>VXAA01001010.1:173894-287059 GCA_013399115.1 Anseranas semipalmata | reverse complement strand
AAAAAAAAAAAAAGATCCCTGAAGGGGTGAGGCTCTACAGGAGGTAGTTAGGCATCGCTGAGTCGCCATTTGGGCTGTGGGCTCTGCACGAGCATAAAACATCGTCCCTCTGTATCCCAGGGGGGGAAGCTGGCGGGGGGAGGTGGCGGCCGGTTCAGCGCGAGGCAGGGTGGGGGCCCGCAGCTCTGCGGCCGGGCTGTCCCCGGGAGGTGAACGCGCGCAGTGGCATTGTCTTGTGTGGGGAGCAGCGTCGAGACCTCAGCCAAGAGCCGAGTGCTCTTGGTATCAAGTATTTTAACAACATCTGTGAAGAAGACTTTTCTTATTCCCCATTGCATCTTTGCATTTTTTTTTTTTAGGCCTATGTAAGCACTACATCTTAACCTTAAGTGTTTTTAAATCTTCCTTATTGCTTCTCTTGCCGACAGTACAGTATAGAAACGATCACTGTCGTGTACTAATTACTGGCAGGGTTGCAAGTATTTCATCTTCACTACACAAGTGAATTCTAAATTGGTGTATTTGTTTCTAAACTACATGTTACTAAATCAAAACCGTCAAACCTTTGTGCCTCTCTTGAGTAGGTACAAGCAACTTTGTCTGACTTTGCAATTCTATATCTAGTATTAGAGGAAGTTGAGATGCAGTGTTTTTTTGGTTTTTGTTTTTGGTTTTTTTGTTTTTTTTGTTTTTTTACATTCCCACGAGATAAGTTATTGTAGTGTGCAAAATAACTGCGTATGACAAGAATTAGTTAAGTCATTACAAGACTAGTCAGGCTTGATGCGTTTTAGATTACGTTACTCTTTTTTTCGTTTGCAATGAGAGGAAAAGATAAATATTCACCTTTCTTGTATTTATCTGTGAGCTGTAATTTGCAGTTACAGCTGATAACTCCTGAGATCAAACATGCAGCAGTTCTCTCCTTTCATGAGTTGTCTTTTCCTTGAGGACTGATATCTAAGGGATATGCACATAACTAATGGTGCAGAAATTCTCTTCTAAACCTCTTGTTCCTTTTTGAACATCGGTTTTCCTTGGTTTTGCGGTAAACAGTAAATAGGGAAGGGGAGGATTCGGTTCTCCAAGAACAGCTTTGTTATGAGAAAAAGGTGACTATATGGTGCAGAGCTCTTTGCTCATTGGATGAAAAGCATACACAGACTGAAAAACGTAAGCAGAAAGCTGTGCTAGGGGACCTGGCAGATGGATGCTTCTTCTTATGCTTCACACTATTTTAAAGGGAGACTTGCCCATAGTTAATCAAGTCTGTAGTTTGCCCTTTTCTTTCTTTTTTCTTTTCTCCCACTTTTCTTGCTGGAGGCATTTAGGCTAAGAAGTTCTGCAAGATACAGGTTGGCACGCTGGGTGCCGTTTCAGGCTGCTCCCCAGTTGCCTGTGCCTTATGCTGAGAACACCAGGGAGTGACTCAGGGTGGCAGTGACTCATGGGGTGTCAGTGTTCCCCTCTTCAGCGTGTGGGTGAGCTGCCGTCCCAAGCTCACTGGCAGCTGGCAGATTTGGAACAAGTCGGTGCGCTGCACTGAGCCCCTTGCAGTGCCCGCACTCCGCGCTGAGATGGTGTGTCTGCACAGGTTCCCAGGCTTTCACAGAGAAGTTCACGTTTGCTTCGCTTCTCCTTCTTGGCGCGGTGGGGAGCTGAAGCCTTCATGGTGATGGGAGCAAGTGGATATCCCAGAAAATCTGAATGCAGTTTTGTAAACGGTAGAGAATCTGTGTTACCTCCTGCCGCCCCTCGCTTCATGCACGTGTACTCTCTGCTTAAAAGCACGAAGCTGGAGCTTAGTTATCAACTGTGGAGTCACAGTCTCTGAGGTGGCTAATGTTCTTTATGCTCTTCAGCTGCAGCCTGATGTGAATCTCTGGCAGTTAATGCTCTCACAAGCGCAAGAGTCCCCCCGAGAAGCTGGGGGTTCCACAGCAGTGCTGGAGGGGGGTTAGCATGCTGCCCTCGCCATCAAACATAGCCCGTTTGTTCTCTGCTGCCCCTGAGTGCAGCTGGGTGCAGTTCATCTTAGCGTCAACTTGCAGTGGTCAGCAGCACCCGCAGTGCAGCCTGGCTCCACTGAACTTACACAGTTGACTTCGGTAACGTCTTGATTTCGCTGTGGCTTTTTGTTTCCTTTTCTTCATAGTGGAGAGTGATGCAGGACCCATGGCTTGTGCGTGGCTCTCCTGTTTTTGTGAACCCAGCCTTTGGGCCTTTTGTCATGCTACATGTGTAGCCATCTAGGCTAAAATCAGTGTCGAGAGGTATAATCATCCCAGCTTTCATTTTAAGAGCATTTATCTCTAAGGTTAATTAAAGCTACTTGAATGTAAATAAGGGTAACCTCTTCGCTTCTGAACAATGCAAATAGAATAGTCAGCATACTTATAGGGTATCAGCCATATAATTATTGTGTAATATTTGTGTTCTTTGAAATGCCATGCTATTTATTGCCATTGAATCCTGGTATACAAGGTGCTTCATAAAACCGACTGGATGACTTTATTTGTGCACTTCAGAAGTTGATCATTCTACAATGGGGGGAGATAAAAGTGACATTAAATTTTTACATAGATGCTCTGATGTTACAAAGGGTTTGTCAGAGAGTTTTCTTTCAAACTAAAGTGAGCACAAACCAGGGTTCTGCCTAGTTGTCGATGTACCATGGGCTGTATTCCTGCACGCCAGGATTGCTTTTCGCAGGCTCTAGGTGGTGCTCGCCAGAGGTGCCGCGGGTACCTCGCCCTGCGGAGCGGGCACAGAGGGGAGGGTGCATTCGGGCCTCTTGCCACCTCTGCTCACACCTAGAATGTACTAGAATTCTCTAGTATGCACTGTGGACTAAAACTCAGGATAAGATCCTCCTGTTTGCACGTGCTTTCTTCTGCGGTATGCTGTTTGTTTGTATTCTTAAACCAGCATGGAGGTTGTTATTCTTGCTGTTGCTTTGTAACTGCATGAAACGGAAGCCCAGGGAAGGATGCAGTATGGCCATGATTTCTGACTTCCATTTTGGACAGATTTGTCTTAGTTTTAAATGCTGATTTCTGAACAGATTAAACAGGGCAGTGGGAATAAGATGGTATGCAGGGCCTCGGGTTTTCAGTCTCCACCACAGTTCAAAAGGGTGTTTGTGGTACTGAGTTTCCACCTCTTTCACTAAAGCACTGGGAGAGTCGGGATTAACTCAGCAATTTTCTCCTTTCACCCAAGAATCATTTGCTGTTTAAGACCCAATACAACTTGCATGATCCAATGAGAAATCAAATTCTCATTGCATGCAGCATTTAATTAATATCTCCTGTGAGACTGTCGGTGGTCTTAGGCATGCTTAACCCATAGCACAGTGTCAACTCCTAAAACTTACGTGAGATGATGTTTACCTGACTCCCAGTTCTGAGGAGAGGAGCACTCTCTTGCTCAGCCTCCTGTGCTTGGCCCTGCACCTACCAGGGGATGGGATTTGAAGGGTCATTTATCTTCCTCTCATCCCAAAAGGAGGTTAAATTCTCTCTAAGCCCCAGGTGTTCTTTGCCTGAAGCCATTAGTCCAGATAGAGCATAGACAGCCCAGGAAAAGCGCTCCCTTGTTGATAGAATATTTGGAGCTTCCTCTCTGTGCAGTTGTACATTTGCATCCTTCACTTCTGACTTGCATTTGAATGATATAAATTGCTGTACTGGTTGAAAGGAGCAGCACTAGCTGCTGACTTCCTATATCAACTGTAATGTTACTCATAATGGGTGTGCTTTTCCATTCAGCTAAATTAATTAGCTCATCTTTGTCTGTGTTTGATTCGGCAGAGTAGTTATTGTGGGAAAACACGTTTTCTAGTTAATTTATAGTGATTGCTTCAAGCTCAATTTGGGAATTAGTAAATCCATCCTCTGCACTGCACAAAACTGTTCATTGTAGATTTCCACGGTTTTTCCCTTGTTGGACTATGTCCTTCTAGTTTACTTCAGGAATATCTGTGTATTGGGTGCTGTATTACTAAGACATTTTGGTGAATATAACTGTCAGTGAAACTCCTTCAGTAGGAGGCCTAGTACGTGGGGCCGGAGCACCCTAGCGTTTTGGAGGAGTGTTTCCAAACATCGCTGCAGCGTCACGCTCCTCCACACGGAGAGGGGCAGACTGCTGGTGACCATCTGGAGCAGCTGAGCTTATAGCCAGCGTTGTTTTCCTTCGGAGGGACACTCCCTGCAGTTGTTAGATTGACAGAGATGTATTGTGTTAGGCTTTGGGTAGAGTTTTTCTTGTACTGTGGGTACATTATGGAATTAAAAGAAGCATTTGCTTAAAATATGAGTGCATAAGGATGTTTATGACTGCTGGATAGATTCTTGTATCAACAGATAATAAAAAAAACAGACAGGTTAATTAAAGAGCCTTAGATCTTCCATTTGAGAAACCTCATCTACATAGGCGCCTTCTGGATGGCTGAGGAAGCCAGGCGCAGCGCGTTCCCTCCCGGGCGCTCCGCAGCGAGCGCAGTGGCGCTGGACGGTGCCCCAGGCAGGCGTGGGGCTGGCGCTGAGGCACAGCGGCTGGAGCGGGGCCGACAGCGGGAGCTGAGGGCAGGAATGTGTTTTCCTGTCTTTTTATCTCCTGCCTCCTGCACAGATGCGTTGTTGGAAACTTACGTGCAGCCTCGCAGTTACATGAGCGATATTTCACTCTTGCGTTGTCTTGCTGCATGTGGTAGTCTGGGTGGGGGCTGAGAACTTACCCTTTGCCTGGACCTGGAAAGGCCCTGAGAATGGGATGTTCCCAGTCTCGCTATGGCTGGCTCTGTGTAACCATATTTCTTAAAACACCCGCTGGTATCCATCGGAAGAACTTGGCAGGTCCCAGTCAGAAGGGTGCAGTGCAGCCCCTGGCTGCCTGGCGTAGCGAGCGCCGGGGCACCGCTTCCTTTGGGTGCGTCCAGCCCCAAACATGCCGGTTTTGTTTCTGAGCTGCTAGGTGTTTGGGGAAAATGGCAGTCACCATCCATAACAAATTCTTTCTTTGTATAAGCTTTTTTCCTCTCCTACTAAAAATGTTTCCTCACTTAAAAATTTTAACTGGAAATGAAAACGTTCAAAGTAGCGCGTTTTTGTGGCCAGAAAACTGGTGTGTCTTTAACCTAGCTGGCTTGGACAGGGGCATCAGTAGCAGTACTGGCTTAGTGGTGGAAGCACAGAGTCAGTATCAGGGAAACTTCCCCTCCTTACTGTCACTGTTCCAAAATATTCTAATTTCTTCTGATGTCTTCCCTCCCAACCACACTGTTTATACTAGCAGAAGTGAAAACTAGCCAAACACAAAGGTCACTCTAAAGCAGAGACCTTTTGAATGGCAGAATCTCACTCCAAAGGATTTCTGTTCTTATGATTGATTTAAAAGCCCTCAGAAAAGTGCTTCAGGATGGAAACTCTTTTTGTATGTCTCACAGGGGCAGCTCTAGCACGTGTTGGTGGTAAACTTGCACTGTATAGCATGTTACTCCTGCCCACATTGACTAGAGTTGTGTAACAGAAGTGACTAGCTTTGCAATTTAATCTGCCTCGGTATTGTCAATCTAAAATTCGGTGTACGCTCTCTGCGGTATGAACGTTGTTAGGAGGAGAGCAGAGCCTGAACGAGAATGTCCTGAGGAAGAAAAACCATGAGAAGTAGCTATGTGAAACATACCGAAACACTTGTTAAAGTGGCGAAGCACACAACTAAGTCAGTTGGCATTAGATCTTTGGCGAGATCCTAATATACAGCCATTGGTGTTTTTAGTGGCTGAACATGGCCCTAGTTCAGGCCTGAATTATCTAAAAGTGGGTAAACACATACTTGACTAGTTATTTCGACTTCGTTAAATACGTTCAGATATATTAGCTACTGCTTGTATTAATTTGTAATACTTGAAAAACATGATTGGATTTCAGTTTTCAATGAAGTTATCGTTCCAAAAGAGTAGCAGATATTGTGGAAATTCTGAAAACAAGTTACTGAGAAATCTGACTCATAAAGCAAGCGCCTCATGAAATTTGAATGTTTAGAAGGGAAACTGACTGGCAGCTCCTCTTGTAAGCATGCTAGTTACAATAAAGTATAAAAGTTTAACATCAAAGAGATCACTGCTTAGTTTGTGGCAGCCTTGTACATCAAAGAGCAAATACAGGACAAAAGGAACTGTGTAGAGATACAGTTCAGCCTTGCAGACAGGTCCCCGTGGAATGCTAGAGAGCTGCTTTCATGATGTGGAAATTATCTCTGGCACATCTTCATTTCTGATTTGGGGAATAGGTAAGGTTAAGAATTGAAAGCACTCTCTCAGAGTGCAGTCTTGCCAACATACTAGGAACGAGCGTCTGAGCTTACATGATCTCAGCCACGCAGTTTCTGTGTGTGGTGTGACTCAAATGTATAAACGTGGTTGACAGATTGGAAGTATGCTTACAACACCGCGGTCTCGTTGCGTGGGGGGAGGATGGGCAAAAGCTATATGAAATGCAGAAATGAAAGCTAAATGTCTACTTCTGGAGTCATTTTTTTTATATTATTACACCTGTGGTCAAATAGTGGATCGTACTGCCCAAAGAGGTTGTGGAGTCTCCATCCTTGGGGATATTCAAGCCTCGACTGGAAACAACCTTGAGCTGTAGTTGGCCCTGCTTTGAGCAGGGGCTGCACCAAGCAGTCTCCAGAGGTGCCTTAACATCAACTCTTCTGTGATTGTGAGAATAATACTTTTATATTAAGGCAGCCATCTACCTGTATTTCTAATTGCAACTCCTCCTAATACAAGACATGAGTTAGCCAAAAATGTGACCAGCTCCTGCACAATGGAAGCCCACACAAAATGATTTTTTTTTTTATTTCTTTTTTTCTGAACTTCTGCAACATGAAAGCCAGATGTGGTTTTGCTGATTCAGGCTTTTAGTAGCTAGTGTATTAAAACTAAAACCTGAATTCTCCCTTAAATCAAGGAGAAAGTTCGTGATTTTCTGCCTTAGAACAAAGAAAAGTAATATCGGCTATCCTAGAGCACACCTCCGGTGTCAGAGCAAGGCAGGGCCTGAGAAACCTATCCCAGAAAATTGTTTGATCGCCGCTGACCAATTGGTGGTATCGTTGTGTTGAAGTCAGTGGAGGTTTCCCGATGAATCTGAATGCATCTGTTTTAATACTACAGTGAAAAGTAGGTCACATCAGTTCTTCAGCTCCACTCTTTCATTTGTGTTTCTTGTCTATATGTGCTGACTGCTTATGTGGTGTAAAATGTTAATCGTGAAATCCAGACTAAATCTGAATTCTCTGAAGTTCAAGTTTGCTTGGATCAACAATTTTCATACCAATTTCATCTTTTATGGAAATAGTGTTGTCAGCAGACTGATTTCTTTTATTGCAGAACTAATAATACTTATCTCAGGGAATCATTAGGAAATACAAAGGGTTTTGGTTAAAAACCCTAGGGAAACCTGATTAGGCATACTCCTGTATAATTAATTGATGTGCTACTACACTAAGCGAAGTAGTGCATCAGTAAACAGAAGTCAGAATGTAAGAGGCTAAGAAGAACTGCTGGGAATTGTGTAAAGACATCAAGGCTTGAAAAGAACAATTTGGGCACCTCAGGAGAAACCAGCATTTGCATTTGTTGGAAGGACAGAAAGTTCTCCATAAGGCCATGCAAGAGGGAGCTGTGAAGGCTCACGCTTGTGATTAGCACTTTCTTTTGCCAATGGAACAGTCATAAACAAGTTTGATATTACCGCTCGCAGTATTCCCTAATGCCTACAGGTTGATGATATGATAGTTCCATAGACCAAACATAAATATTCTTACATTTTTAAAACAGCATCAGGTTAAGTGTTCTTAAAATGTTCCTTTTGTTAATACAGTTCTTTAAATACATTGTTTTTAATAAGTAAGTTGTCATGTGAAATATGAAATGGATCATTTATTTGTACCATTGTTTGTCTTGTTTGCTTTGAGACCGAGAAATAATTGCAAGTAGTTTGTAATCATCTCTTTGGAAAAGTCAGGGTCTTCTATAACATTAGTGTAGAGAGCTGCAGTAGTTGCATATGCAGAGACCAGTGTGGATTTGATGATACACGGATGAATTACTCTTTTGTAAACACGCCTAAACCTTGTATCAAATTCTTCGCTGCTCCCCCATGGATTGCACTAGCATTGCCTGAGTAGAGGCTTCCACTCTGGGACAGCATGTGTACAGCGACGAGTAGCAGTGGCCAGCAAGGAGGAAGAAAGGAAGAAGAAACTAGTGCCACGAGCTTCCACGATTTCAGGAAAGTTAACTCTTTGTGATTTGAGAGGTATTGCGGGGGAAAAAAAAGTCCTGTTTTTCTGTTTAGAGAGAACCTATAGCGTAGGTATATTTAGGGAGGGCTATTTCTCTCTCTGTTGCCTCACTCTGTTGATAGGGAGAAATGAGCCGTACTTGAAGAGCTTTACCGAGTAAGTGGCTTACTTGAGCCTTGCAAGGTGCTTGAGCACTTCTAATAGCACTGATCACGTCTGCACACAAGGGCGCTGGGGAGAGCTGAGGGTGCTCAACACTCTGAAATCGAGCCTTTGCTGAGGAAACTATAATAATAACTGTTCGTAAATAGTAACCATTACTCTCAAGTAAATGTGATGACTGTGTGTACCCTGCTATGAGGAATTAACAGCAGATGTGTTTGTACTGTGCTGTTACAAGAAGGCGGAGGTTTCTTCATTCAATTATGTCAAGTCCTGGCCTGCTAGCTGGCATGGAGTATGTTTGGAAGAGACAAGAGCTTTGCGTTGTAGAAAGGCTAATCAAATGAATTCAATTTATACGCTGAATTGGAGGAACTTTTGAACGAATTTACTTTTGAATTAAAAAAAAATCTTTAGAGACTCTCTTTCCCACCTTTAAAATACTTGAACTGTCAAGTGAATAACTTGTTATTTCAGAGAGCGTGTACATGAGGAGAGTTGTCAACAACTCATAAAGTCAAAATCCCAAAATGAAATCCTTGAATACTTTTTTTTTTTTTAATTGAGCTAAAATATTTCTTAGGGAAGTGCTGTCAAAAAAATGATGCAGGATTTTGTTACTTAACTTCTTTTGTTGGATCGTTGCCACACTATTAGAGATTTGGTAACTATTCTAAGTTCAGACTTTCTATCAGCAATGGATGGGATATCTCTACACGTGAATTTATATTTGAAACGGGCAACATGCACGGATGTCCAGGTTGTTTCCTCTGAGCCTAAGGTTAAAGCTGTAGGAACATGTCCAAAGCTGGCATAAACCTATGTATCTCACATGAGAAGCATTGCTATGCTTTATGTCTAAAGGCATTATTTCTAAATTTGAGTTTTTGTTAAACAAGCGTATTTCATTGGTGGAAGTTTTACAGTTTTTGAGGACTCTTATCTACTTCTAGTGTAAAAGCACCTTCATAATTGAAATTACATAGCATGACTTCAAATATAATCACCAAATATAATGTGGGAGAATAATTTAATTATAATTAATTCTAGTCTTCAGAAAATGCTTTCAAATTTGTATTAAGCTGGATACCAAAATTGTTATCGCTTCAGAAAATGTTCCAAGTCTGCAAACATCTCAGTAAAATGGCTTTTTCACAAAGGACTACTTTGGCCTAGCTATCTGAGAGATTTATCCAAGGAGACAAAACGCAGTTTGCTTGCTGCTAATCCGGTGCTTTACAAAGAAGATTTTAACTTTTTCTTTCCTTTACTTGTTTTTCAAAAATTTAGGCAGATATACAGTGGGATGATTTCTTCCTATAAGTAATTAATCCCATTGTAAACAATGTCAGTAGCATGTAGGCTTGAGACTCATTTAGTTTTAAATACCTACTAATTTTTTTGGAAAATAATGTGATGTCCCAAGCATTTTGAGTATTCATAACTTATGTTAGTAGAATTGGAAAAATTATTCCAAACCTACTGTCTGTTAGGTGTTTACCTTTCTTCTCAAGACTTGTTTGCTGTACCAACCAAAGACTGTCCAAAGGAAGAAGTTATCCTTCAACTTGATGCGCAGCAAGCTGCGTTAGGGGTGGTGTAGCACATCCTGTTTGTATTTCTCTTCACACTAGTGGAGTTCCCCGTATGCATCAAACATGCAGGTTGTTCTTCTCACTGAATGCAGGTAGGCTGAGCTTCTTATGGGCAAGAACTTTCTGATAAGGTTGCAGAAGAGCTCCTCCTCCTCCTTTTAATATGGGCCAGTAAGGAAATCAGGTTTCTCAGTGAAGCTGTGCTTATTACTACTATTTGAAATGATACTCTTTCCATGCTGAGATCAGCCATTTGAACGACCCGATCAGAGAAGATTTAGCATGGCCTGGAAGAGTAAAAAGTTTTGCCATTAAAAAAAAAAAAAAAAAGTTGAGCATAGATACTGGGTTGTTTTTCAGGGAAGATGCTGTCGGGTAACGATACCCGGTAAGAAACCGAAGGACTGTATGCTTAAAGAGAAAATACGTGTAGCAGAGAAAGAATTTAAATAAGCAGTATTGGTTTCCCTGTGTGCTAATTCTGTCGGAGTGGTTCCAAGTACATTGTTCAATTGAGTTAAACAACCCACCTAAATATTTTAAGGCATTGTTCATTAACAATAACTGTTTTTAGTGTCAGAGAGGGTAAATTAAGTTGGTTACACAATTTATCAGACACTGCTAAATGTTGTGGATGTTATTAGTTATTAAGTAACCAGCAGTAAGTCTGGCAATGTATCAAGTCTCAAGGCATTGCATAAATAGCCCTAGATGAGAAAAATAAACTGCAGTTTAGAAGGTAAGTATCCAGCCTGGCTGTCCTGCCACCATCTGAAATGGGGCCGAGGCAGGCAGCTGTGCTTGTTCATTTAGTGGCAAAATGTCGCCCTACCCTCTGCAAAAGCCAGCGTAAACAGGCTTTGTGTCGGAAGTTACTAGGACCAGAGCAGGCTGGAATCTACCCCAAACTTGTGGACACTTGTGGACAAATCTCTGAGTGCTCTTCAGATCCCCAAACAGCCTGTAGCAGTCACGGTTATGTCTTTCAAGTCCTTTCCAAATGAGCTGATATTAAGCTGGTAAAGCACTTAAATCTGTCAAAAGTTACACCTGGAATAGCTGTCTGCCTGCAGTTCTCCTTCTGAGCTCGGGCTTTCTCTGCTGTGGGGCAGATTTTACCTTTACCCCCGTTCCCTGTGTAAAGCACAGCTATTGCACCTTTTTCCCGTAGATGCTGTTGGAGAACAGCAACTCCTTACCAGGAAAAGGGGGCATAGCAGCTTGGTATTTTGATCAGGGTGGTGGTTCGCTTGCTGGATTCGGTAAGTTATCCATGTTTTCCTTATGAATCCAAACAGCACCTTGGAATAACACTAGCAATAGGTAAATCTGGATAAATTCTTGCTTTTCTTTTTCCTCATTTCTTTCTTACTGATTGCTCTAAACAAATCTTCATTTAATTTTTTTTAATGAAAACATTTTTTGCTGCAGTGAGTCTGTCAGACAAAGTAAATTGACATGTCATGTGATAGCTTTGTGGTTTGCAGTTTTTTCTCCTTGTTTTAAGTTGATGCAGAAGGTATATTTTGATGCTGTTACACTGTGATGGATGAAAAAGCTGCACTGACTTTTATTCAGGAGAGGGAAGTGAGAAGCTGTCTTTCAAGGGCTGTAGATCAATTGGTGTCTTACAGAAGTAATACCATGAAAGGAGGGAAGAACTCCTCTTTGATACTCAGGTCTTTCTATTCCAGTTGGTACAATAATGGGCTTTTGAATTAAAGGTTTGCTAAAGCTTGTATCTATTTCAGAGTACTGACAGCTGAAGCTCACTAGCTGAGCCAAAATTTGTGTGTTTATCCAAGCCTGTTAAAATCAGAATTTATGTTGACTGGACTAATGTCTAAGCTTTAATACCACTTTTATATAGAAGGCTGCTATTTGAATGTTCAGTGAAGTTCTTTACAATATGCCTTTGAGTTATGATTTATAACTGGATTCATGTAAATAAATGCTTTCAGCCAAATGCTGTTGAACTAATTCCATTTTGAAGTCATTAATTATATTTAGCTCGTTTAAAAAAAGGAGGGGGAAAGGCATCAACTAACCCCATGTAAAAATGGCAGCAGAATCGTTTTGTGAAAAGGCTGGGCCTCTTAAGCTATGCGGAGCGAGTGGTTTGTTGGGTTGTTTGTGTTTTTGTTTTTTTGTAATCAAAGAAGTGTGAACAGAAGCTAGATAATGCATTGCTATACTGCAAAGACAGTTCACTGTTGAAAAGGCATTAATACACTTAATGCTTTTTGCTTTTATCGTGTTAAGGTCTTTGGCTTTGCAGTAAGATCTGGCTGTGCTGTGAGCCTACTAGATTGTGCAGAATAAAACCCCTGTGTTTGGTAGTAAATCCATTAACTTTTGTCAGATTGGTAAATTTTCAAGGTGAATTTCCTCTGATGTATTTTCAATTGAATAATTAGTTTGTTATATTCAGGCAATTTAATGTAAGAGAGAGATGTTACGGCTTTGACATCTTATAGATTGTGTGAAGCTTACGATAAAGTGCTGGCTGATGATCGGAACTAAAATCTAGATGCAACCAAAGCGCTGTGGATTTTAATGTAATTTTTTGTGAGCCTTTGTGAACCTGCTCATTACACTTGTTAATAGGATTCCTTTTTGACTTTTCTGGAGTTTGAGAAAATATAATAAACCTAAGCTTTGCGGATTGCTGCGGCTTGTGCTTCTCAAACACCCTCCCACCCCCAGTTCTGAAGCTTCCACTCTGTCAAAAAAGGCAAAATCTCTGAAAGAGCTTTTGACTTTTTAATTTCACCAAGGAGGATTAACACTGTAAAGACAGATAGGGAAATGAGTGCTGTATATATTTTTAGACTGAAATGTGGTACTATTACAATCTCCATCTTTCACCTTCTGTTTTGGCTGTTCAATTTGGGGTAATGTAAGAGTCTTCCTGCTTGGAATTCACATCCCTGAGGATGCATAGGCTGCACGCAGTACTGTCGTCTTGCTGAGGTGCTGTGTAATTGCCTGATCCTCTTTCCTTTGCTGTCTAGTTCCTCATTTCTTTCATTTCATTTCTTTTATTTTTTCTCCTTCATGTTAACGTTCTTCATCTCTAATTCACTTTCTTGTGTTCTTCTTTCACTCTCTTTTGAAAGCAAGCTGTCAGTGCCTTATTTAATCCCTTTATCAGTATAGTTAGGGGTAACAACGCAACTGTACCTTTTAGCCCCTTTCTAGCTGGCTCTTTCACATCATCATGAAAGACAGCCCTCTAGAACACCTCTGTGCTTTACCTTTCTAACTCTGCATGCTCAACTCTTCAACAGATCTTTGTTCCTTTAGCAGCCTTCTGGAATAGCTCCAAGCACACCAGAGGGTTATGACAACTGCAAGAAACCATGTCTTCAGATGGGCTTTTAATTGCCCTTCCATTTACCAAAATTCAATCTGCTCTATAAAGCCACACTTATCCCCCCACCTACCCACCTTTCCCCCCCCAAAATTCTGATTTTCTTACCACCTTCTGGCAGTCTGGGCCAGGGGCACCAACAGAGGCTCACTGGCACACTTGGGAAACTTCACTTGTGCCTGCTTGTCACTTTACTTGGAGAGAAACTGCTGTTTTCAGATTCTGGATGCTGGAGGAAAGAGGCATGGAAACATCATGCCAAGGTTGCTGCAGTAGCTAAAATGTCTCATTTTGTATGATGAGCTCCCTAAACGTATCCAAATTGTTCTTGTTATAAGTGTGATTAATAACAAGTCATCCCCACCATGGATTTTCAGAAGGGGTCAGACCTCTGCTTTGCTCATGGATTGCTTAGTAGATCTGAGTTTACTAAAATGAGCTAGCATGAAGCCTGTATGAAGTTACTCCTAAACAACTTGTACAAAACATAGAAGTTGTTGTGTATGAGGTATACAAAACCAGAATTACAGTGGAGTGAGCTTGTCAACAAGTTTTGGTACTTAACAGCAGGGAGCAAGGAAAACATGAAAGGACGTACAATTTTGTATTTCCATTAAACGAGGACCATCTTTTTATCTGAATTTATACGTTATTTATTTGTGTCTATGTGTATGAGATCCAAAACTATGGTTCCTCAGCTCTACTATAGTGACAGTGGTGAACGAACTATCTACCTGCACTTTCCTTTTATTCCTCCCTGAAGCAGTTACCGAACTGCTGCCTTTATCTTATAGAGGAGAACCCGATGTTGATTAGCTTGTTAATGCAGATAGGCAGTAGGTGTTGTTTCTTGTGTATCAGGTTGTTTAGTACAGTGGTCTCCCAACAGTTTTGATCACATACCCCTATCAGTGTTTAAAAAAAAAAAAAAAAGAGAGAGAGAGCATGCACCCTCAATATACGTATTTTTATTTATAAATTATACACGTACTGAATTATTACTGTACTAATATTATATACATGGTAAAACATGCACAGGAAAATAATTTTAAAAAGGGTGAGATACAGATGAAAGAAACACTGTTTCTAATTTATTTATCAATGGTACAAAACAATACTTTCTTCCTGTACGTCAGTGGATTGCCCTGTGCACCCCACTTTGGAAATGAGTGGTTGAGAACATCAAATAGGCTGTTGGTCAGTATCAAAGCATACTTGCATCTTGTTGCATATTTTGTACTCCTAATGTCCAGAGCCTGCCTAGCAACAAAAAGCTTTGTAAAATAACATAATATCTGGTAATATTCAAACTTCATTCCGAAACTGTCAATCCTACACGGGGACAATATCAGGGAAAGTGTATCCTGCAAACTGCAAAAATCATTCATTTTTACTTCTTTTCCCTTCTAATGGCTTCGTAATATTTGTCCTTCACAGAACTGTCCTGTGAAGTGCTTACATCAGTCAATTTGTATTGAGTTATTATGTCTCTCACGATCCAAAGTTGTGTTAAAGTCAAAGTGTGAATATAGCTTCTCTTTTAATAGTAATCAGAGCTAAAAGGAGCATCTGCTTGCACAGTGATCACTATATAAACATGTTTCTTTGTCACTAACTGGTATGTGAAACTTGACCAGGCTGCTTATAGAAGCCTGTCACCGTTCTTATGCTTGACCACTGCTTCCCCAGAGCTTCACAGCTGATGGAGTACATGTCCATTCAAACAGCTCTTTGGCCTCTCTCCCCTTCCCTCAACTTCTCAGTTTCCAAAAGACCTCCAAGAAAATGCTTGCCATGAGCTATTGAATCCATTTGCTACCTGGTTTCATATTGGCATCCTGCTTCAGATGAATGTGGTGATTGCGGAGTACTGTCCGTCGTCTTTTACACCTGAAATTACAGAATATTAAAAAAAAAAAAAAAAAGCTCAAATTTAAATTAAAAATCTTATGGCTTTGTGTCTGTACTCATGCTTGCTTCTTTCTTGTTTTGTACTTTTTTTTTTTTTTATTAAGTACTTGAGGGTTGGCAATGCTATGCAGTCGAACAGTGAAACATAAATATCAGTTGTAATAGGAATATTGTATAGAATCTCAGCCTTGTTTTGCTTGAAAACAATACCTGATCATCTTGGCCGGGCTGAACAAAGACAAGACCTAAGGGATGTGCGTTACTTTGGCTGCAACTTTATTAACACATTTGGGAACGATGCCCAGCAATAAATCACACAGTGTGAATCATCACTTACTCCTTGATTGTTCCTACCTCTTCGGGAGCACTGCCATCAGCCTTCCCCCGCCAGCCTGGTATCCTCCTGTTGCTGGGCCACGCCAACTTCCCTGTGTATTAGGCCTACATGGAGACTTGGTGAAAGGAGAGGGTTGCTTCCCCGCTGCACCAGATGGTAGGAGCCGCAACTCCTTTTTCACAGCTTTCTCAGGGAACTACTGCTGGCCTTGCTTGGTTTATTTTTCCTCTCTGGCAACGTGACTGTGAAAAACCGTGGGAATGTGTTTAAGACAGGTACCACCTAGGAGTGGCAAGCCCTGTACCTTCCCACTGCTCTTCCTGGGTAACACCTAATTTCAGAGGATTGCTGACATCAGATAAGGGGCTAGGAAGCCTTTGTTTGCATGGGCTCCATTCAACTGCTCTCTTCAGTTTTGGGAAGACTTTATATTTTAAGGTCCAAGATGAAACTTACAGCCCAGTTTGTTAATACTCGTTTTCCAGCTCCTCCCGCTCAGGCAGTCATGCCCACGGAGACCCGGCTGCCCTGTTATTCCAGATTATGACTGTAGTTTCTGCCTGGAATAGTTGTCTCCTTGCTGCTACCTCTACTCGCAGTGTAAAAGTATGTTGGTCAAAAAATTCCCCATCGCTAAGCTCACTGAAGCAAGTGCAAAATACCTGACTGGTTTCAGAGTTCGGTATTGTTGCCTTGCAGGGAGGATTCAGAGCTGTGCCATCACTAGCAAAATACTGCCTTGGTGCCCTGGTAGTGTATATTCCAAAAGTGTATGGTCTGATTTCAAAGTGGCATCTCTCCAGCTTCTTTTGGCAAGGAGCACTTCTCCCTGCCCCAGCAGAAGAATTGATTCCAAATTCTGAAAAGTTACAGCTTTCCAACAATTGTATTTCCTCTGTAATCACTTAAATTCTTTTTATGTAGGGACAATAAATTACACTTGATTGGACTACAATGTAAACAGGCTGGAAATCTACTGAAGCATAGTGATGGCAAAGTCCCAGCCATAGAACTGTGTGTGAAGATATGTGGGAAACCCCAGTGGTGCTTTAACTCTGTTTTTTTCTATTCTGGAACAAAAGCATGAAGGGTTGGACAGGCCCTCCTCCCCTCCATAACATTGTTTACAATGTGGAGTTGAATGTATGTTTTAGAGAAGTAATGGTGTTGTTTAGGTGGTCATGAAATCACAGGCAATCTTTATTTCTTTAAATAAACTTAGCAACAATTTTTGGGCATGCTGATTTTGAATGCCATTAACATTGCAACAGAGTTTTTGATGGATTAATTACACCACCTGTGAGTAAACACAAAACAAAGATGAAGCTCACCTGTGCTTTGAGAAATTCAAAAACTAGTTTGTTGTATGTGTTCTGAGGATTGTCATGGGCTGCTCTTACTGCTCAGATGTTTGCACTGTAGTGAGACGTTAGTGATGTTTTACTTGAAATCAAGCAAGTGAACTCACTGGTGCACAGCAACAGTGAAAAATCCATTTTCCAGTACTGGATTATGATCTTCAAATCAAAGGCAAAAATGAATATTCAGTTCCTGTAACCACTAAGCTGCTATGTTTCAAAGAGAACTCAAAGTATTTGGTATGTGTGCTAGGCAGTAACTTACGGCAGAATTTTGGAGCCAGTTTCCACTGTTGTTTGAAAGCATATTTTGGCTCCTAATTGTACAGTCACTTTTCAGTGGCTCCTGAGAAACCATAATTCAGACTTCATAAACTTTGTCTTGTTTGTATCTTTCAATGTTGACTATTTGAATTGGTATTTGTTAGAAAATGAGATGAGCTTAAAAGGTTTGATATGTCTAGGTTGCATAAAGTTTGTGATAGTGAAGACCACAAGTTTGTGCATCCTATATCGGTAAAAAACAAACAAACAACAACAAAAAAAAAACTTAAGGTTTGTGGTTTAGTCTTTTCTCATTTTATTTTCTCATTTTAGCCTTTTTTGTCAATGTAGGTAGAACGATGATTATTAATGTTCTTTCCTGTTTGTAGTCTATTTTTGATCACCCTAATGTGAAAGCTGTATTTTATTTTATTGTACCTCAGTTTAATGCTTAGATATTGTACTGGTATATGAAACTTTGAAGTTTTATGAACTTTCTTCTATGTTCTAAGCACAAGCCAGATAGTAGACAGTGTATAAACACAGGAAAAACACAATATCTGCCCCAGTGAGCTTATACCTTAAAATTTGTGATAATCAACATGTTTATTGTAGAACTGTCTTTGCATTCTGCAGCAACTTAGACTTGTATATTTGTGGAAAGGATTGTGTCCAGCATTAAACTCTTTGTTCCAAACTTAGTAAATATTTCAGAATTTCTTCAACTCAGTAAAATTTTGTCAACATAACCTTACATAAGTTGTGCTGACAACTTCTGATGGTGGCATTTCGTTCCAAATAAAACTAAATGCAGGAGATACCCTATATTATATGAAATCCATATGGCAATATGTTACCAAGAAATATATATTCTTAAAAGATATCTTTGTGGAATTCAGTAAGCTTGGTTTTCTTGAATTGTATGCAGATCCTATCATCAGTTCTGGAATGCGCTCCTTCCCTGTGCCAGGGCTGCCAGACAGAGCCCTCTGACAATCTCTTTATCTATAGGGTTGTCTATAATGTTAATTAGTGAACTCTTTGAAAAACCGGCTTCCACAAGTTAATTTATGCACAAAACATCACCGAGGGTGGTGTTTTACCTGTTTCCCAACTAAGGGACTGAAGCATAGCTTAAGAGACTTGGCTTGGGCCACACAAGAAGCCTGTGTCATAGCCAGGAATCGAGATTCACAATTCATTGCCTAACCACAAGACTTTCAGAAAATAAAATGTTGAACAAAAGCAGATGCAACACTGAGAATTCGAGGCTTGAGAACAGTTTACAGGGTGCTTAACTCTCTGCCCATAAAACTGGAAGGATCTGCTTTGGAAGGCCAATAATGCTTATGCATTCCTAGCAATTTAATTGCAAACTGCCAGACTGCGGGGATTTCAGCCTGCCTTGTGTTCAGTGGTCTTCAGTGCAAATCTGGACGGTTCAGGATTTAGTTTTCTACAGACAGTTTTAACCCATTGATACAACTTCATAGGAATAATTATTTAGGGCTGATCCCCTGGCTCAGAGGAGAGGAAAGGGAATTTCAGTGCTATTCTTTTCCAGGGATTTATAGAATGGTCAAACCCAGGTTACAAAATCATAAGGCAGGAGCTGAAATCATGAGGCTGGTGTTTCCAAGCTTTCTTCAGTGGATTTTTCTTTTCCTTATGTTTCTATGTGTTTTTTGAGCATGTGCTCTCTAATCTAGCAAGGACATGATAAGCTCCTGAGACATAATAAGCTCAGTAAGACTTGAAACACTATTTACCTATATGTACTATTTACCTATATGTATTTACACAGCTTCTATTCCTGTTGGTGCATCTATCCAAGCACTCTACAGTATTTATCGGATCCTCACAGACAGGAATTCTCCAGTCCTAATGTTCTACAGGTATGAACTGAATTACAGAAGGGCATGGGCCCAGCTCCATGATGCCATTTAATCATTTAACTCCAGGTGTTTTCAGTGAGACCTACACATTTTACAGAAGTTAGGTACACACATAACTTGGTGGTAGTTACGTGACTTGCCCTGGCTTTCACAGACATTCTTTGTGACAGTGCAGGGACTTGAAGGCAGATCATCCCAATCCTGTAGTAGCAGTCCTGTCTTAGCATGAGGGGAGAAATGGTTCACATATTCCTCTGAGAGAAGGTAGGAAAATTCAGGCTAGAAGGAAAGGACAGTTTTTAACTGCAAGGAAAACAAGCCATTGAAACGACATCTAGGATTGGGGTGAGTTTTCTATCACTTGACAGCTCCTTGTGCGTAACAATGTTAGTTTGAAGAGAGATGGAGATGCCTTCTAGTATCGCTGGTGTGTATGGGTGTTGCAGAAAACCCACTCAGTGATAGTCCAGCGTTTATATCGCACAGAAGGTGAGATTTGATTATGTCACCTGCCGCCCTTAAGTTTCTGTTTCTGTAAATTTTTTCTTAGCCTGACCTCATCATGCTGGTGCTGGAAGCAGTATGTTCACAGAATTTCTTCCCATCTGATTAAGCAGACAGGTGGATATTTTGTAACAGACAGCTGTGTGGGGGATCTCTCTTAAGGTCAGAAATCTTGGAATTGGGAATATGAGGAAGGGGAATGGGATACAGTCTATCCCTGAATTTTGGACAGCTAAATTAATACATTGGTCAACTATCCTTCCACAGCGCAATTATTTTTTGCGCATACACCTCCCTGTAAATTCCTTGTGACATAAGGACTCTGACTAAAATTAGGTCATAGCTATTTAATTGTTCAGTTGTCCACCCACAAGGGAGCTACAGAGAGCTCTTTCAATTCCTTGCAATCAAGTAAGTAGCAGTTATTCTCATTTATCCTCTAAGGAAATAGTCCACGAAAAATAATATGTTGATTCCTTAGCCCCTCCCTGTCACTAATCATTCCTCTCTCTTAGCTACGTACTGACTTGGCCCTCGTCACCAGGTGTCCAAGTACCTCAGTCATTAATTTTCAACTTACAACACTTTAGTGATGTAAGAAAGTGTTGTCCTCGTTTCACAGCTGAGGAATTGACACATCAAATAAGTGACTTGCCTGAAGTTTCACAGCAATAGTGGACATAGAAACCAATGACTTATTCGTAGACTATTCTGTTTCTTGGAAAACCAACCTGTGTTCCTCGTCCTTCTGTCTGCTACCCCCTGCCTCCTCTTAGTGATTTATCGGACTAAGAGTTCAGTCATGTGAGTGTTCGAACCCTCCATAGACGAGCAGTGCCAAACAGACGCGCCCCTCCCTTGCGCCAGCGCAGGCAGCATCTCTGCAGTCACGTGGGGAATTAAGTCGGGGAAACCAATTCAGGGTAAAGTTAATCCACCAAAGAACAGTTTCAGCCTGAGTCGTCGCCTCATCTGGCTCGCACGGTGCAGCTATACAGGCACCGGGAGGAGGGGGACAGGAAGGGGAGGACAGAGGCCTTCCAAGGGCTGGAAATTGCTGCTGGCCGCACGGCTTGTGGAGCTGGTGTGGTAGAGTTGTGTACTCCTTTCCTTGGTGGGAATGTAAGCAAAATCAAAACCTTAACCAAAATTGGTTCTAGTTTCTTCTTTCTTTTGAGTGCAGATTGCATACTTGGGATTGTCACCGTGTCTATAGAGCCTCCCCAAAGCACAGTGAAGGGGCAGCTGGGAAGTTTGGAGCTCGGCAAAGCTGTGGACGGGTTCTTGTTGTGATGACATTTTGGTTGTTACCCGCGTGGCAAGTTTTTCTTGTGTGGCTGCTACCATTAAAAATGTTTGACTCTATATAAAGTTTTTGTGCTTGAAATTAAACTATTTCTGAAGAGTTATAAATGCAGCTGGAGAAGGGCACTATTACCAGGATGAGTAGGTTTACGAAGTGAATTACATAATTTAAGTGTTGCACCTTACTACCGTATCTCACCTTGTAACACTTGGACCTACGTTGGCTCTATTACCTTGCCTCTCTACTGTGAGTGCTTCCACAGAAAACAAGACAGATCAAAACCGCGGTGTTTTTTGTGGTCTCTGGCTGGAGTACTATCTCCGGGAGATTTCTGCTGTGACTTTCATGTGAGAGTTGCACATACGGGGAGAACGCCCTGCTTTGCTAATCCCTCTCCCCAAAGTGCTGTTCAGAGAGCTTCCAAATTACTCTGCTGAGGCGTGCTTTTAGCTTTCAAAATAAAGCATGTATATCAGAAGTCTAGAAAACTTCAAGTAGGGGCCTTGGCATGCTAATAACTTGCTTGTTGATGACTAAGGTGGGAAGAAAGATGACAATGACAAATACTTAGAAGGAGAATAAGAAACATTTTTCACATTTAAGAAATTGCTACAGAAGAGAACAGAACTTTAACAGCTGCTGTTAAGGTTTTTTTACATGGTGATGGTATCTCTCCACCTGAATTGCCCTATGACCCCTAAAACAGCTGAGACCCCGAAGAACTTTTTTGCTGTCATTGTGGCAGAACCCTATCTCCCACACTTTTCTGCTTTTTTGTCTTCTGGCTGGAGCACGAGGCCTCCCTGGGAGAGTGAGAGGCTGTTGCAGATGGTCCTCAGTGCTACAAACTTCTGTTGAGAAGAAACTCTGGCCTGTGTCAGCTGCAGCCACAATCCTTTTTCCAGCTCATCCATTGCAGAAGCCTCAAAAGAAACGTGTGTGGGATTGTTTTACTCATTTATTTTGTTCAGGCCTTGCTTAGAGGCTCAAGATTTGGACATAAATCAGTTTGATTTTTCCTCCTTTGCTGAATATGGATTGTAATGTAACAGCACAGCCACTCTGTGTAGTAGGAGCCTAACAAAAAAACAGATTTTAACGGAGTCACTAATTCCTTTGAAGGAGGCAGTGTTAGCAATTACGAACTAGACTAGACATTGGTAAGAACTTACAAAATAATTACAGGCTTCCTAAAGTAGTACAGTATGAGTAATTACAGGTTTAAAAATGCTGTTATGAGCAGTAGTTTATACCGAAACTTCATCCTGCTCTTTGAAACCAGAATACATAACTCTCACCGTGCCACAGCAAATGCTTGTCCTTCTCCACGGAAGAATGTAGCCTTGCATTATTGTACAGCAAATGTTCTGTGGTACATTATTTAAATTAGCACATAATAGAAACCTAATTGCCCACTAGGGCCTATAGCTTTAGCTGGTGTAGATCAATGTGCTTCCACTGAAGTCAGTGTAGCAATGTTGATTTTCACCCCTTGAGGATCTGGCTCAGCAGCTTGTTTCTATTCCAGGCATTGTTAAAGGAGATAGTGTGTTTAGAATATTAAACCATGGCATTGTCAGAGATAGTCTACTCAATTTATGTGTGAGTGAAGAGAAATAAAGCGGTAAAACTATTACTTTTATCTGAGGATTTCAATTTACAATGTCAATTATTCATATTGACTGATCTGGCACAACAGGGAAATCATAAGCATGGGGTCATCTTGTTGTGGTTTTAATTTCCTACGTCTGTAGTTATCTAATCCTCTCAGTATGAGCAAGCATGATTAGTATTTATTTCTATTCTGTGTTCCAGTGCCCTGGGCCAGGTTCCGTGCTAAATCCAAAGTGACTCTCCTGCTTCATTGTCATTAATTTATGCTGCAATAATTTAAGTAAAAACTTAAAGTTTATTTGTAAAGCACCTGACCATATTTCTTCTACGTGGATTCTGCCCAGATGTTAAAGCCTGTGATATATCTGTTTGTATTTTTAATTGGTTTTGGAACTTCTTGTAGCAATGTTTTCTGAATAATACTTAGGGAAACAAGGATTTGGAAAGAGACTGGCTGCTTGTTAACCATTGAGACACAACCAGGAGTGTCATTACAGCTGTACAACAGGTTAATAAATTGCTACAGCAAGAACAACAGCTCTCTCTCTCTCTCTGGAGAGTCAAGTACCAAAATGAATAATAATTCTTCACTTTGTCAAATGTTTTTTTTACAATAATTTAGAATGCTTGGTTCGAGAAGCTTATTTTACTTATGAATGCTCCATTCAGGAACAGGGAAACTTTAGGTCTGAGCTGAGCCAACAATCCTTCTTTGTTGAGTTTGTTTCCTCCCGTTTCACTGCCATTATTCACAGAAGACCTCTGGCTGCTCCCCCATTTATCTCTGCTTCCATTTGTCCCCTGGTAGCTTTGGATAATCAAAGTTATGCTACAATTATTCTTCTGAGAGTAGGAATGTGGGAGTTCTGGTTAAACGTTTTGGTTCTTTACCAAAGACAGTGTAGTAAAGGACTGTGTATAAGTGTTTTAAAACAGTACAGCATTAAAACTGTCAACAGTTCGAGTTGCCTGGCGTTCATTCTTGTCTGTCTTCTGGCATATGCAGAACACAAGCATAAAAAGAAACATCAGCAGGAGTGATGGGTGAAGACTGTTGTGAAAGGGTTTGGAGATTACCTTCTTCATTTCCCGTAAAATATTGTATGGCTTCACTCAGCTCTGGTTATAAGGTTGGTTTCTTGTCCTTGCAAAGTGATGAAGCTTAGCTCAGTAAATGGTTTTCAGTATCTTTGGATAAGATGATTACAATAATACAGGTGCTGTTTCTATTATTTTCTTCTAACCTTTATCAAGCCTCCTTTGTTTTAGGAAACACGGATCAAATACATTCACTGCTTGCCTGCTTCTGCCATTTTGTCATTGGCCTTTAGAACCTAGTATGAACCATGTGAAGCAAGTTGGTTCTTTTCTTTTAATCTCTCAAATGAATTTAGCAACAACTGATCCAATCATTTTATTCTGTAATTTCCTGCTCATACTCATATTCTACCCAATACGTGTATTCTGCCCAGTTCTGTGGGGCATAGGATTGCCTTCTCCTCCTTTGTGCTTCCAGACCTGTTTGAAAAAGATGCCAGTATTCTCTGGTTCTTTGGGAGGTCATTTTGCATTTTTTTTTTCTTTTTTATAAACAGAGGTATCAACAACATATTACAGCAATCATATGAATGTTGATGATAGGGCATCCGCATTATCAAGTTCCTTTGTTTTCAGTGGTAGGTTTTTTCAGCTTTGATATGGTTGGTTGGTTGTTTTTTCCACTTAAAAACATGAGAACATATTTAACACGAGTGACCATAATATGCAACATGAATCATCACATGTTGAGGTAAGAATGTTTGCCTAGAGCCGTGTGCATGAGAATAACATTGTGTTATCTACCTTGAAAAGATAATAAATGTTATAATTTTAGAGTCCAATAGCCAATTGGCACAACGCTCAAGATGATAGCTTGTGTTTTCCCTGAGTGGTAAATCATGGTATGTAACTCACAATGCAGACTGCTGTTATTTCTGGAGTATGGGAGCCTCTGATGACATATCAGATTTTCTTACCTGTATAGGTTAGATGAAGAGCTGAATGAACTTTGAGAGCAGCAAAATATGCCGGTAACTACACTGCATTAGATCAGCTGATAATATTTTGCTTGTATCGTTTTACTCCCCAGTGAGGTCAGAGTAGTAGGGCTATTATGTGTTGGGCTGTTTGCCTTTTTGTTAGGAAGGAGCAGGATTGCAAAGATAATGGGTGAAGGCGCTGGAGCATTCATGGCAATAATTTCTAAGAGTTGGAGATAAATAGGCAGGCAAAGCTGAAGACTTATCTGGGTGGGGATATTAGCATTTTGAATACTCTCTGCAGAGATGCAGTTATCACTTAATTGACTTTACCTTAGGGAACCCTAGAAAATCACTACACGGCCATAAAGGAAAAGCTTTTGCACAGAGTCTGCAACAGCTCTGTTCTGCTGTAAAAGCAACTGAGGTCGTTACACTAATGGAGTCACAACGGGGAAAGAGAAAGCCTGCCTCGGATCTGCCGCTACACGAGCTCGGACATGGCGACCGGCATCTTGTCCTTCCTCTACACATATCCTCCCAATTAACTTCATTAGCGTGAATCACAGCTGTCACCTCGCTTCTCTCTTGATACAGGAGAGAAAGCACAAAGCTGAGGGAGCGGGGCCTGCTCCCCCCGGGGGCTGGTTGCTCCCAGGCCGCTCCTTTCCCCACAAGGGGCAGCGGATCCTGTCGCTGCCATTTCGGGCAGAGGCCCAGCTCATCACCACCAAGATTGTGCTGCAGGTCGGTCCGTGGGTCTGTTTGCCACGCACACCCCTCCTGTCTGGCAGTCTGGGCTTGCTCTGCTGCCCTTTCTGTGCAATTTTTAAGCCAGAGGGGAATTCTGCATTCAGGGCTGCAGCAATTTGTGCTGCAAATTGGACTGTAATTGACGGCTCCCCTGAGAGGCAAACACGATGTGCAGCGTGCCCACTTACTCGCTGCACACGCGGCTGGCGACAACGCTGACAGCTGCCGTGCAGTCGGTCGGGGAGGGGAGGCAGGGACACCTGATCGGATGGGGAGGGCAGGGACGCACCCACCCTTTCTCCTGTCTCTTTCTGTGTTATCTGCGGAGCCGAAGGAGCAGTGTAGGAACCAGGAGAAGACCAATTTGTTCTTTTTTTTTTTTTCTCAACTTGGTTTTCAGTCTTACGTCTGGAACAAAGAGGGTTTTTTTGAATTTTAAAGGATTTTTGTGGAAAAAGAATTGATTGTGTAGTACTTAGAGAGGCTGCAGTCAGACCTTTCATTTGCCTTATTTTCAAAAAGCAGTCCGGTCTCTTGAAAACAATACTGTACTTGTATGAATACAGAGTAAATTCTTCGCAAGACCATTACTAGACTGAGATGGGTGTGTGGTGTCTGAGCACCTGTGGTTTCTTACCTTGCTGATTTGCAGAAGCTCTCCACTGTTTTCAGGCCTGCACAGCTGATGTCATTGAAACCCTCAGTTCAGTGGGATCTTTTCCTGCGGAATAGTTGCTTGTTTTGTTTGTAGTCATTATTTTTAAATTTGCTATCTAAGCATGTTAGGGTTTTATTGGTATTATTCCTTCAGCAGCAACATTGGTTACTCCAGGCATTGTTTAAAAGCTTATTTTTTTGCATTTCTTAGTGAGATTTGGCTTAGAGCAAAATCAGTAAGGGGAAAAGAATTATTAAATCAAACCCTTCCTTTCCCATTTCGAACCTCTAGTTTTTCCAACCTCAAGTAAGTATGTGAAAGGGGTTTAACAACTTTAAATTGGATTTTGGAATGTCAGATGACTCTAATAGCCTTTATACACAAATAACAACAGAAGAGCTGATTATTATTTCTGGGCTCTGCGATGCACTTATGTAATCGTTAATCTTGGCACTTCTTTATCTCCAGCAGATTAGGAGGCCACTGTCATTTTGAAGACTGCCATTAAGTAGACTTTGTTAGTGTTTAAATATGTGAAGCTTAACTTTAAGCTTCCTTAATGTATGTGATGGAGGTATTCTGTGCATAGAGCGTTGTAATAGAGCAGTTGTAATAAGTTTTAGTCAGATATTTGCTGCCACAGTCTGACCTTAGACATGTTTTAATGTATAATATTAGTTAAACAGCATCTGAGGACACTTTGAAAGATTTTAAGAGTAAAGTATTAATTTATCTATTTGAAACAGCAAGCAAACTTGCTTTATCTACTACCTTGCAGTTGCTTTTATCTTGGAGAGGCAAGAAATGAAATGCTATGACATGAATAGGCAAACAAAAGGGGTTTTAGTGAAGGCCATAGCACCTAATCTGCTTGTGGCAACGGAAGATCCTTCACCAGATCTTTTCTTTTTACAAGCTTGTAATTTTCTAAAACATTTTTATGGGCAAGTACTTTTTTTCCTTCCATCATCCTCGTGAAAAGATGAAGATGTTTTTCAAACACTGAGGACAGCATATACGCATGTGACAAGGAGATAAGAACCAGAACCAGAGCCGAGGCCAGGGAGATGGCGTGAACATGACTGGTGGGGGACAACACATTGCATGCATGTAACGCATGGTTTGAAGAACATGTTGAAAACTAAACTCTCTCTGGCAGGAATGGTTTTGAGAGTGCTCAGTAGATTGGTTTTATTTTGCTGTAAGCCACACCCTATACAACTTCCATCTCCTCTGATATGATCCTGCGTGTTCTCCCTCCTGGTGTCGCTCTTGGGAACAGGTCATACATGGCATTTTGTTCCTGTGAGCAGCTGAAGGAGGAGAAAAATGTGCGCCTGACTGCAAACAGGCAGAGCTGGCTGCTCTCCAGCAGCTCCCTCGGTCTCTGGCCCTGCTTCATAAGGACCTCCAAGGAACTTAATGCAAGTCAATAAAGTACTACTAAAAGTATTTTATTAATCCTCTAAAGACATCTGAAGAGACCTTGCAGAGGAGCTGTGAATACACAAAAGACAGTGGCAACGGACAGCATCCTTGGGTTAAAAAAAAGGCATCCCCATATCAGCCAGGAAGACACAGAATACAGACTTGAGTGGAACTCCCTTTGTGAGGTTTGAGGGATCCTGGCTTGGGCCTGAGTAGGTGAGCTTATAGTAGCCCAATGTCACCAAAGGAGTAGCAGAATAAATTCTCCATATTGACTGCCATGTGAATCCAGACAGGAGGTGTTGGAGGGAGTTAAAAATGGGCAAGTGCAGCTAAAAGGCTTTTTACTCTTCAGAGTTCTGAAGTTGTTTTTGGTTGTTATTGCTCGTCCCTTAAATGAATCATCTGAAAATGAAAATTTAAACTAGACATTTAGAGCACACCTTTGTGAGAAACTAATGATTCCACCTGGCATATAGCATCAAAGGAAGCCTTTTTAATGACATCAAATTTGTGTGCAGTCAAAAAGAAACAAAAATATCTTAAAAATGCAGATGTAGTCACTTCAGAATGATGGAGCTTTCCTAGTCTGGGTGAAATATTTTTCCTGCTACTTTTTTTTTTCTAGAATTACATTCAGTTTTTGAGTGTTTTTCATCAAAGTGCAGCTCTTTTGCAAGGAAGTGGCGTCTGCACCAGCCATGTTTGTCTGGCTTTAACTTAATCATATAAAGTGCCATTTCTCAATACACACACAGTGATACATCCTGCAATTTCTGCAGGGGCCAAACCCTTAATAAAATTTTTGCAGCCTGGCAAAATGGCAGGACAAACCTGAATAATGACAAAACCCTTTGTTTAAAGGGACACTTACCTTATTCGGTATTTAGTTGTATCTTCTGGATGCTTTCCGTATTCCTTTTTCCAGTCTGACTGTTGCTGTCTCTGGGGCATTAACTATGGAACTGCAACTTGACCTGGCCGAGCAGTGAGCGTAACAGGCGGCACGCGGCGTGATAGAGAGCAGGCAGGGTGCTGGGTTGCTACCCGGTGTAAACCTGCGAAGTAGTAGCATTCGGGAGTTATTGATTGATCTGACAGCTACGTGCCTATGTGTAGAAAGAATGAAATTGCAGCATTACCCATAGTCAGATTTAGCCTCATTGACCTAATGTTCCTTTAATGATTCCAGAGCCTGTCACCTTGGTAATGAATTTAGTTGAAATTGTGTTAATAATTTTGAAACTATGTTGCAAGTGAAGTATCCCTTTTACCACTGTTTTAAAAAGCTAGTAAAAGATCTTTCTTAGTGAACCAGCGCTAGTGCAATTTAGCTACTAATTAAATCTCATAATTTGGTATACAGTGTAACTATATGCCTTTTAATAGGGACTAAAATGATTGCCTTCAAAATATTGATAATTTAAGACTGTTTAAAAACCATGAAAAATAATTCAAGTAGAGGCAGTTGTGCTGGCATACTTTTTGCTGACTTGAAATTAACAAGTGGTTTGTAATTTCTTCTTTGTTTTCATGCTGCAAACAAACAAAAATGTTGTGATGCTCCCATAGGCCAGTACATTTAATTAGGAAGAAGAAGCTGGGAGGACAGTGTTGGAATTAACAAATTTCGGTCTTCAGCATGCCAGTTCCTACAGCTGAGAGTAACAAACTTCATATAAAATATGGACTCTATACATTAATCAATAGAGCAAATGTTAAAGGTAATTTAGATTTCCACTCTGGAAATGTGACATTCATTATTGAAAGCAAGTCTTTATTAGTTTTTATTTCTGTTTATTTCTGTATTTTATATAAGTATATGGAAATATATATATACATTTAAGCTTTTCAATGCAGGAGAAGGAGTTTGGCTCTTTTTGGCAGGGAGGAGAGAATACCTTTATTATTCTCCAGCTAGTCCCAGAAAATAAATTTCTTCCAAATTATGTTCTCATGCAAATTCCACTTTTTGTTTTCCTCTTCACTAATACTAAGAAATGAAAGACCAACTCTACATGGAGTAGAAATCAGTGTAGATTTGCTTTTTCCCAATATAAGAGAGAAATAATTGCAAAGACTACAAGAAACCCCAGTGTGGCTGAGTGTATAAGGGCACTTTCTCTGTCTTTAGGTGCACGTGTCTTGGCCTGCCAGCTTACTTTTTTTTTTTTTTTTAATTTGACAGACAACATGCATTTGTTTGTTCTAGCAGCAGAGCAGAATGGTATAGATCATATCTTAATAGAACTGTGCATATGCCCCTGCTGCAGGTGTTCCTCTTCACAAATGCCCAAGGTTAGTGGTTATCTGAAGGAAGGAATTAGGGATGACAGACACTGAGTGAACTCGGGAATCCTCTATAAGCATAGTGTGGAGTGACATAGGCACTAGCTTGCTGCTTACTGCATAAATGCAGTAGCAAATCTGAACAGAAACAGCACTCCGTGCTGCCAGTTACTCTGGTAATAGCGCACACCTATGTTGCTTCTAAAGGCTGTATTTTGTGTAATTTTGTCAAGAGCAACCTTTTGTAGCTACGCAATTAAACCTGTAGGCTTTGTTTTTAAAATTTAAAAAAATAAAAAAAATCAGACAACTGGCAGTACTATTGTGTAGTATTGTGGCAACTTTTATCTAAGCAGTGCAAACACCGCAGGTGTATGAAGCGTGGTGTTTGTGTGGAGGTCTGCTGCCTAGTTTCTTGGGTCATAAGACCAAGACGCAAGACTTGGCAGTGTGTACCAGTCACCTAAGATAGCTGTACAGAGGTGGATAAAGAACGATTATCCTGATTACGTAGACAGAGAAAACAAGACATGGACTAGTGTCCCCATTCACACAACAGATCAGCACTAGTACAAGGATTACAGAATCTATTTCTTGACACGCAGTCCAGGGCTTTGAATAAAATTATATTACGTTTCAATAAAGGGAGTCGCATGATTGCAGTGTCAAGTGTTTTCTTTTGTTATGAAAACCTGCTGTACTGCGTTGCTTTATTTAAGAAGAATTATATTTAGCCTAGTCTTTAAATTAATCGTACTCCAAACCATCGTCATCATAGCCAATACATCTAGTGATAATTTTCAGCCAAAGAAGAGGAGGAGGAGAATAAAATGGTTAAATATTCATAAACAGCTGAGAGACCAAGAAAGAGAGTGAGAAGCAAAAATATTATGGAAAATAACGGTGTTTTATTAAACGTGGAAACCTTTTCTGACCATATCGAAACAGTCAAACCTGTTTTGAAATGCATAGAACGTTGCATAGAAACACTTGTCCATTCTTTCCGTCTTCTTGTTCCTTGCCATTAATTTTGGTTATTAAGTCTTGTTACTGTGCTTATGCGTGGGGTCTAGAGAACGACTCTTCTTTTCCACTATAAAAAGTGCTTAGGTTTTTCTTAGTTTTATCTTATTCCCAAAAGAGTTCATATCATTATTATTTATCTTGCTGCAGTGTAGAATTTTTGGTGTATATTTCAACCATCCACGTGATTTCTGTTTAATTAAAGTCCAGGGAAGTAGTAACAAAGATGGAGCTTTTGGAACCCCCTCATTTTCACAGACTGATAGATTTCAGTTGCAAGTTGTATGCTCTGTGAAGTAATGAGAGGTTTTCCAAACAACTAGTTTTCTGCGCTGGATGACAGCACATGTCTGGATGTGGCAGCCCTGATTATTTTAAGCCAAGGCGTGTAGTTCGCTGCTTTGGTATTATATTCTGGTCTGTGGTATGCTTTCATAATGTGCCTGTAATCCCAAGCTAGAATTGTCTCTACCAGTCATTCCTTCAACAAGAAAAATTAAACCATCCATCTAGTTTTCAACTGCAAATCAGATTGCTGGTCTTTTTTCCTCTAGAATAGAAGGAAAAAATAGATCTTTCAGTTGCTTGGTGATAGAAATGTTGAGATACCAAGTTGCCTTGTTGGGTCAAAAAAGGATGAGAATATTTCTGGATGGATAAAGCCAAGACAGTGGAGAGAGATAAGACTGTAATATAGAAGGAAAATAAAAACGGTTTGGTGTGGCACACGACTGAGAGGGAGCAGACATCATCTCCCTGAGTTCCTCTGAAACCCTAAGTCAGTTTTTACCTTGTTTGTGCTCCTAAACCCTTGCGGAATTCCTAGATACTGTGTTGGGAACTTCCTTTTGTTTTAATTTTTCCTTGCAGAGGTTAAGAATATTTTGATGGTCTGTTAAAGTTTTTTCAAGAATTTTTCACTTTAATATAACATTAAAAATAGAGACCTCACCACAGCAGCTTCACAGAAATAGTTGTGCCTATTAGAGAATCCAAACCATTTTCCATATATCCTCCTGTCATTATGCATTCAAGTGTCTTTGTTGAAGCCAGTGCTTAACGTAATAGTAAGCTTAGGTTCTTTAATTTAAAATGTGTAAGTAAAATTTCCAGGTTTAAAGTAGAACATTAAGCATAAATGTCAGTGATCCTGGCATAAGAATACAAGCTCTTACTGCACCATTCCCTTTGACGCGTCCAAATCAGTAACACAGGTTGAAAGAATTTAGATTTATTCCTAAAAGTCAGTCTTGCAAGTCCAAAAGTGCTCACGTTGTTGTTCTGTACTCTTTATCATGCATCTCATTTAATACTCTTTGAAGCTGAATGTTTTTAGTATTATGGAGTGCTGCACACTATCAACTGACCTACTAAGAGGGATCCAGCTGTGTTCAGGCCCCAAGATCCAGCCTTGGCATTGCAGCATTTCTGCCTTGTGTGTTTGAGGTGTTGCTCATACTTTACTTTTAATTAATACTTATGGTGGCTATGTTCATTTCTACTCCACCCATCACACCCACGGACTTCAAAGGATTTGTACGAGCATAACCTCGGTATTTATTTCATTTTATTATTAGTTTGATTTCCTAAGGAAACAAGGCTTAGAGAGGTTGTTGTGTTTGTCCAGATTTCTGCCCATCACCCCAGTCTTCCTCATTTCCAAACCAATTTTGAACCTGTTGGTCAGTTTCAGGCAAGCTGGAGAGCATCAACAATCCCAGAGAGGTGTTTCTGCACGTTTCGTGACAACTGAAGAAAGCTAGCCAGGTAATACTCCCTGAGGGATGCTGCCCAGCTTGAGCTCAGCTATGGGTATGGCAGTTTGTAAAGGAGGGAGACACAATGAACATCCCGAGTGCTGGGAAAGCTGCTGTGATGTCAACCATACTAGGCCCCTGGAAATCCAAGCATGAGACTCAAGTCTCCCACTCTGGGATAGCAGGCCTTCTTAGTTCTTCTCAGGAATGACTTGGTACTGGCCATACCATTACAACATCCAGCAGGCCTGCTGGTGGCCAGAATGCTGTTACGCTGGGGATTCCACATAGAATAAACAGAGCTTTCACACCAGGAGTGGGCAGGTAAATGGAGCTTGTCTCCAGCAGCTATTGATCCAAATAGTTACTGTGCGTTCTAAAAATGCCTCACACATCTACCAACCAGATGTCATCCTTAGAAGTACACAGGCTTTAAATATTTTAATATATATGAGTGGACAGATGGTCACTTAGCGTGGCATATTAATGGAATGGGCAGAGCTGTGCTGCCACTAGCTTTTAGTTGAGTGGAACTGCAGTGGTTGTAAGCTGCAGGTGTTCAGAGGCAAGTAATTTGCAGCCAGCTCAAATTACTTAGGGTACATGACAGAGCAAATTATTTAGGTAATGAAGCTGAAAATGCAGTAAGATTAGAATATTATATAGTAAAATCATTCCTTGTTAATTCAGTTTGTGATCAGATATTATGTTGCTTTAAATACCACATTACATGCAGTACCCTTGTTTGAGTCAATGAATATGTATGAATGTGTCAGTGAATATGTATGCCTCCTAATTTAATCAATATACTTACAAACAGTGCTAGCAATGTTGTCTGGCACAAACTGCATCCCTTTAGAAGCAAGTTAGCCCAATCTGTATATGTATCAGGTTTTGTTCGAAACCCTTTTGAATTAGCCACACACCTTCTGAAGCGGGGGACAGGTAAGCCACATTCAGGGAAGGGAATTTAAATGTTTCTTGAAGCAAAAGAAGGGATAACTTCTTAAGCAGTAGCCTGAGTCTCAGGAGATCCCAGCTCCTGTCCTGTCGTACGCACCCCACACCTAGCCTTGAGGAAAGCCTTTAGTTCATCTAGCGATTTTGGTTACAGTGCTTCCACAAGAAAGCAAGTAGATCCGAGAAGGATGCTCAGTGCCCCTGTAACTTTTAAGAAGTAGAGTCCAGTCTGGCAGACTGACCGGTACAAGCTTCAGTCCACCTTTACTGAGTGCAGAAGGACGGTGTACACCTGGAATTTCTTGATGTTGGTGCCCGGAGAGCTGAAGGGCGGGAGCCGAGAGGGGGAACCCTTATCGGAATGGTGCCAGTGTACACAGGCGACCGGGCCCCTGTGTACTGCGGGAGGGGAAGGCAGCACTCCCTGCAAGCATTTTCCTTTCCAGAAAGTGCTGAGTTTCGAATTCAGAAATAGTAACAGGCAATAGGATTCACCTAACTTTCACCTTCCAAAAGTTAGGCTTGTAATTCAGTTATCAGTAAATTACTTCTCTGGTGAGTGAAGAGGAGGCATCTCCGCTCAGGCGTTCATCTCACTTCTCTTGTATGAGATGAATCATGCCCCTTCTCTCGCTTTCTCTATCTTGCCCCCTCCCATTCTTCTTCTTTCTCCCTTCCTCACCCCTCCAGAAGCAGCCAAGAGAATGAACTTGAGCTCGTCACCCGACTTTCAAGATAGCTCAGCTAGGGGAATCTCACCTAACACACAGGAATGGGACTAATTTTTGCTTGCATTGAAGAGCCCTTCCCAGGATATCAAACCTGAGGTTTCAGACCTGTTCCAAAGTGGAAAACATAACATGATCTGTGTGAACTTAAAGTTTTAAAATAACAGTGGGAAAACATGAGGATGAATGGGATTTTTTTTTTTTAACCCCCAGATAAGTTTTTCACTAGAAACAAACATTTCATTCAGACACCTTAATGGAGAGAAGAAAACTTTTGTCTTTGGAAAATCATTTTTTTCTTCTGAAAAATGTTTTCTTCAGGGTGGATTGATAATACACTCTCCTGTGCTGAGGCTCAGTGTGTTTCTACTTAAATGTCAGAACTGGGGAGAAAGATGCTCCTTGCTTTACCTGGCTGTATGGAGCCTTGTCCTGACTGGAGTCTGCCCAAGGAGTTGGAAAGGAAGAAACTATTATGATGAGCTTGTAGAGAGCATTTCCTTACCAATGCAGAATTAATTAGTTTTTCTTTCCTCTATTGCTCAAACCAGACAAGGAATAAAGCAGCATTTCATGATGTAGGAATTAATAAAAAGGGAGAGGCTGTCTGGAGGGGTTGGTTTGGGGAGAGACTGAAAAAGGCAGGCAAGCCCAGTGAAACTGTTCCAGATCTGGGGAAAGCAGTGAAGCCTGGGGTAGAAAGAAATAAGGGATATTCTGTTACGGATGCCAACAAAAGATGTTGTTTAGCTCTCTCTCTGGTTGTCTGGTAGGCATGTTCACTAGGAATTAGGTGGAGACAATCATGTAATTTAAGCATACCAGAGCTACTTAAGAATATTGCCAAGTAAAGACACAATGGATGGAAGAAGAAGAATGGTTCAGGGGACAAAACATTTTTTTCTCTTGCAATGCTTGGGCTCAAGTTACTGTTCTGTCTGATTTTGAGCAAATCAAAGAGTCTGCACTGAATTTTCCTTCTGTAAAACGAAGCATCATGCAGCATTACAACAGAAAGAAGATGCATTTCTTGGAGACGGCCAGACATTCCAGTGATAGGAACAGATGCATTTTAAGAGAGATCTTAGATATATACACATATAGAAATATACAGAGAGATCTGTGCGGATGTCAGATGCCCTTTAAGACTAGTTTGCCTTGTGTTTGACATCAGTTCGAAACAATTGCTACCTCTGATACTCTATTACCTGTGGCCCTTAATGGCCACGTCTTTCCCTCAGGAGCTATTTCTCTAGCAATTTGTTCGATGCTTGAGGTGGGTCTTTGTGCTTGAGTCTGTATCTGTTGCTCTTGGTGGTTTGTTTGGGCTTTTCTTCCTATTTGTCCCTGCCTTTGGCACAGGACATCACTGGTAGTATTCTGGAGTGCTGTTATTTCAGGGTGTGAAAGATTCTCGGGCCTTTAATCTGGGAATACAAACGACATCTGTCACCTGGCTATCTGTAGCGGTTTCTAAGCAACCACAAGAGTTTATTTTTTTCTGCAGTTCATATTTAAGAAATAATTTGCTCATGCATGAACCAGAATCAGCCTGAGCACCACCTCAGGAGACAGAAATTGTAAACTGTAATTTAGGCTAATTCTAGGCTAAAATATGAATTACAGTATTTCATACAATCTTGGAAAATATGCTATATAAATATATGTAAGCACAGCACAGGTACAATTAATGAGAACACAGCAGGAAGCTCTAACTAACTCTGGGAATGTGAGAAACCAAGTTGGAACATATTCTTGACATGTAAAAATATTTCCCACCTGCCTTGTTTGCATAAGAACAAGGTTTTAGCAAGTACATATTTGCATGTCAAAGTTATAAGTGGGGAAAATATTTTCACCCTCGTAAGAAAAATGCATAATCTTGGCACAGGCAATTTGCATTTAGTAAGTTTAAAGTATCTAAGTCCTTTCATGCTATATGGAAAGTGTATGAACTTGCGACAGGGATTCCATTTCAATGAGCTGATTTGCAAAGGCAACCACGTAGAGCAGTAATTGATCTGATGTCTTTCCAGGCATTAATTTGTAATACAATTGGTTGTGGCAGTCCCAAGTAATTTACGCTTCTGAGTTTCATCCCACTGTACTGGATCTCAAAGTGAAACATTAAGCTGAAGTTGTAAATGCTGTGTGCTCTGCAAAGTAAGTACCTTGAAGGTATAGTAAATTCTAGGAAATCGGGAGTTCTGAAATGACTCTGGGTTTGGTGCCGCTGTTCATATGCACAGTGGTTGGCACATGCTGGCAGAGCTGGAGTCTGTGAACCTGTGTAGATTCTCTTCTAACAAGTAAAGGACCCTGGCAAATCCATTTGGGACTAATTATTGCACCTTTTAGACTATTAGTAAGCTAGCTTCAGGCCATCACTTTGAAGGCAGGTTACATTCCTTCAGAAACACTCTGTAAATGTCCTGTTGCTTAAGAAACAGAGATTGGATAGACAGGCTGCATGGGTGATTTAACTAATATGCTGGAGCCTGTAGATAAACAAGATCCAATTATATCATACTTCTTCATAATAAGGCAGTAATTATGTATATAAAAGTGAAATGTGAAAAATATATTACCAGGTAGCTGTTCAGATGAGCTTTATCACTACCCTACCAAAGGATCTGGAGAAGGCTAGTGATTCCTTGTAGTGGAGTAGAAAAATAATCACATATTGAAAAGTTACGACTGGGAATCAATAGATCTATTCCAGAATCTGCCCATAGGATTTCTCTCTGAATTTGAACTTTATGTTGCACAAATTTTGAATTTCTGCGAATTTCAATCTGTTGTTCAATTTGGTAATGTAAACCATGAACTTAAGGGGGGGTTACACTACCCTCTCTGTTCTGAAGCTTTGTTCGTAAACATAGGATGCTCTACTAACAATTAATGCCTGGAACAAATTAATAAAATAACTTACACTTTATTTTTCCCTTTTATTATTTCACTTCCTGCCTCATTGTGTTTTATGTGTTAGCTGAGAGCAAAGTGAAATTAAAACACTTTTTGGAGGACTGCAGGGCAGAAGTATTTGTTTCCTTAAGCGTCCTAAACTGACCTTTTAATTTCAGCCTATCATTTTGTTGCTGCAGGGAAGGTGTGGGGTTAAATGTCAAGAATGCAAAGATCCTTAGGATGGAAGCAGATGCAAGTGGTGTCCTACAGTACAAAAATATTTTGAAAGCTGCTGATACGGAAATACCAGGCAAACAACAATGCAGTCCCTTAGCTGCTGGGTAGTGCTTTCCTCAGCAGAGCATTTCAGCTGCTATTAGGTTCCTGGGAGCAAATGGGTACTGTTCAGGTACTATTCAGGTGCTCTGTTCACTGCATTTGTAGTCTGGAGAATATTTCAAAGGAGTATTTTAGCACAGTCAGTGCTGTGCTAACAGTCTGCTGGTCTGGAGTTTTGGCCTGATCCTGAGCTACGGTGTTGTGCTGCGATGAAGTGGAGCATAGAGTAGCATTCTTGTTATAATAAGATGATTCTTGTTAATAATAAGCAGTCGGTTAGGGATTTAATGGCATGCAAAATGCAGTGTTTGAAAGAATTTTTGAAAGCCTTGTTGAGAGTACAACAAAAGTTAAGCTAATGCAGTATCTTAGGTGCAATCTGATGGTTTGTCACAGTCTGGATGGCCATGAACTATATGAAATAAAGGCTCTCTGAAGCTATCAGGCATCTTGAGAACGGATTTCCATTCCTCGCAGGAGATTAACTGCACTTCCGATGTTTAGTAAATCACAGTGAGAGACGCAGCAAGAGTTGTGTTTGTATTCCTGTTCAGGGTAATCCAGTTCAGGAAAATTAAGGTATGCTGATCCAACACAATTGCAGGACAGAAAGTGCATTCTTTGGATTTTCTTCTTATCTACCTGATAGGTACACTCTCTGTTTGCATGAGCACACGCAAGCATACATAAAATGTTGACTGCTGGTCTTTTACAAGTTGTAAACTACTGCCTAGGCATGGTCCTATCTGAAAAGACACCTGGCTGGCAAAATGCCTGCTGCTGTATACTCTGAAAGCCCCTGAAGAGGTATTCCTGAGGAGGTGGGGAGACCCTTATTAAATCCATGTATTCAGATGGGAAGGAGTTGTGATTTAGATATATGCAGAGACTTTAGTCACTCACTCACTCACACACTCACACACTCACTCACTATATAAAGTTTAATATAAAAAAAATAAAAATCAGGGCTTTCATATCACATATCTCGATTGCGTTTTCCAGACTGCATCATCTCCTTTGGTTTTTGTACATTGACTAGAATGCTGCTGTAATTGTGTATTAGTGAGAACTAATACACAAATATGTACTGATAATTCAATTTAGATATGTGAATTTTGGATTTCTTGTGTAAAATACAGTAACCACTTACCATGTTACTTCTCTTTTGTGTTGGCCAGTCGTTTGAGATGGATGGTATGACCATGACTCCTCTGTTAGATATTGCATTCATTTTCAGGCAAGGCAAACTTTAAAATTACCTGTTACAACCTCACAGGAGTAAGACTGGAAGAAACCTTTCCAGTGTCTTCCTAACTCTTTGGCCAAAATGTGAACTCTCCTGCTCTTTTTGGCTTTGAAATGCTGATTCCAGCCTTCTTGTGGGTTCTTAAACACCTTCTCAACTGACCCATTTTAATAACCCAAAAGCTATTATATAACGAGCAGCCATAATTTAGTCCAAAGCTCTAGGGGACCCTCACAGTTCAGCAATGAATAGTTAATGCAGTATAATGTTTAGAAGATTATTAGTTTTCACTGTACAAATGCTGATCAGGGAATGCTTTTATAAGGTGTTTAAAAGAAAATGTAATTAACTGGTTGCGTGTTTCTGTTGCAGCTCAAATTGAAATTATTCCATGCAAGATCTGTGGAGACAAATCATCAGGAATCCATTATGGTGTCATTACATGTGAAGGCTGCAAGGTAAGGGTCTAAAAAATTAAGTCTTAAAACAGCATTTGGCCTTTGGATAGTGATTCTTTTCCTTCCTCTTTTAAAGAGCAACTATTGTGGGGAAGTTGAATCAGTACATTTCATTTCAAAGAATATGAAATCAGTTGGTGAGTCTGAAGTAGTGTTTTCATTTGGGTTTTAAAAAAGGCATTTTGGTGACACACACACCTTCCCCCCCAGAGCCTTCAGGACAGGCTTCAAAAATCAAGCAGTTGTGCTGCATGTGCTCTAAACTGTCTCTCTATGAATAAGCAGAAGAGGTATAAAGATGAACCACTTCTAACATATAGTGGAGAATCTGTTCTGTGGATGCACTTGAGAGGGAGTTTGTGACTTTCTTGAGTCTCCCTCTCCATTTTTTGCTTTATAAATCACTAAGAAGCTGTGTTGAGATACCTACAGTGAGAGCTCTCTGACTTCTGAGTTTTCTTTTGTAACCTGCTACAGTTACAAATCTATTCTGTTTTGTATGGGAGATGCCCTTGCACAAATACCACATGCTTCTGTTGCTAAACTTACTCAAGTCTTTCTGTGAGCAATGTGTATTCCTTGCAGTGTAGCTCATTGCTGTGTTAAGGTTTAGGCTTTGAATTTTCTTCTGGATTTGTACCTGTAGGAACTCTAGTGAACAAGGACTACATTAGAAGCACTTACGTTTTGTTTAGTTCGTCTCTCACAACCAAGAACTAGCTCAGATAACGCTAGCACTAGTTCACAGTGCTGTGAACCTGATCATTCCTTTTTATCATTAGCGCAGAATTACAGCACTAGCTTGGGAATGACACAGTATGCACAGCTGTGCTGTAGCTTGTTCCTTTCTTTATGTAAGTATGTGTTGCAGTCCCATGCAATAGGTTTTCTACTATTAACTTAGGCTTCAGGTGTTATGAAATTATATTTATGGTAGGTTTTAGTCTGCTCTCCTGACATGCTTGATACTACCTTTCATCTTCAAAGAAGTAACTTCCTTGCATTCACACTATATAGAGATTTCTTTTGTGTTTTTCCATGGAAGATTTTTATGTTTTTGGTTCATGGAAGTATTGGTAAGAAGGAAGAAAAAAGCCTAAGAAAGCTAAAATTATACTGGACTGTACCTCATGCCCTTTGGAACAGCTGTTGCTACAGAAAAACGCAGGAAATCCACTAAAAATGCATCGGTAATAAAATGGTTACCTTTTTTCAGTTTCATGCAGTAGCTGACAGCATTTATCAAATTTCGGCTTTGTGATGTAGCTGACAGCATTTACAGTGGCAGTTCTGCCGTATGACTGTAAGAATATCAAGTTATTTTGAGTGTCCAAGACCCTTTAATCCTTAAATGGTCTGGGACCTGTATACCTGAAAGACTACCTGAAGATCCCTGACGAGCATCATTGTCAAGAGACTGAGGTTAGTGTAATGCTAACATTCGTCTATGCAGAAAACAGGGCTTTCTCAACATGGATTGTTGCAGAACAGGAACAGGCTGCCAAAGGGAAGGAAAGTTGACAACTGTATTGTCTTTTGCTTCATCTTCACGCATTTCTTTGACCTTGCCTTCTCTTGAGCCCTGTATGTGAGAAAAGCCCCCAACAAAAGCAGCAGGATGGCTACATACAGAAGGAAGTAAGAGAGCATGTACCATACTCACAGTCACATTAGCTGGTATGTGGCTGCTAAGAGCTTAGCACCGCATGTTAGAGAGAGAAATTCCATTGAGAATTTCTCCATCAGAGTGACTGTACTTTCCCGGGAATAAATGCAAACAGGAGTTATTAGGAGAAAAGTCCTTTGTGTACCTCCAACAGCCAGAACAACACATGCTAGCCTGGTAGTGAGAAATGCATGTCCAGTTCCCTACGTTTTAGAACAAATGGTTTTCCTTTGAACTCTGTATAAACTGAGTTCTCTGGAAGTCTGTGCAGTCCTCGGTCTGCTTTTGAGAATGCCACCAGAATGGTCAGCTAGTGGGAAAGGGCAGAAGGGAAGACAAGCAAGCAAGTATGCTCAGCACACTGAAACTTATTTGAACCTTGAGAGCAGAGCGTGTGTGAATAAACAAGACAGGGGCCCAAAGAATGGAGTTAGGCATTTTCTCCTTCTCTTGTAGGAGCAGAATCAAGTTTTCCAGCCACACAATTTCAGGCAGTATTTTAGAGCCAATGAATATCAACTTAGTTATTTCCCTCTCGGAGGCAAAGAACTCCGAAGTTTACTATTCTTTAATGCCAGAGGCGGGGTGACCTGCAAGTAGTGAAAGATAAGGGAGTTCTAGTGGGGACAAGTCACAGGAAGAGTTTAAATGATAATGGCTACACAGCATTTAAAACACTCTACTGTAGCAGATGGATTTTGTTTGTGCTAAGCTCTTCCACAGTAATGTCAACAAAGTCTCACCCAACAGAACTATTTTGGCTGGTGAAGAAGTTGGCATAACTTGGCTTCTGCCAAATGAGCCAGGTGTGTATTGGTCTGGGTTTTTTTTTTTTTTTTTTTTCCCCTGAAGTGCATTTCCCAGCTTTTCTGTGGCTATGATCTTTGCAGGTTTGAGCATGCTTGCATTGCTCTTCATGTTATGTTAAACCTTCTTTCATAAAAACTACTTTGCTATGAAGACCTCGTTCCCAGCCCTATACTGATTCATGGAGCCAATGTCCTACACCAACAGATAGTCCCAGAGAAGTCAGCAAGGTTCTGCACAGATGTTACAAACCCATCCATGTGCATCAGGTTGCAGGATCAGGGCCTTAGTCCTCATAAACGAACAGATGTGCTGCTGCCCTCTCAGGCCAGGCCTGTCAGGAATGATCTACAGGCAGCAACAGCAGCAGCAAGGTGGGATGTTTTCAGCTCCCTTACTGTTTTTCACTCCACTTTGCTGTGAACTTTAATGTTACTTAATAGTAATGTTAACTTAAATGCTACTGTTTAAATACTAATAACCACCAGAAATATAATTTATTTAAAATCTAACGTGAAGCTTTAGTTGCTAAGATCTACTTTGCAAGCTTAATCTGTACCATGCATGAAATCACAGAAAAGCTCTGGTCAAATTGACTTTTGCTGATCCTATTTGCCCTGCTACAGTTTTGTAGCCCTTCCATTTCATATAACTGAAAGTTTTCTGACCAGTTTTTCCTGCTATACTGAATTTGACATATGAGAATTGAAGACTTTTAATAAAGTCAGTTAGTGTTTCTGGAGAAGTTTTCATTTCCTACCTTGCTGTGAGGTTACTGGCTGCTTTTAACACGTCACTGGCTGTTTTACACAAACATCACCAAGTACTCCAACCCAGCAACCTATTTAGCTGAATTTGAATCTGCATTAAAAATATACATACAAAAATTAACACCTCCTCCCCTTTTTCCCCCTAATCAAAAAATGAAGTTTGTAGCCAAGCTCTGTTTTATACTTGATCTAGGGAAGACTCCTATGACTTACGAAAAATCAAGTAAATTTTAAGAGAGACTTTTTTTCTGTCTGACCATTGCTGACACACATGATGGGGGAAAAGAGAAAATGAGTTATTTAAGACTTTTACTCAGAAGCATAGGTGAAGAATGCCACAGCCACTGTAGCAGGACTCAGAAATAAAAGTTAATTCTTGTATGTAAGATTGGAAATACTAGTACTGTAGCAGCAGTGCTGAAAAATCTAGTATCTATTTGGAGCACTAGTTCAGCTGTTAGTTGTGGGAACCCATTAAAAACCTTTTTGCTCGGTATCAGAAACCACGGTGAGAAAGGAGACTAGTTTGTACACATCCATACTCACTTCTCACAGCTAAAGGTTCCATCCAGTTCAGTATTTTCTGCTTCAGGCTGGCCTACCCTCCTGTTATCAGATCTTTTTCTTTTAAGTACTGGCCTAAGGCCATTTAACCATTCTGAGTCCCTTCCTTCTGCTCCCTGGTGCACTAGGTATGAGCAGCAGATATTGTTTGATTTGTTATGAAGGATTAGACAGAACTGAAACAGTTGTACAGATTAATAAATGCATTTCTTCTTAAGATTAGCTAGACAGATCATAGAATCATAGAATATCCCGAGTTGGAAGGGACCCACAAGGATCATCGAGTTTTTTCTTTTTAAGAGAGACATCAACACCATCTTTGGCACTACAAGAAGAATTGTCAGAAAACACCTGAATGCTTCAGAAGGACATAGCAAAACATTTAGTTTGAAATGAACTTTGTGTTAATCAACTATGTCTTAAAATTTGCAGATGCGATTACTTGCTTTTGCTGTCCACAGTGCCAGTTCACGCCCAACTGACCCACAAATGTATTAGCATGACCCCTTCTCTTTACTTAAATGCCTGCAGTTGTTCTCATAAAACCACCTATGCATGGCACTTCTAAGCATTTCTCATATTTTCAAAGGTTTATAGGCTCTGGCATCCGTCTCCTGTGTCTTTTTAGACCTAAGATGGTGTTGTTCATTGTAAATATAAGGAACATCCCTATTTGTTACTTCAGAAAACAATACTTGGTATTGTCATTTCCCATCTTGCATTGCTTTTTTTTTCATTTAGATATTCACTTTGTGTACTAGTCGATCTTTCATTACTCTGCTGAATGTGGAGTGTCACATTGGTATTGTAAACATGTACTTTTAATTCATGCTTTTGAAGTTTTTCTCTCTTAATTTTTTGCCTAACCAATTTCAAGCAAAACACGTTAGAAAAGCAATGAGCCATGTTACAAAGAGGGCTCTTAAGAAGCCTTGTATAAGCTGATAAACAAAATCTCATTCCTGTACTTATTACATATGTAAAACTGAATGTTTTTTTTCTGTTTTCAGCAACACTACAACTTTGTTATCAAATACTTCATTAACAGTTTATTTAAAAATATTGTCATGGCACTCTTTTCCCTTTATAACCAAAAAATATGCTCCTTGTCATAAAAGGGTTAAAATCCACTCGGAATGTTTACAGTTCCTACATTTGACAGTGTATTTTTTCTGATGCTTCTTAGAAGAAAATTTGATATGGTTTGCTTTAGAAAAAAGTAAAAGAACGAACCCCCCCCAACTAATTCTTAATTGCTCAGAATATTGCAAAACTTAATGATATGTGGAAGTCTTTAAGTATTAGCCATAAATCATGGGATTATGAATAAGTCTTTTGTCACAGGCTTGCTTACAGTCATTCCAAAACGTCTGCCATTAGGATGCAGCAAGGCAGCTGTCAGCTGTTTTCTTGTAATTAAACAGCCAATGAGCAGCTAATTAAGACATATGTGTATACAGAAGTGGAAGTGGGTATGTTAATGAACTGTAGGAATCAATTCATTAAATGAAAATTTGTCAAAAGACCAAACATGAGATCAGCATTTCAGCCTGTGCCGCACTGGAGAGGGAGTCTGTGCGGTGAGATTTGTGACATCAGAGAATCGCAACTGGATTTTTCCCCTTCGAAGCAGGAAGCTTAGACAGAGATGTCTGTAACACAGAGCCATTGAACAGTGAAGTTACTGGAACTATTAATAGACTTTGCGAAAACTGCTATTTACATTTCAAAGTTCTTCTTTAACAAGTTGTTATTCAAACTGACTTGCAGATGAAAAGTTCTTGTGTCCTTTTTTCCCAAACTTGATTTTTTGGCAGCGTATGAAAAACCATATATTGTTTTGTATATAAATAGGAGTCTGAAATGCAGAGATGAAGCTATGGCTTGTAATCTGCTCCTCTCTTCTTCTGGCACTGTGTTAATACAGCTACATAAAAAGGGAGACAGGCAAAGCTCAATGATGCCTCATCAAAATCAGCTGGCTCTTTATTCTGACATCAGAAGGCGGCAGGGCTCCATGCACTCACAGACACTCTGATACCAGAGACCTTGGCTCAGCCCATGCCATCAGTCAGCGTGGTGTAACATGGTGACATTTTTTAGTGCAGAACTAGTTTTGTTCGTTTGTTTGATCAAGAGGGGTCCAGTCTGCCTGTGGCTCATTACGCAATTGCGTGAATGTCAAATAATGGTTATGAACATGCATGCAATTAAGAGTATGTGGCCTGGGCTGGTTTGCATAATGATTGAATGTATACACGTGTACCAAACATGCATACACCTCCTCCTTCCTGGTGGAAAAATTATAGCTAGCTCCATGCCTCTGGCAAAAGAGAGAAAATAGAACAACACAATATAGTGTCTCTTTTTCTAATTAAAAAAAAAAAAAAGAGTAAGAAACTATTTACCCACAAAAGTCTCCTCTAAACAGGGGCTTCCCCACATACCCTTAGAGTGATACGAGACACCAAGGACTGCCAAAAGGTTAGAAAAATCGCAGCTAAATGACACCAACACAGAAGAACTCTGATTAAAAAACCTTCAGTTTAACTTCATTGTTAATTCCATCCCAAATCTTACATACTTCTGAGCTCTAGACAAGTTTAGATTTACTTCTAAAACTTGACGCAAGGTTTTTTTTGCTTTAGCTACTGATGATGTTTTCAACATGCCCATGTAATATTGTATGGTTTGTTTTTAAAAGCACTCTACTACATCTCTGATTTGTAAAGTGAAGTGCTTTTAAAAGGCCCCAGTTTCAGGCAGTTCTGCTCTATTGAAAATTTAGCTTCAAGCTGTAACTTAGCTGATATATTGTACACTAAAATGTATTGAGCAGCTGTGTCTCTAGGGAAAATCTGGAAGAAGCAAAAAACTCAATATTTTCTCCATTATAATACTAAAAATAATCCTCAGCTTGACACGAATATTCTTAACAGAGAGAAAGGTGCCTAATTGGCAATACAGACACAGTACAGGTCCCAGCTAGAAGAAAATCTAGAGATCTTTGAGGCCAGGTTCATTTTAGATATCGATAAAGCCGATTACAGGATCTCAATGATGGCAGAAGATGTAATACAGTTAATATATGAGCATGTCATTCAGTGCAACTGTTAAGTGTTTAGAGAACTCAATATTTGAAGGGACTGATAATGCAGAGATGCAGAACCTTGATCAGTAAGTCATCACTCACGTTGATACCTAATCCTGTTTTTCCAGTGAATCTCATTGTCCTTGCAGGTGTACTTCCATTGGAGTGACAGGCTCTGCTGAGGGTGCTAACAGAACTGGAAATTAAGCTGTCTACTTATCTAAGAGTTGGTTCCTCCAGAGGGATAAGTCATGATGTTGGAATGATATCTAGAAATTTCCTTCGTATTTCAGGTTCTCTGTAGGGTGAAAGGCATTCAGTCAGAGCTCAGCATGTGCAATGCTTTCAGTCTCAGTGACAATCACCTCACTATTGACAAACATTAGTGGAAGTTCAATCAGATAGAAACAAAGACCAGAAAAAAAGGGTATGAAAAAAATGTACAGGAAAACAGGATTAAAGAAAGGCGTCTTCAGTTTCTGAATTTTTTTATACTTCATATTTCCCCTATAAAGCTTTAATAAAGGTGGCATAACTGATGAAAACTGGTACCTTCCTCAAAAGATGGAGCATATGGTTTTATCTCAGCATTTTGTTATTCTTCTGTCTGCAGGAAGTTTGCTAGGAAGTCTCCTAGGAAGTCTCTTACTTGTCATGCAAAAGTCCTTCTTGTTTATTTCACCAAGTGTCTGGACAGAGTGTGCATGTGCTGAGGGACTCCGGAATGTGGTCTCTGAATAAATAAAAGATTGGTAAAAGTCCAACTTTAATTAAAGGGTGCCCAGCCTTTCTGAGGAAGTATTTTCTTTGCAGCAGTGTTAATTAATCCATTATGTGGCAACATAAAACTAAAATACTGTGCTCACTGATCTCAAATGCCTCTTTAGAGTGACTACATCTTCTCAGAATCCCTGTGAAGTAGGTATTACACACATACCAGCTTATGTTTGGGCAGTCTGTGGCAAAAAGATGAAATGAATTTCAAAACAAGCAGCTGGCATAGTGATTAACAACACGCACCATTCTGGTGGAGAGAACTAAGTTCTAACTACCGCGCAGCCTTCCAGAGTTAACCTTCTTTGGAGAAGAATTTATCCATTGTAGTTGACTCAAAAAAGAGAAAACGAATACATAAAATCTGTTTCAGCTTCCCCCCATCCTCTTAAAAATCTAAACCCTGCACTGAGTTGAACAAAAACTCAGTTGTCAGCATCAAACTCATTAAAAAATAAAATAAATTGTTGTTGTTTATAGAGGGAACTGCTCAGTATCATGCTCTGTATTTTTAAACACATAAATACATTGGTGAGCCAATGTCATCTCCAAAAGCAGAACCAAGGTATCAGCTGTTGAACTAACTAGCTGTTGAATCCTCCCTATTTTGAATATCCATGCTGACCCAGGAAAGATAGGAAATCTAGGTTTATAACTATCTCTTTTGAAAATAATTGGTGTACAGTGTTGCCATACATCACATGGAATCTGTGCAATCCATGAAAAAACATGCAATTCCTTTATGTGTCATAACACTTTATGATTTTTTTCCTACAATTTACTGGTTTTTGTTTGTTTCCAGGGAAAAAAAAATACCTCTTGCCTTCCTTTAGTTGACTAGAGTGCACTTGAACTTCATTTTCAATTAGGTATGCTACCTTTCAGAGTCTTTATTCGCTCCATCAGTTAACAGCTTCTTGACTTGTATTTTGCAATTCTATCCCAGGGCTTTTTCAGAAGGAGTCAGCAAAGCAATGCTACATACTCCTGTCCTCGTCAGAAGAACTGTTTGATTGACCGAACCAGTAGAAACCGCTGCCAACACTGTCGATTACAGAAATGCCTTGCTGTGGGGATGTCTCGAGATGGTAAGCTCTGCTAACCCACAGTTTAATTGCAAAAAGTAAAACAATATTTAGTATACTGTGTTCAACTAAAACAACATAGGGTTCAAAAGTTACTGTGCATCAAGAAGATAGTTGAGATCAGTGACTGGTTTTATGTTATACATTTAGATAAATACATATAAATTAGGGCATGTGTGAAGATCCTGATTTTTTTTTTTCCTGCTCATCTATTGTAGTTTCCAGTTAAGAGCTTTGCCTCTGGTCACTTTGAAGTTTTTAATCTAATGTTAATACTTCCTCCACGTGCTCATTCCTATTTAACTGACATACTGTAGTTGCAAGTAACACTCTGCCACATTGATACAGATCAGAACTGTTTTACCATATATATAGAAGTTAAGTGTGTGTATAATGAATAGTGGAAAAATGCAAAGAGAAAATAAGTGCAGTTTTTTTTAAAAACCCATGTTGTGTTTGTTTGTTTGTTTGTTTTTTTAAATGGTAGATTTCTGAAGAAAATGTGTTCCAGTGCTGTTACTATTAAGCTCAAAATTACACTTAGTGTAATGATGAAAATCTACCTCTCAGTAAAATGGAAGCTTGTATAACTCTATTAGAACTGGATTTGCAGCTGATGTTTGTATACCACCTCCACAGATGTAATGAAGCTGCCACCGCTTACCCAATTTGAAGATTTAACTCCGTCTTTTCCCCTGCAATAGTGACGGCAATGTTGCATGTTCTACACATCCATGTGCATTACTCTATGCACATAAGGCCCAATTAAGGAGATAGTTTTCAGATTATATTTACTTCTTAAATTACATTGTCTTACTTTTTTTTATTGGGCATGAAACTAAAAACCTGAAATGGTTGACCATATAATGACTAGTTCATCTGACACATTCGCTTTCCTGTAGAAGTGTACAAGGTGGTAGCCATCTTAAACTATGAGGCTTTTACAGCTGACACAGGTCCCAGAAATCACATAACATATTCTTAGGAATTCTTAGGAATTATGAATATACAGCTGGCAGGAATTGGACAGTTCGTCTCAGGCAAGCATATTACTGTTTAGCTTCTACTTTTCTAGGTGGGATATGAATGCTCAGGGGATACATGGTCAACTTCAGTGTATATATAAGAAAATCTTTCAGGTATAGAAGTAGAAAGCTAATGAATTAAGCTAAAACGGTAACTTCTAACGGTCAATTTAAGTAGCATGCTAAAACAGTGTTTTAAAGACTACATGACGCTGTTATGTTACCTGTAATTGACAGAAGTGATTCTTAGGTCTGCCCATCTTGCTGATTTAGCTTCTATACTGTCTCCTTCAGTGTAGTTTTTAGAGACCCAAGACAAATAAAATGCAGTAGTGGATTTATAGAAATGAAATGTCTCGTGTGTCTGTATTTCAGCTGTAAAGTTTGGTCGAATGTCAAAAAAACAGAGGGACAGCCTGTATGCGGAGGTGCAGAAACATCGAATGCAGCAGCAGCAGCGAGATCATCAGCAGCAACCAGGAGAGGCAGAACCACTAACACCAACATACAATATCACCACCAATGGGTTAACAGAGCTACATGATGACCTCAGTAATTACATTGATGGGCATACCCCTGAAGGTAGCAAAGCAGACTCTGCAGTTAGCAGCTTCTACTTAGACATACAACCTTCTCCAGATCAGTCGGGTCTTGATATTAATGGAATCAAACCAGAACCAATATGTGACTACACACCAGCATCGGGCTTCTTCCCTTATTGTTCTTTTACAAATGGGGAGACCTCTCCAACTGTGTCCATGGCAGAATTAGGTAATGAGAGAGAAAAACTTCCATTGTAATTGTCTTAATAGTACCCTTTGGATTAAAATGACACATTTAGCCAGGTGATAGCAAGAATGCTGCCTCAGGACAGCTCTGAGCATGTATGGGCATTCTTCTGTGAAGCACACAATACCCTAATCACGGTACATGGTTGAACACATTACAGAAGTGGACTAAAAATCCCAGAAGCTTGTAGTTGATCTGATCTAGTACTGTTGCTTTTGTTTTCAATACTTGTAATAGAATCCTCTGAAAACGGATTAACAAGGTAATTTTTAGTGCTGAGCAAATAGAGTATTTCTTTTTTTGAAGATTTATTTTTGAATGCTTTATCTTCCATTTTCATTAGCTCAATACTCTGTTTTCTAACAAAAAGTCACGAGGACGATTTTCTTCCACTCCTTACCTGTACCTGGGAAATATGGAACCAAAACACCAATCTAATCTGAGGGCAGTTCTCCTTTCCAGTGGTCGAAGAGAATCTGGCCCCAGATACTTCAGAAAATTTTTCAATGTAGCACTTTTTGATAATTTCCCGAAGATCTGCATAATGACCACATTAATTAGCACATTTTACTTTAAACCCTTCCCTCAATGAATACACTAGGGCTGAATTCCACAACTATTACTTATCAACATCAGACTTAAGTTAGAGAGCACTATGTCAAGTGGTCAAAAGCAAACTGGAAAAGGACATTAGAGAGGTGGCTTTAAGATTCTAGTACTTATATAAGCAATCAGGAGATTAAAACATCAATTTTGCTTGCTTAAACAACATTTTTGCTAATTATTCCATTATGGAAACAACCTAAAAATTGAAACAATCAAATTTTCCAAGATAATTTTTTCTCTTGCTAATTTTTTTTTAATTAGAGGCAAGTATATGATAAGAAATTCTGCTGGTTTTATTTTCGTTTATGTTCTTCAAATACCTTCAGTTACAGATAATGAGAAGAAAAAATAGGATAAAGGCTGTGCTATCAGCTTTGTCTCACTCAAATGGTTGTTAATATTCTCATGGGAATTATTAAAAGATCTACATTAAACCTACAGAAAAAAGAAAGGGCTTTTCCTTCTTAGGCCAGGTGTTGAGTTTGGAACACTGGTGTAAATAAGTTTGTCGTATTGCTTACCTTTATTTACACAGTGCTTGCATTTAAGCCCTATGGAACGTGATTTGGGTGCCCAGCACTGACATTGCCAAACAATGTCTGAAGAATGTTTGTCTTCCAGACTAAGTTTCAATTTAGGAAGGTGTGGCTGTTCAATGAAAGTATTTAGGTGTGTGCTTAAATATGGTCCAGAACTGAGGCTGAGGTTTGTGAATAACATGGTAATATTTCACCTTCTGTATCCTGCAAGGGCACTTGAATAATGCTGTCAGATGCTGCTAGTGAGAGTAAATGTTTTAAGTACACACTTGTAAACAAAAATTGCACTGAAATACATGGAAGCTATGATGGCAACAAAAGTATTAACTATGTTCTACATTGTTGATTGTTCAGGTAGCACATATAATCTGATTTTACTTAAGCTGTATGGTAAAGACTTTTCAGGTATTATTTTAAATCAAACTATTAATGCGATGATACTAAACAGACTGATTAATCCAGCAGTTCAATTTGTGTAGAGTTGGGATAGGGTGTTATTAAACAAAGCAAGTTTCACAGAAGACCTAACACTCGCGTCCTTCAGGATACCCCCATGTTGTTCATGATCACCACTCTTTTTCACTTTTATAGAATCACAGAATGGTTTGGGTTGGAAGGGACCTTAAGGATCATGTAGTTCCAACCTCCTGCCATGGGCAGGGATGCCTCCCACCAGACCAGGTTGCTCAAAGCCCCATCCAGCCTGGCCTTGAGCACTTCCAGAGATGGGGCATCCACAGCTTCTCTGGGCAACCTGGACCAGGGCCTCACCGCCCTCTGAGTGAAGAATTTCTTCCTTGTATCTAATCTACATTTACTCTCTTTTAGTTTAAAATCACTACCCCTTGTCCTGTCAGTACACATCTTGGCAAAGAGACTCTTCCCAATCTTCCTTGCAGCCCCCCCTTTAACTATTGGAAGGCCACTGTGAGNGCAGAGTAGAGGGGGAGAGCGAAGTAGAGGGGGAGAATCACCTCCCTCAACCTTCTGGTCACACTTCTTTTGGTGCGGTCCAGAATATGGTTGGCTCTCTGGGCTGCAAGTACACATTGCCAGCTCATGTTGAGTCTTTCATCAGCCAGTACCCACAAGTCCTTCGAGCTGTTCTCAATCCACTCATTGCCCAGTCTTTACTGATGTCTGGGATTGCCCCGACCCAGGTGCAGCACCTTGCGCTTGGCACCTTAAGCCTTCCCTTTCAGTGGTGGCCTAACCTGCAAAAGCACCGACTGCAGAACTGTGGGAGACAAGTCCGTAGGCCTGTACTTGTGTGTTAAAATACGAGATGAAACACATGTAAAGAGTCAGGGTAGAAAAGAGAAAGACCTTTAAGATTGAATACTGCTTCACAGTATAATTCCTAGCCCAGGTTTCAAAGCTGACTTTATCCTACTAAAAGCAACAAGGCAGCTTACTGAATTTGCAGTAGTTTGAATGCTCCCAGGTTTCACTGAGTTTTGCCTTTATTTTTCAAGCTTTTTGATCTTGCAAGCTTTCTTTGGCACCCACTGCTGTATAAGAAAGAAGTTTGTCCTAAATACAATTTTCTTTATTCAAAAATAAATTCAAGTTCACCTGAATATCTTACAAACTAGTGAAAGGACTCTGCTTTGGGTTCCTGCATTAAAATCTCAGAACTGCATTGCGAGAGGGTGAGCGAGGTGTGTGTGTACGCATGTACGTGTGTGTATGTACGTGTGTGTACAGAGTGCCCTCTAATGGATGCACTGGGCCCCTGAGGAGCTGGGCCAGGTATGCTAAGATCCAGAATTCTGCTTTGTTTACCGTGACTCTGTTAGCAGTTTGCATTAATTTATTTTTATGAAGAAAAATCCAAGGAGATCTGAAACTAAAGCATTTATTCTAACAGCTAACCTTTCCCCCACCTCCCAATTGCAACTGGAATATGTTAGTTTCCGTGTTAGTTTCCTCATGTCTGAAGGTACAGCTTTGCATTTTTAATGTGTGTAACTTTCTGGTCTTTCTTTTAGAACATCTTGCACAGAATATTTCCAAGTCTCACATGGAAACTTGCCAGTACTTGAGAGAGGAGCTACAGCAGATAACATGGCAGACTTTTCTGCAGGAAGAAATTGAGAACTATCAGAACAAGGTATAAAAGCATGCCATAGTTTGGCATGCTTTTTCTAACGCATGGTATTTCCATAACACACTGCAAAATTCACTTTTTCACTGCTTTCTGTTTACTGTCAGGAATGTACATTTATGTGTATTTTGAAAACAAAACAAAACAAAAAAACTGCTAGAATCAAAATGAGCAAGACGGTTAGGATAGACTTCGCATTTGTGATTTTTATAAGTACAGGAAAAAGTAAAGCTCCCCAAACCTATTTGTCTGTTACTGATAAACAGATAACAAACTAGAGAATTTTTTCACTCCTAAATGGCATGTTATCTACTCTTCCTAGTTTGTAATCTCCCCAATCACTCAAAAGGGTTGTAACTGTAGGGTCCTTTACAGCTGACCTGTGAAATACTGGTCAATACAAGGATGTGTATCAGTCTTGGATGGGAGTGTCTTACTCTGTTTCCATTCCTATCCAATAATAGTGAACCTGAACAGGAGTCAGTCAAAAAGCCCATTGGTTTGTTTGACACTTTATGTGCATGGTGCACTTTGTTTTGAGATTACGAACACAGAACTCTTTGTCAGATTTCCCACCTTCAGTGCCCTGATTCATTTTACAGTTGTCATAGTGTTTCAGTTTTACCTGTAGAAGAGCAGCAGAGTGCTGCCATGCCTAGAGTGGGTTTTGTAAGATTTAATCAGTGATTGTATTTCCATTATGCCTTCCATCCACATACTACTACCAAATGGCTACTTCTGGAAAACTATATTGAGAAGCACTACTAAAGCACACTGTTCTTTGAATTTATTTCTCATTTCCACAAAAAATATTTAACCTTTAAGAATATCATTTTTTCCACTTGTTAGATAATCTCATTCTGAATTACTATTAACATATGAGAAAATCACTAATTGCATGCTGCCTTTATGTTATTCACAAGATGATCTTCATATACGTATACTTTGTATGTATCCTTATGAAGACCAGCTTGTTAGATAATTCACATTCTGTATAAAACAGAGAAGTTGATATGAAAAATGTGATTATGCACTGCTAGAGTAAATTGGTCTTTTCTTTTGATGCAGTGAGTAACATTGCCACTGAAATCACCAGAATAACTACACTTGGATATTTTTGGCTTTTGAAATAAAAATATTGCAACCTGGATCTCTCTGCCATCACTGAAGAAGTTTTACATGTTTGCATTTTCACTCATCTTCATGAGGCTTTGTCTTTGAGGTTAACTCCCCTTTTCTTACAAGCAGACTGTAGCCAGGATTGCTGGAGAGAATTCACTCCATTTTGATTTTCAGCTCCGTTCTACTTTATGAAAATGGGCTTTCCAAACCTTAATTAGTAACTTTTCAATTTTTCTTCTCTCTCAAACAGCAAAGGGAGGTAATGTGGCAGTTATGCGCAGTCAAAATAACAGAAGCTATACAGTATGTAGTGGAATTTGCCAAACGCATTGATGGCTTTATGGAACTGTGTCAAAATGATCAAATTGTGCTTTTAAAAGCAGGTATGTGGGTCAATTTTAAGGTCTGCTTCTATTAGTTTTGACCGAGGAAAGTGCTAGCTATATGCAGTGATTATGTGTATATATATATACATATGTTGTACAATGATAATTTAAAATAATACAAGAAAAAAAGTTTACAAATTCTGTGTGACTTTGTTTGAAATAATATGCTATCTTGGTTACTCTGGATGGAACAAGTTCCATCTAGTGGAAGCTATCCCTGCCCATGGCAGGGGGGTTGGAACTAGACGATGTTTAAGGTCCCTTCCAACTCAAAGTGTTTTATGATGAGTTCAAGTCTATGTATGAAATTTTCATTACGAACAAAGGGAGCAATAAGTGTGTAAGGATGAAAAAGTTGGATTCAAATTTTTTGATTTGGCATACTAATAGCGAATAACATATTTCAAGGTAAAAATTCAGATTGTTCTACACAAGATGTTTTAGACGTAATGCAGTTTACAAATATTGAACAAAGCTGTCAAAGTTTCATGAGCATAAATCTAAATGAACTGCTTTGACTTCAGAGACTTCATTACTGTAATAAAAATAATTTATTAGTGTTAACTAAGTTACTTTAGCAAAAACTTCTAAAAGGGTTTATGGGAATGATTTTGATTCTACTGTCAAATCAAACTATTCTTTGTTACACCACAGAAACCTACTACCCTACTCAATCTATACAGAAGGCAGAGCATTACTAAAGTTTTAAATCCTCACTTGCTCATTGCAACTGAAGTCTCTACTTAAATAGTGAAACATACATTGTTTCTGTTTTAGGGTCTTTAGAGGTTGTGTTCATCAGAATGTGCCGTGCCTTTGACTCCCAGAACAACACAGTCTACTTTGATGGCAAGTATGCTAGCCCAGAGGTTTTCAAGTCCTTAGGTAAGGAAATGTCAAGTATTGCATTTTAAAACCACAGAATAAAAACAATAAGGTGGAAGAGCAAGAGGACAGGTGCCTTGACAAAATCAGACTGTAGATTCAAATAAAAAAGAGTTGAAAATCTCAAACTTCTTATTTTGTAAACAATCATGCTGGCTCTGTTTGAGGCCAAGCTGATTTCAGGAGTTGAACAGCTTAACTCCATCCAGTAAAGGATTGTTGGTATCAAAATCCATCACTTACCTTAGATCAAGGTAGACCAGTTTGGACACACTTGTAAAGAACAGAAGCCCAGATTTCATATTCCATGTAAAGTTTCGTGTATCCTGTTGAAAAAGAAGGGAAACTTTAAGTTAATTTTGGATATACTGACATTACTGCTTTGAAGTTGTTAATAGTGTCTTGTAATATGCAAAATCTAGTTATTTGCAAGTAAAATTCTGTAAATCTTTTCTTTTTAATTAAACCATAGTTTAGCATTTTGATATTTTTTTTCTGTATACTTTTGCTAATTTTAAAAGGATGCATTTAATTGGGTATAGATTTGGTATGTAAGCCATTTTGGAGGGCAGTGAAAAATGGCAGTGACAATATGGCAGTGAAGAATACTGTACTGTTACTGAAGTATTCTCTGCCTTTCTAAAACACCTCAAGGTACAAAGTCTGAGTGCAAACAATTCAGAGAATGCAGTATCAGATGTGGGCTTCTACCTCCTACTAGTTCCAATGAAACATAACTTTCATCTGTTACCAACTACACCCAGAAATTTAAGCTGGGCTGGGGGCTGAGATCTGCAGAGGAGAACCCTATTCCAACAGAGGTTGCAGTCCCTTTCAAAGCAGGGCTCGGCTTTTGTGAACTGCGTAACAGCATGTGTAACAGCAGCAGTAACCTGACTTACACCTGTGTGAGCAAGAGAATGGATGAAAGGAGACACAGTTCTTTTTCTGCATGAAAAGCTTTCAGACCTTGGCTTCTCCTTTTGCTCCTGCATGTACCTTGTATGCCTCTCTCCCCTCCCTCTTCTGTGTGCTCAATATTCTTAATATCAGCATTTTTCAAGTACGTATTTCAAACATCCAGTCCACAGTGACATGAGAAAGTTTCATTTAGAATGGCAACAAAGCCAAACCTATTTTGAATTTGAAAATGGCTAGGTTTTTATCTGTATTCACCCCAAAAGAATAGAAAAGATACAATGTGCAAAGCCTTCAAAATACTGGTTACCAGGGTGTGTGGGAGCTGGAGACTTGGGGGAATAGGATAATAAGTTCAAGCATGAGTGAGATCTCACTGTCATCACTCAACAGTCCTTAAGGGGAAGTGCATTCACCTATGAAGTATTTTACACCCATGTTTCACCTCCATCAGAATAAATCAGCAACTGTGTACCTTTCAAGTAGTTTTAAACAATTTGGCATGAGCTGTACCTTCTTTTTGGCAGGTTGTGAAGACTTCATTAGTTTTGTGTTTGAATTTGGAAAAAGTTTGTGTTCTATGCACCTGACAGAAGATGAGATAGCTTTGTTTTCTGCATTTGTTTTAATGTCAGCAGGTAAGAGAGAAAGTATTGCTCTAGGTTTCTGTGGTAGAGTTCGTTTTTATTTTGAAGTATTTTGTAATGGTAATGCTAAGACTATCAGACAATGTGAAATGTGAGCAATTTTTTGGTCCTTCCTGACCAATATTTTTCATTAATACATTAAACATATGAATTTAAGAACAAATTGAGTTGGAAATTCTAATCTAAGCCCATGTTTCCCAATGTTTCTTCTTGCTGAGGACTCAGCTTCTTTGCAAAAGCTTAAATGCATCTTAATTGAGACCACCGGGACAATCTAGGTGGGGCAGGCAGGACATAGACATTGAATTGATAGAGTCAACTTCCAATGTATGGGAGTTTGCAGCTGTAGCAGAATTATAACAGGAACGTGACAGAATGGCTCCAGTGTCAGCTCAGGTCTGTTGAGCAGGGTTGCCATTTTAGTGTGGTACAACGGTACTGAGGTAGTTGCGTACCATGGTAGCTTAGGTATCTGTCACCATCATGAAACTGGGTACACTAGGAATTACAGTGCCAGATGTACAAGGGGCCCCAGGAGTCAGCCTAGGTCTAGTATAGCCATGAATAAAATAACTTAATAATCTCAACCAGATTCACACAGTACTTCAGGTACTGGGAAGGCTTACTAGTTTTGATGAAACGAGATACCACTGCAGAAAGTCAGTTTGTGTCTGGCATAACACCCAAGGAAATAGTCTTTTTTTTTTTAAACTGCAGCATAATGGACTCAGCAGTAAGTGTTGGAAGAGTCTATTAGCAACAATGAGTTTATTGACTCCATCATAAATACATTCTCATGCTATTTGCCATGTTAGAAGTATGTTTGCCCAGTGTCTTAGTATTTAAGCCACAGAATCCCTCAGTTCTGCCACACAGACGATGTCACAGCTAATACTTGATTTATGCTAGGAAGTTTAGGAGCACTTTTTTAATAGCTGAATATTTGCTTCTGATTTTTCTGTATGTCACTGTAGATCTTAGCAAAAAGATCCACTCCAACTACTTGTTCATTATGTAATCTATTCATTTCCCACTAAAAAGTTGCTAGCTTCATTTTGTAAATACCCTGCATTTTAAAGACTTTATTAGCAAATAATTAATAAATCTTATTCAGATACGCTGCAATCTCCTTATTGAGGGCGTTATGAAAGTAATTTTAAATGCAAGTAATAAATGTATTCCAAAACCTATTAATTTTGAACCTCATTTCCTATGTAAGACTGTTGAAGTGGAAGGAAGGTTGAAACAGGAAAAATGAATTTGCAACAGACTTAGTATTTCCTGGTGCACCGTGATCGATGTATGCATTACTAGAGGTGTTAACTCCATTTGTATTTAGATCGTTCATGGCTTCAGGAGAAGGTAAAAATTGAAAAACTCCAACAGAAGATCCAGCTAGCACTTCAGCATGTCCTACAGAAGAACCACCGAGAAGATGGAATTCTAACAAAGGTACGAATCATACTGTGCCATGTCACATGACTGTGAAAATATATGCTCTTATTAACAGTGTAAAAGCTTTTCTGCAGTAAATTTGTAATTTATAAACCCAAAATTCTTTGTTCAAAATCAAGTACATAGATGAAACCATTTTCTAAAAATTAGGAAGGGAGAAAGAATGATGTACTAGGGAATAAGGCTGATAAAGTTCTGAAAAGAATTTTAATGTTGAACTAAATGAAAAGCCATCAAGGTTTTTATCCTATTTCTTCTACACAACATTTCTGCCATGCGGAACGCTATCTCAGTTCTACAACATGCATGCCTTAATCTTCATGAAACCTCTGTCTGTGCATGACAACTAGGTTGTGACAACATGCAATATCCAAACTAACCTTGTTCCGCAGCGTTTTGTGAGAAGTTCCCCACACAGCCTTTTTCTCAGCAGTTCTTCCAAATCTTGGTGGCTAGGGAAGAGAAAAGAGATACTACATACTATTATGCTAATCTAAAGTATCTTCACATAAGTTTTCAAAAATGCAAAAGCAGTGTGATGTTAAAAAAATTTTTTTGAAGTGAAAAATTGGGGAAGGACAGGCACTTCCTTACAGAAGTAGTTCCTTTTAGAACTCTACACAGCAGGGATGTTCATGCTTAGTTACACATGATGGAATTAATTACAACAGAAGGAGGATGTTACAGCCCAGTATAAAAGTCTAGGCTTTCCAGACTGTCCTCATTTCAATTGTTAGCTCATATCATTCTTTCCCAGCATATACTTCGGATACCTTTTTGGAAGGAGGTTTCTTCCATGTGCTTTGATACAAACGTGTACTCAGTAAGTTCCATGAGCAAGCACCCTTGTTGTATTTTTCAAGTACAGATTTTTCTGATCACTTTCTTTATGACAATTTCATTTTTCACTTTTACTTGGCATAAATGAAAATAGCTTGATCTATTGTATTGCCAGTTCCCTCCATAATACAGTGGGTTTAAGAGCAATCAGGCATGCCTTCTTCCAAGAGAATTACTAAGTTGCATGAATAAAGATCCAGCCATGAAATAGTTCCATATCAATCTGGTGCTTGTGGTATTGCTTACACTGTAGGCAAGTGATATGTTTTGTTAGGGAAAGATTCTTTCACAAATAGCGTTAATACATTACTTAATAGCTTTTTAGTGGCTTCCTCTTTTTTCTTTTTTTTAATCTGACATACAAAACTTATCCATTACTACACATCTGAAATGTCATTGTTAAGGTAAGCAACTGAAGTGAACTCCAAGTGTTTGAGAGAGCTCTAATCCTAAGATAAAGATTGGGAGGCCTGGTTCCATATATGACTGTATGACTTCTGTTCATTTTTTTACAGTTAATATGCAAAGTGTCTACTTTAAGAGCACTGTGTGGACGACATACAGAAAAGCTTATGGCATTTAAAGCAATATACCCAGACATTGTACGACTTCATTTTCCTCCACTTTACAAGGAGTTGTTCACTTCAGAATTTGAGCCAGCGATGCAAATTGATGGGTAAACGTATCACCTAAGCACTTCTAGAATGTCTGAAGTACAAACATTTAAACAAAAGAAAGGAAAAGAAAAAAAAAGAGAAAAAAAATAAAGAAAACCAAGACACTTTATATGGCCCTGCACAGACCTAGGGAGCCAACACACTGCACATCTCTTGGCGGTCGGGGTCAGGCGAAGGATGGGAAACAATGAAACAAAGTTGAACTTGTTTTTCTCATGCATATGATTTCCATTATGCCTACAAATATGGACCCTTTTTCTGTCTCAGCTTCTCAATCCTTGACCTCTGTTTACACAGACTGAGGGTACTAATATCAGAAGGTTGTTTTCTCTTGTAGTTCACTGCCCAGACTTCTGACAGAACAATCAATCTGTTGATCAGAACAGAGAGTCCACCTAGTAATCAGCGACTGGTGTGCATTGCAGAGATTTCAGCATCAGTTTGCACAACTTGCTCATTGTTTCATGAAGGACGATTTTTTTCACCTACCACTGTTTGCCAGTAGACAGAACGGCATGAAAAGGGTCCATAGCAATAGCAACAATAGCATTATAATATATTACAGGGTAAATGGGCATGAAGACTATATATAGCAAAAGAGATATTGTTTATATATTGTTTTAATTAATATAAAATGTAGTTACTGGTATAGCTTTTCTTGTTGAATTGATAAGGCACTTTCATTTTGCACCTTTTTCTTTAAATTAAATGCTAGCGTGTTCATTGTTGTGTTGCATGTGCACCAGAAATTCAAGTTTAACTGAAAAAGGTTTTTGGCAGGTACTGCTACATTGGGAGGTATTTATGCTGCTGTTTTCCATGTTACTTTTAAAGAGAGGCTGGTCATATCCTGAAATGGTTACACAGATTTTTTTAAAGAGTTTGAAAATAATGAATTTTCTAAATTAAAATCACTTTTTCAACTATTACTTTAAAAGGTACTTTTGTTTTCAAATCTTTCAAACCTGGATATTTAAAATTACATGCCTAGATTCATATTTAGGCACAAAAGTCAAAAGCCTCATTTTCAAAGGTGCTGAGTTTCCATGGACAATGTTAAACTAAGCAATTACAGATCACTTACAGATAGAATAAAGCATCACCCTTGAAACTCAGGCTATTAAACAAAGTATACTTCTGCCCACCATAAATCCAGGTTTGAAGGGATTTATTCAAGTCTGTATCTACAGTAAAAGTATGTATATGACATGTATGTGGAAAATTGATTTTATACATAATATTACATACTTTTGTACTCCATTTTGTAAACAATGCCTTCAAACTCCAAACTCTATCCTATCCAAATCCACAGGATGTTTTTGTTTTTTTTGCTTCAGTGAGATTAGACAATGACTCATGTTCTTCAAACATCCATCAGTTCAATTTAAAGTAACTGAACAGAATTGCTCTCCTTATTTAAATAGATGCACTTTAAAGTTTATCAGATGAGGACAGACTAACAAAATAAAGGCACATTGGTGCTAGAGAGCATTGTTTTGTACTCTATATAATGCCTGGAAATCATAAATACCATAAATCTGCATTCTGTCATTTTGAAATTGTGATTCCCGCATCGTATAACCAACCAATAAGCCAAATTTTGCAATCTTTTTTAAATATAAATTACCATTCCCTTTACAAAGAGTACTGTCTCTGAGTAAATCTGGCAAGATTTAGAAATTAAACCTAGTTATGAAGGGAACATATCCACAGCAAACCACGTGACAAAATAAACTGTGGCCAGAGTTGCATAACTGCTTTTGGATGAGATGAGGACATAAAACTAGATGCCTTGCAGGCCTATATAAATGAAGTTTCTGATGAAGTACATAAGAAAAAAAAAAAAAGGACTTTAAAAAGGAGGGGAAAAAAATGTGCTCTGCTACTTTAATTTCCAAAGATAATAAATCTCTTGCATATAGTCTTTGAGAAGTAACATTGAATTGAACAGAAGCACACTGAAATCTAACTATTTTAAAAGGAGAATTAGGTTAGTGGGTTATCGCAAGCGAAACAGAGGTTTATTCTGTGATTTTAACATGTTTCCTTTGGGGTCAAATTGAGCCATTGAGCCATGACATCTATTAAAGTTTTTCATGGGGAAAGCTTAGAGATAGCACTGGATAGCAGTTGGCTATCATTCATCTATATGGCGTGAAAGCAAGGAGAGATGAAAGCAGTATGGTCCTGGAGTGCAGGACAGGTACACTTGCACCTCTGTGAGCACCAGGACGGAGACATGAGTGGGCTTTTGGAGAGTCCAGAGGGCTGTCCTCGTACTGCTCCATCCTGCCCGCTCCCGAAGAGGCAGCTTACAGCCCAGCACATGCTCTCTGCACTCTCACTGATACACTTTTCCCACGATCGTTGTTTACTTTATTGGAGTAACTGGCATGATACGGTACTTTGATTCCAGTATGTGTTCCTATTTTTAAAGCAACCTTTTTAACTAACAAATGTTTTCTGAATGTGACCAGCCTTAGGTGCTAGTCCTTTAAAGATCAACTAAACTTAATTTCAGTGACAACTAATGAATAACGAAGTAAGACCTGTACTTTTTTAGAGTGAGATACAACTCCTACTTCTGAAAAAAAGTAGACTACCAGGCAATTGGGATTAATTTTCAGTCATGTCCCTTACTTATCTTTTCTTGATGAATATTAGTACTTTACCAGGCCTCTAGATGCCAATGGTTTTGTTTGGTATCTAGTTCAGAGTATTTACACCCGTAAGTCATTGACAATGCAGAATTTTGGAGCATTTAATAATAAAATACATGATCATAGAAAGGTTCCAGATAAGGCCTTAGCTGAACGCCTGTTGTATCTAGAATTGGCTTGTGACATGATCTCCCAGGCTGTGCAGCACCTACGTGGGAGCTCCTGTGTACTAGCACTTTGTCAAATCAGGCTGTGCACACATACCCCAAGTAAGTCTGCCTTCCTGATCACGGTTAGCAGCCACTTGGCAAGAGAATATTACTGGTTTTGTTTTGCTTGGCATAGACAGGGGAAAAAAGGGATATAGCACGGGAGACATACTGAAAAGACTGCAGTTGCCAAGGAGGCTGTTACGAAAGGGGATGCAGAATAGCCTCAGCGTGGCTGGTCAGAACGACTGCCATGTAAGAACGCAACGTGGCAGAGGACATGCACTCTGCAGAACCTCGGGGACTGTGGCCTGGTATCAGACAATCAACAGAATATTCAGTTAAAAAAACATACTGGCGGGCAGTGGATATTCACATGAGTATTTTCATGATCTGCCCAGCTGACTACAAAGAAAAACGTGAGGATAGCTGAAGATAAAGAAGTAACGTATTGCTTTTGAATGATCCGTTCATTAAAGCCTGCAAAGAGATTTTCACTGGGCATAATATCTATCCACAGAGATGCTTTCTGGCTTTCTAGAAAAGAGTATAGTATACTGTCGTTTGAACCACCCTAATATACTTCAACATCTCTAACATTGTTCGGCTTTTAAAAACCATGGGATGAGGTAAAAAGGAAGGCTGGTTTTAAGTTTGGTTGTTCTTTATTAAAGCTTATCTATCTTAGTATGGATACCAAGATATCTGTGTGTGTGTATGTGCACCTGTGTGTGAGAGAGAGTCCTGTTGTGCGCACATGAATATATGCGTGGGTACGTGTGAGTGGCTGCTTCTAGGCTCTTAAGTGTCAATGGAAAAAAGAAAATGTATTGAAAATACTTAAGACAAAAACAGAAGGTGGAAAAAAGATTTATTCTATACAAAGCCTTGTCTGGACCACTTTAGAGAGACTTCTATTTTTTTAACCCTTCTATAAATATTTGATGGCACTTGAAATATTCCTGCAATAAAATGTGATTTGTGTAAACATTAAAAAAAAAAAAAGATTTTGTAATGTGAAACAATGAAAGAAAGTAATGTAATTTTTCTAAAAAACAAAAAAAAAACACAAATGAACGAACTTTGTATTATTTTCTTGATGGAATTTGTCTATTTGTCTTTGGAAAACTTTTTATTTCATTGAATGTGCCATAGTAGAGGTGTGTGTTTCTTTTTCTTTCTTTTTTTCATTTTCTTACATTGTAGATTTAAGGAATAGCTGTGTTCCGACATTCCAAAATGCAAGATGACATAGCAGTCATGATTAAAAGGTTTGATTAGTAAGCTTCAATCATTGTTGCTTTTTTTGCACATGTTCTTCATTCCTCTACAGTGCAATATGTACATAGAGCACTTGCGGGTGTAACCTTGATCCCTCAGGGAAAAATACATATTTGTACAGGATTTTTTTTGCCTTTTTTTTTTTTTTTTTTTTGCTAAGGAATGTCGATTGAATCACTTGTCTGTTGTTGAGGGGCAGCCAGATAATAATCCTAAACCACTGTCACAAAACATTGATTGTTTAATAATTTTGTGCCCTTTTATTATTTAAAAAGAAAAATAAAAGTTATTTTCTGACAGTTCTTTGTGCTGATTGGTGAAGAAAAGGGTAAATATATAAGCACCTTATGATTGACTTAACTGTGAATGACAATCCATCTTGTTATCAACAACAGAAGCCCTATCATTTTGGAGCTGGGGTTAAGAGTCAGAAACTAATGTGCTCAGGGATATTCTAAAACTCTTCAACAGGGTGGCCAGTACTACTGGTGGGACAAATTACTTTAAAAATAATAATATTTCTTCCCTTCCCCTCTACCCCCAGGCACAAGAGAACTGGATAGATTTTTTTTTTAACTAAATGCTCTATGTGTGCCTCGTTCTATGACGCAGTTTTGCAGTCTATCTGCTCATTGGTCTTTATTTTCTTCAAAACAAAAGTACTCCAAACAATTGCAAAGGTTTTGCAATAATATTTTAGAAAATAAATTAATGCTGACCCACTAATAGATCATGATTGAAATTTAATTTCAATAACCTTTGGACATTCTTATAAATCATAGGACTGTTTTTCCAGGTGAATTTCAATGTTCTGCAATAGAATTTTTTTTTCCAAATTATTGTCAAAGAAAACAAATCAGTTTATGACAGTACAATGTGAAGGAAAAGGCAATGATTAGGTTTTGGCAATAAAGTCACATAGAATACAAGAACAACAATTCAGACCTTGTCTGTCATTGTCGCATATGCTTCATGGTAAAGCAAAAAACCTGACTGGAAAGAAACACTAAGGCTGAAGTCATTTTCATATCTAGTACATCAATTACAGCAATTTCAAATAATCACAACCGTAGCAAAAAACAGCAATGTCTAGTTAAAGTCTCTTAAGTGCCAAATTATATGATTCTGGAAGCCTATCACAATTAGTCTTGTTTTGTGGCTTCACATGCTTTTGAAAATGCAAGTAGGAAAGTAAATAAGCAACTCTGTACAAAATGAGCAAGATTTCAAGACTTTAGTTAGATCAGGAAGAGAGTGAATTTCTCTATCAAACGTGTTTTTTTTTTTTCTTGCAAAAGGCATCAGTTCTCCAGTATCTTAGGTTATTAAGTTTTTTTGTTTTTTGTTTTTTGTTTTCCCACTGGGTCTATGGCTTCCAGCTGTTTACTTGGTTGTATATAATAATTAGGGAAACCTTCTTAACATTTCACAAGCTGACAGTCCAGTTTAGCCTTCTAATAAAGACAGCTGCTTAGCAAGTATGACCTCTCGATTAGCTTGTGTTCTGGCAACATCACTAGAAGAAAATCCCTATTGCTGATTCTCAATAGAAATTATCCTTTACATACTTACTGATCAATTAAACATACTGTTAATATGTGCAATCTACATAATGTTTTAACTATGTAGTAGGGTGATCCAAACATTACAGTATCTTCTTTTGGGCTCTAAGGATTGACATAGATGTTCCCCAGTTTGTACTTGATGAACAAACAGGTTGCCAGTACGAGTTGTGCAAACGATGTACGATTTTTTCCTACAAATTCCTGAAGTTCCCAAAGTCGATAAATTTATTAATATAAATGTCAGAAACAGCATTTATTATCCAATATCCCAAAATAAGAAGCAGTTTGCTCTTGAGTATTCAGTATCTGAAATTCTACCTGTGCTAGCTGATTTAGATTGCACAGGGGAAACATCTTTATTTATTTTCCTTAGCTGGAGAAATGTAACTACTAAAATTTTTATTATTAATACTAATATTTATTACTTTAAAAGTTGCATTCCATCAATATATTTGAATATTAACCTCTTTTTTTTTTTTTGCTTAAATATTCCTATCAGTAAATCATTTGGTGGAAATGAGGGCAAATGCATAAGGATACCAAATACAACAACAAAAATAAAAGTTTTAAAATTTAAATGAGTATTTATTTAAAAATCGTTGCAGTATGTGCTTTAATCCTAGTACTGTGTTAATAGCTCACTAAATAATGCTAAGTCACTGGACTTGAGGGGAAAAATATGTAACGTTTAGGTTAATATACAGTCTATCTTTGGAACTTTATTCAGGTACTAAATAGAATTTTAACATCAAAATAAAAGCTGTATTCTACCTATTTCACACGTAATGTTGCTGTTTATCTCGTCTGTTGTTTGTTTGCCTTTATCATCGGTAGAATATAGCAATAACTTTATAGCAATAAGTAGGCTATCCAAATAAGAAATAAAACATGATAAAGGCTTCAGATCAATATTCATAGGTTCAACTCTTCTGCCACAATATTCATTTCTTTGTCTTCCCTCATAATCTCATTACTTCTTCAAGCTGAACTTCACAATCAAGTTGGTCAACTTGATGTGTGACACCACACCTTTTCGTTAACACCTGCATGTTTTCAGTGTTCATATGTCCGTTGTATACTTGTTTTCCTGTAAGTCGGTGTTTCTCAAGCTTTCTGAAAGCACAGCCCCTCTGGGCTATATTTCTTCATAGGGCTCTATGTGTTGGAATTAACTTAGTTTTTCTGGGGTAGGGACTGAGACCCGGCTGTAATTACTGGCCGCCTTTCCTAACTAAAGCAACTGAGCTGCTGTGGGGTGTTCAGTAGTAACTCTACGGCTACACAACTGCTGGCAGCCAACAGCCAGCTCTTGCAGCTCCTCCACGCCGGGGGAGCTGAGCTGCAGTCAGTAAGTAGGACGAGTTCCCTAGCCAGCGTGCTTGTCTGCGCTGGCAAACAGAGCTGCTGCAATTCACACAGAACTGAGCTGTATTAGCCTGACAAAGTGTTCTCATAATAATCTAAACACTTTGGCAACTTTCAAATGGTTGTGACTTTCAGTTTGAGAAACACTACCCTAAATTACCCCACAGAGTCTTAATGTAGATGCATAAACTTTACAGGAATTTGCAATCTGTAATGCTATCATATCTAATGCAGAGAATTCATAAGCAATACAGTGAATTTTATTTCACAAAAAGGCATACGTACTGTACACCTTTCTAAATCCAAAATGTTCCTCATTTCTACATTGATTTAGAAACAAGTTACAGAACAGTGGTGAATATTTGAAATATTAGGACATTAACTGGCTGCTTCTTTATATGTAACTGTACTGTCTGCCTGCTCCTTTTCTGGAGATGTGTTTTTGTATTGGATGTTTGGGCCAATGGGAGGCTTCAAGCTACAATGTATTTTCCCAGTTTAAATATATTTAACATATGACAAACCCCAGACAAGGCTTTTTAAAATGTATAAAGAACTGCAGTGTTAGGTGGTTTATTTGCAAACTGTTTTCAATGTTGTCCATTTTTATGGCACCTTTAACAATATTCTTGTTTCCAAAGTACAAAAAAGGTTAAAAAATACTCTAGCCATAACTGAATGTCAAGCAATAAAAACAAATGACTTTTTGTGCATAGATTTAAAAGAAATACAAGTTTTAGACATCTGCATGTAAATGCAATCTCTTGTTTACTGCTTTCTTAAACTTGAGCAACTGATTCCTTATTTTACTACTAATTTAAGGACTTGTAATGGCCTGTAAACATTTTATCTTGCTCTATTCTTTCAACTCTAACTTCGTCTCTGCTTTGGAGTCATAATATTTAATGTTGTTCTGCTCACCTCTATACAGTTAACTTTTTGCTCTCATTCTGTATAGATAAAGTTATACTATAAACAGCCTACACAGTGCAAATATTTATCTGTTTATCAAATACCACATTATGCTGTATAATATCTGTTTTACTATATAATCTATTTTAGACATAGCTGTTTAGAACTAGAGTGTGCTATTTTTGTGTTTTTCTGATGTGTGGTGCTAGATAAGTTACTTTTGTGAACAAAAGCAAACAAACCCCTTTTATTCCTAGACAATACCACCTTTGGGTCTTGTTAATTTCACTGAGTATAACTATATATAAATATATATATATTTGTGTATATATATATATACACCTACATATGCCCAACAAGTACCTGTATCAGAGTACAAGATTTGGGACATGGTTTTCTCTTTAAATGCATAGTGTCATTATATAAATTATTCTATAGTATATTTAATAAGGAGAAAATTACTTCACCGGTACAGATACTTGATATCAAATGTAGAATTTTTTTCTACATTATTAACATTACTAAAAATGTTCTGTCCAGCTTGTTATCCTTTTGGTTACTAAAGCAGTCTGCCTATATTGTATCAGAAAAAAGAAAAGCATCAAATCTACCAGTATAAACTATTTTCAATATGCTGTCTGTCTGAAAGGGAGGTAGTTACTTGGCTTGTTTATAGAGTTCTATCTTGTTGGGGCATCTGATATTTATAGACGTTATTCGGATGGGTGCCTTCCTCCCTCTTCACTTTAAATAGGATCTGTACACACACAAACTGCGGATGTTACTAGGCCATGCCTACACACTTAACTCCAGTTACTGTAAATAGGAATTTTCAGTAAATCTTCCATGATAGATCGATGGCTAAATTCAGTCCTTGGGTATGCTTTATAAATGATGCATACATATCTGAGGACAGTCACTAGCAACTAAAGTTAATTAAGAAGTGGAATTCGCAACATTTTGTCAGGTCTGGGGGTTTTGTTTTTATTTTCATGTATACCTTAATTTACATAGTCATGTACCCTTAAAAGTACTCCTATCCCCTGTTCCTTTCATTCTAGATACTGTTTTTGTGTTAATTCTTAAAAATTGATGGATATCAAATATCTAACTAAGGAGGTAATTAACCTTTTAAATATTTATTAGAATTTTTCTGTAATATGACTGAATTTATAAGATCTTTAGCAAAGATTTTTGAGCAATTTATTAAATACAATTGTTTCTGTTTACTGCACTTTTTGATAATAGAAGGTAGTGAATTTTAAAGCCATGGTTCTTGGCTTCCATGCACTGCTTTTATACCCTCAATTCAAGGAATATATATATATAAATAATTTTTTTTAAACAGCAAACATACTGTTGTCCTAAAAATAAATACAAACTTTACTGCACCGTGCGTATATTTTCATAAGTGGAATGTTTAATTGCAAACACTATCAGGATAATTATAAAAACCTCTTGAAGCTACAATCTTATTTAAATATAAGCCATGACAATTTTTTTTTCCCTAGTTGATTTAAGTCACCTTTTGATATTTTCAAAAAGAAAAGGAGTTGCTCTTAAATTTGTATGTACTAACTTATACATAATGCTAGGAACATGTTCTCCCTATTGTTTTAATTTTAATAGTTTGATATATTTATGCAAAACCATTTGGTTAACATATTTTCCCTGTTGACTAAATGTTCAACATAACAAAATGAGAATAAATGCTGATTTCAAATATATGTCAGTTTGAGGACTAAGCACATAAACTTCAAAAACCTCGTTGAGTGATATGCTCAAATTTCTGTAAATACACACAACTTCAAATGAAACGATACTGTACATGTAAATGTATGCTGTCTATGTACAGTATGTATAAATTCCTTTTCTAGCCACCATAAAATGTAAGCCATCAAGAGGAATACTAAAGTGGTATTGTACTAAACCTTTGCTAATGATCTTTACCCAATCACTTAACTTTTCACTTTCATGGACCTTTCCAACTCACTCTTATGATAGCCTGCTTATATTCAAGTTTGTTATTTTACTCAGTCCCGAAAAAAAAGTATTTTGATTCATTTTGTAAATATGACTGTAAAAATAAGAGATTTAATGTTGTCTTTTAAATACTCCAATTTTCATTCTAATATGAATGTTGTTATATTGTACTTAGAAACTGTACCTTTAATATTACATTACCTTTATTAAGTGCATTGAACACATCGATTTTAGATGTGCTTTATGTACTGTTATCCTGTAATAAAACTTCAGCTTCTAATGGAAAAATCTGTCTTGTCTTTTTTTTTTTTTTTTGTCAGTAGAATCTTGTTTGTTTTTCTGAATCTTGATGTGTAATTAGGTTTAGTCCTTAAGGAATCCACCATTACAAAATCAGGCTGTGCTTGCAGACAAGTATATCAGAGCTTTTCGTTACATAAATCAAGTAACGTTTGACAGCAGGGAAATGAGAAGACTCCCAAACACCTTTTAAGTTCCCCTTTTGGCCAAGAAGATCTTAAACATCCTCAGAAGTATTTTGGATCGATCTAGCATCCCTCTCCTTGAAAGTGTCTTCATCTACATCACAGTTCACTGTGCCAAGTGAATACAAGAAATCCAGCTTAAAACCTTCCCAGTGAATTTGGAAATTGCACTTTGGGCTAGTTCTGAAAGAGGATTCAGGTATCAAAACTGAAGTTTTAATATAATTTAGGCATCAAAATTCAGACTTGCAACTCCCCTCTGTTGTGCTAGCTTTGGAGGCACCTAAACGTCAGCAGCACCCTTGGTTTCTATCTTAGGACTTCAGGCATGTAAAATTCTCCTTAGACATCTAACCAGAAATGCCTCAGTCTTGACAGAGCTTTAACAGCTCAGTATTAATTTGCCTGACTATGATCCAGAATTTGGTATTAGCATTCATCTTTGAAGCACTGCATCTGGAAGCAGCCTTCACCTACAGATTGAGTCTATAAAAAAAAGTTACGGAAGCCATCACTTTCCTAGAACTGTAGTGCTAAGTAGTGCCATTTGTTCTACAGCAGCTCCATGACTTAAGCACTCTCTGAGACATTGAAAACCCAGGTTTCATTTTCTCATCCTCAGGACGTGATTCCTGCCCAATCTCTCCACTCACAGGAGAGGTCCTAACCACTGATAGTTATGCAAGAACTGTTCAAAATAAAACACAGGAATTATTTTGAAATGACAGACAAACTGGGGACTCCCATGCCCGCCAATAAGGAAAGCTGAACTGTAGGTTAGGATGTGGTGGTTTTGACCCCCAGCTATGTCACAGAATCACAGAATGGTTGAGGTTGGAAGGAACCTCCAGAGGCCATCTGGTCCAGCCCCCCTGCTTAAGAAGGGCCACCTGGAGCAGGTTGCCCAGGGCCACGTCCAGGCCCTGAATATCTCCAAGGAGGGAGACTCCATAACCCCTCTGGGCAACCTCTGCCAGTGCTTGGTCACCCTCACAGCAAAAAAGTGTTTCCTGATGTTCATGTTTATGTCACAGAAATAGCAAAATCACATCTAGGAAGTAGACCACTTCAATAAAAAATGGACAGTGCAGGCTTTAGGGAGATGCCAGACTGAAGTTGGATTTAACTTGACACATTCACAATCTGGGTAAGTCTTCTAATCGTTGTGCTATGTAAGTGTCACCATACCTGAGCTTTCAAGTAAGATTGCTCCTTATAAGGCTACCTCCAAGACTGCGCTCTGGGTGACTCCAAAAGGGATGAAAACCTTTCTGCCTCTGTCTGAAATACAAAAAACAAAAAAGAGCAGAATTAAAATCAGACCTTGTCCTTAATGCTGAACTGCCAACAAGCTAGACTCCTTGGTTGGTGGTTTTGGACATAGAATCACAGCACGGTTTTGGGTTGGAAGGGACCTTAAGGATCATGTAGTTCCAACCTCCTGCCATGGGCAGGGATGCCTCCCACCAGACCAGGTTGCTCAAAGCCCCATCCAGCCTGGCCTTGAGCACTTCCAGAGATGGGGCATCCACAGCTTCTCTGGGCAACCTGGACCAGGGCTTCACCGCCCTCTGAGTGAAGAATTTCTTCCTTGTATCTAATCTACATTTACTCTCTTTTAGTTTAAAATCACTACCCCTTGTCCTGTCAGTACACATCTTGGCAAAGAGACTCTCCCCATCTTCCTTGCAGGCCCCCCTTTAACTATTGGAAGGCCACTGTGAGGTCTCCCTGGAGCCTTCTCTTCTCCAGGCTGAACGTTCCCAGCTCTCTCAGCCTTTCCTCGTAGGTGAGGTGCTCCAGCCCTCTGAGCATCCTCGTGGCCTCCTCTGGACCCTCTCCAACAGGTCCACGCCCTTGTTGTGCTGGGGGCCCCAGAGCTGAATGCAGTATGCCAAGTAATTCTGAATCACGTATCAACATCTTTACGCATTTGTATATAGTCCCCAGAGTTTTAGTTACAGGACTAGGCGTTGTGAATGCTTTGATAGCTTCATGCCACAATACCGAGTTCCCTCTCCATTTCTCCATCGTAGAGCTGTGAAGAGGATCACCTTTTCTCATAAAACTGCAAGCAAATGAATTTCCATTACCTAGATCTACAGGTACTGGGAATATTTTAATTCCACATTTTACCACACTGGGAAGCCTGATCGTCAGAAAAAAAAAAAAATGGTTTTGTGGCACTGCCCTGATGTTAACATGTAGGAAGTAAGCCAGGGAAATTGAAAGCCCAGGAAAGGGAAGCTAACCACTGCGGGGCACCTCAACCCTCTCACATGCGGTCCCGACCGCCTGAGGGCCCAACCGCCCGGCGGAGCCCAGCTCGGCCTCCTCAGCACACCCAGGGCGGGAACAGGCGCCTCGAGGCGCCCAACACCTGGTCGGGGCCACACCTTAGCGAAGAGTGCGGAATCGGAGCGGAACCCACAGGACAGCGAGGCCTTGGGCACACTTCCTCTCCCCGAGGCGAGGACGGGGCGGGGTGGGGCGAGCACTACCGTCGGCGACGAGGCCCCGTCCGCGCTGTCGCCGCCGCCCTGTAGCGGCGCCGCCTGCCACAAGATGGCGACCGGCACCCCTCCGGCAGCTGCCCGAGCCCACGTAGCCATTGGCTGGCTCAGCACACCTGATCCCGCGCGCCGGGACCCTGCTACGCTGATTGGCCAATGTCGCGAGGGCGGGCTCGCCCAGCAGCGGGACGAGGAACCGGCGGAGACGTCTCCCCGAGGGGCGCGCCAAGATGGCGGCCAAAGAGCAGCCGTTGACCTGGTGGGTGCATTTCCCCTCTCCCCCCCTCAGCCGAGCAGGGGTGCGTCTGAGGAGCGGAGGGCGGGAAGACGTCCCGTCGGTCCCGCTGGCGCCGCGCCGCCGCGAGGGTGCGCATGCGCCCCGGCGGGAGCAGAGCGGNCGCCCTGCCGCTGAGGTGGGGTCTCGGGTCTGGGCGGCGCCATTTTGTGGCGTTCTCCCGGGGAAGGGAGGAGTGAGTGAGCTGTCCCGGGGAAGGGGTGGCTGTGTATTTGCCCAGTGCAGAAGTGAGGGGCAGTTAAGCAGTACACATCCACAGCGTGGATTTTGAGGGTAATGATGTTGGTTTTGTTTTTAAAAAAGAAAAGCACTATAGTGAAGTAACTTTTTTTTTTTTTTTAAGTCTAGGGGGGTGAGTTGGTTTTGAATTACTTTGTGAAGGAGACAGAATTAAGTCTTTCCTCGTACCTTTCAGGGTAGTTGGGGAAGATGGGCATTGTATAAACCCTGTACCCTGGAAGGGCTCCATCACAAAGAAAAAACACAGTCCGGACGGCAAGGGCTGTGTAGGAGACAATCTTCCTTTTATGAAAAATCATAAACAGGGTTGCTGTATTTTTCTCAAAATTCCAGCTAGTTCGGTCTGGTTGGTTTTGATGAACATTTGAAATCATATAACTCTAAGAGTGTTTCTCTAGCCACAGATAGAATTCATACACTGAATTAGTTAAATTGTTCTTTTTGAACCATGAAGGTGTTTATTTTGCTACTGAAAACCACTAGGGGACCAGACACCATATACATTCCCTTTGTGAGGAGGGAATGGGAAAATACTATATGGATAGTCTCCAATTTTTTATAATTAATGCTGTTCTTTGTTTCTCAGGGTCAAATTTGGTCTCTAATTTGTTGAGCATTGCAGTGTTCTTGTTTTGTTTTTTATTATCAGGGATATTCCACCAAAAAATGGCAAAGAAGTATTTTTCTCACACGAAATTTATGAAGAATACTCGTTGGCTCCGAGCCTCTCTGAACTATGGAATTTATCAAACAGGTATATTCAGTTATAATTTTATGCTGTTTGTCATCATTCTTTTGATACATACATGGTGTTACTGTTTGGGGAGAATACTGTATGTTATCCCGTACGGAATGATTTGTTACTGGCTGTGTGGTGCAGCAGCTGGTCTGTGCCTTACCTCTTGTGAAACCTCAGAAGCGGGAAGAGTTTAGGTTAGGACCTCGGGTCTTTACTGTTTTTTGGGGGATGGGGCTTGTATTTTGGGGGGGGTTGTTTTGGTTTAGGGTTGGATATGTATGGATTTGGTTTTATTTTCTTTTTGCCTCCTTTCACATGACAGAGAGGGATGAAGCACTCCGCCATGATAAACATTCTGTAACCCATGAACCAGTCCTAATTCTTTTTAAAAATTCATCTCTTGCTGTCAGTCTCTTGTCTTCTCACTTTCTAGAAGGCTGATGCTACTGTACATTGAAATTCTTTTTACTTGTGTCTTTTGGAAGCAGCTAGCACTCTACATAGATCAACAGCGTGCTAGCTGCAGTGGAGATGCAACTAATTCCTTGGATAATCAAGAAACTGTATAGGGAGTTAGCTGAAAAATGGGAAGTGAAATGTTGTGGACTCAAATCATTTTGGCATAGGTAGTGCTGGTTGCACACTTTTGATGTCTTTTATTTTAAACAAAGAAAATATAATCAACATTTGTTTGGCGTGGTGGAAAGCACAGCGCTCACACCGCTGGATTACAAAAGCTGGAATATTGTATTTAGGCTATTGTTTTGTTTGTTTTAAGAAATCCTTCAGCTCATAGGGAGGTAGAACTGAAAGCAGCTCTTGATGGATGAATATTCACATCATGGAGAATGGGGATAGAGAGTGAGGTAGCTGTTGTGCTCTAAGTGAGGAATTCAACACGTGGAGAAGTAGTTTGTTCCAAAGGGAATTGCTCTGTTTTTATTAATTGCTACTGAAAATGTGCTTTTTAGGGGAATAGATGTCTACATCACGTGACTCTCCACATCCCACATCTTTAGCTTGAGGAAGGGATTAAAGTGGTTTGTTTGGTTTATCTCTACCAGAATAACTGTCCTTGCACTGCCTGAGATGAGCACAATCCTCACAGCTTGTTACTTGATATTGCTGTAGGATCCGTCCTTTAGATGAGGTGAAAAAGAGGGTTTCTGGAGAAGACATGACTGTACTTAGGAGTGGGATTATGTTCAGGTGTGGATGGTAGAAGTGGGTTTATAGTCAGAAAGAGGTTGCAACCAAAAAACTTCAGAGATCAATGGAAGTGGGTTGAGTGGCCATCATCAAGAGGATGAGAAATGTAACCTGTTGGGGCAAATATGAAAGTAAAAGCTGGAGGAAGCATGTCAATTTGTATATGGGATTTCTGATAAATATTTACTAAAGCGTATGTTCTCTCACCATAGAAACTGTGAAGACAGGTTGATGATAAAATGAAGGGAAAAATTTAAGCCGTCAGCTTAAATAAAGTATAATGCTGTAAATATGGACAGAAAAGCTCTGTCAGATTATTTTGGTTTGCACCCTGATGAAGATTGTGACAGCACTGCATACTGAAATGATCTTGATGTGCTGCCATTTCATTCGGTGCTGAATATAGCCAATTTAAGCTGCTAGAATTTCTTGACGTTCTTACATTGGCGTATCTGAGTCAGCATCTTGTTGCTGCTGCAGCTTAATTAAATTTGCCAGTTTGTGCCACAAGGATGGACATATTCTCATATTCAGAGAGACAGCTATGAAGTATTATTAAGAACTGTGGACGTGATACTGTTGGGTTTGAATAACTCTTGAGATGTTTTCTCCTGCTGAAATTGTATCTTAAAAATATGCTTTTTCCAAGATCAGCAGTTAATGTTCATTTTGTTAACCTTAAATATTTTCTTTCTTAAAAACACTTTAAATAGAGCAGGGCTACTGGATCATTTCAAGAACCAGATTTATAATGTTACTTCTTTGTTGCTGTGAGGGCTGCTAACACCCCTTGCCTTAGCCCAGTGTCATTTTTGGCAACTGATTTCAGCATTGTTCAGAACTGAAAATGAAACTTGTGTATTCTTAGCAAAAATCTTCACTGAAATCTGGAATTGCTATTGTTACAATTAAGTAGTTTTAATTTACTACTTTTACAGTGAAAGAAAGTTTTTTTTCTAGGTAGCTTTTCCCCTTTACTGTTATAACTTTGACTCATAAGTTAGACATGTCTGAGTGCAAGTTGTTTCTGAATACCAACCATCAGCTAATGAAGAAATGTTGAGACTGTATCTTTTTATTGACGTGCGTTTCCAGAGCAAAGAATCAGAGTTTCATATGTAGCTTTTAGCCTCAATATTCATTATACAAATTAATATATACACCACTTACCACTTATATTATACGCCTTCATTTTTTTTGTCAGTGGCAAACCTGCTGTTGATACCAAGGGTTGGTCTGATGGCCCGGGTGAAGCTTAAGAATAAGAAAATTTGTAGGACATAGGCTAGGAATTGGGATAGTACAGTATCACGCAGTGCATTTTGCTGAATTTGGAGTTTAGGCTTGCTTGACTGCCTTCATTAGTTCTGATAATACTACTCTTTGTGTGAAAAGTGTAAGTTCTTTCGCTTATTACTTTTTTTTCAGAGTGGCAAAAAAAAATGTGGAGGCATTGGCAAACTCTTCAGAAAACAAACAGACTTGTAACATACAGGCTGCAGATCCAGTTGAAGTGGACGCTAAGACAACTGATGATCATCCTTTTCCGGAACCTAGAATCCCCTATCCATTTACCTCTTGTTTGACTGAGAAGGAGCAGAAAACATATTTATATCTGATGACTAAGTTCTCAAATAAAATAAACCATTTTCCCCTCAATGCAGCAAGTCAAAGAGAATTACTCACATATCTGGTAAGTGGTATGTGTGCATTCATACACATGAATATCACAGAGGAGAATTGTACGATGTTTATACCTTAAAGAGTAAAGGAAAATGTAGCAGAAATGTTTTAAAATTCAATTTGTCATAACTTCCTTTTAATATGGTATTACAAATGGCAGTAAAGGTTTAAAGTATTCGGGAGAGCATTTTTAATATAAATGGAAAGTGCCTTTGGTTATTTTATTGAAAGCTATTGTCAATTTTTTTTCTTTTTAGCAGGAGCATTCTAAACAGTTGACATTAAGTATAGATCTTTGGCTGATCAAAAGCAAACAAACAAACAAAAAAACCAAACATTTTTTTAATGAGAAGGAAGTTAAGAGTTGACCTTACTGTGATTTCAGCATTTCATAATGGCATGTAGCAGCCTTTTATAATGTGAGGAGATGGATATATTTTGATGTGATCTTTGGCAGTACCCTGTAATAGGAACTTTCTTTGTTAGCATGTGAGAAGACCTGTGTATTGACCTATGCTTGCCACATAAGGGCTTATTGGAGTATAAAAGCCCAAGTTCATGCTTGCTGCTTAGTCTCAGTAATGTTTATATACTTTATGTTTCATGTTGGTTGGTTGTATAATTTTAGCTGAATCCTGTATATGGTAATTAATCAGCAAATGTTTTTGAGACATTGCATTTGGTATCCCATGCTTCCTTGTAAATGCCAATTCCTTTCTTTTATACTGTAACAGTGGGAGTGTCTTTTCTAGGCAAATCAGTACTTACAGCGTTGTTGTTAATTACAGTGTAATTGCTTATTAAGAGCTTGGATTTCTTTCTCTGTCACGTAAACTTGTTCCAATCATGTCTTGTAAACCTTTTTTTGTTTTGTTTTTTGTTTTTAACCACCAATGCATGGTCAAAAGAAGCTTGCTCTTTGTTCCTTTGTTTTTAAAGGAAGTGGGCCTAATCTTGCAATTTTTTTTTACTTAAGTGAAACTGAACACATGCAAAGACTTGCCAAATTGATCATCAAATGGAATCCATGCCCTTCCTCATACTATCACCTGTTTACTTCTGGAAATTTTGCTGTTTATGTACATAGTCTACAGGATTCCATTGTGTCTTAAAAATAAGACTTTTTTTTCCCCTCCCCAGCAAATGAAAGAAGTAGTAAACAATGAAGTTGCAGAGTTTATGAAATTTGCTCAAAATGCTGCAAAAAGCTGCACCCAAGACTACGATAACATCTCTGAAGATGCACTACTTTATACTGAGGTAATTGTCAGTGTTGTGTTTAATTCTTTCCCTTCTTAAACAGTCATGTTGAAATCATGATTAAGATAGATACACACTGCTCATGGGATCTGATGTTCCCAGAACCTCTGCTGATTCCATGTCGGGATGAGACGTGAGAAGTCGCCATTCCCCTTTACACTGTCCAGCATAGCTTGGCCCACAGTTCGGATGTAGCTAGTAAGACGCGGTATAACTGAGGTCATTGAACACAATACTGTAGAAAGATGTAGTTAGTCATCAATATGAGATCTTTCGATTTGGGAAGGAAGAAATTACTTTTTAAGGGTGCATTTACATTGACAAGCTGATAATAAATATCTACTACTGGGGCATATATTGAGCAGAATATTAAGCTTTCCTCCAAAGTAGCATGTTACGAAGTCAGTTTAATCAGAGGTTAATCAGGCTTTAATCATAACCATCTGCAAGTTCATGCTGTGTTAAATATCCAGTTTGATGATTCTAAAATCAAACATGAATGTAATTTATGTATCATTCTTGGTTTAATAACCCATTTTGGGAAAAGAATTTCAGAATACAGATTTGATAAACTTTCCCATCACTAGGCTGACTTTCTGTTGATTTTTTTCCAGTGTCATTCTTTAATTAAATGTGGCCTAGTTAAATACTTTTTGCTAAAATTTTTGTCTCTTCTAGTAAGTGCCATATCACTTTCTTTTACAGAATAAAACAGAAAAATAAACGCCCTTATTAGAGAGTAGAGGGTATAGTTAAAGTTGGAAGGATTGCTTTTATTTCACCAGACTACTTTATTATGTGCTTTTTCATGCACAAGATAAATTTGTTCTCCCATTAACACAGTTTGGGCACATGTGATGGCAAAAATCTTGCTTTAAAAGAAAAGGGGGGGTGGACTGTATACTTTTATATCTTAAAGTGAGTAGCTATTTTTATAAGCAATCTTAACTTCTGCTCACAAAATGTGTCTCCAAACTTTAATTTCTATTTATTGTTAAGTTAATGTCCCGAGTTAAAAATGAAATGGAGGCACATATTTACATTTAAACATTACTTATAGAATCATAGACTAGCCTGAGTTGGAAGGGACTCACAGGGATCATCAAGTCCAACTCCTGAAGTATCTAATTATAGTTACTAAACCAAAAGTAAATGTCTTAAATACACAATTCAGATATCAAAAAAATTATTTCAGAATATAGGGTGACGTATTCCTGACATAAAAGCAAGTTTCAACACATGTGGAATCTTCCTACGTCTTTACCTTTACAACTTTTACCTAGGCTAGTATAAATCACATAATAACACAAAAAAAAACCTAGTCTCTAAAAAAACAGGATAACTTAAACAAAGAATAAAAAGAAAGTAATTAACTGGTTTAGCACAATTCAAACTATTGCACTTTTTTTTTTTCCTATGATTGGTTTAAGCCTGTATGCATACATTGTTAGCCTTGCATATGAAGGGCTGAGGAGAATTTAGATTAGGTTTCAATTCTGGTACCAGTGATTGTAAGATCGTTACAGGGTTGTACTGGCTGGGCAGGTATGTTGGCAGTAATCTGCTAAATATTCCTGTATTCCCTACAGGAAGTATATGCAAATGTAACTACGGCAATTGCAGAAAATAAACTTAATGAAATTCTTACGAAAGATACAAATGCTTAAAGGTTTGTTTGTTTGTTTTATGTTAGGAATTATTCAGTGCTTGTATTGGGCACGTGGAAAAGTATCCTGAGTTTTACACACTCCAGGAGATTATGAGTATCATGGGAGGAAAATTTAACACACAGTTGACCTTCAGGCTGGAAAAAAATCTTCTTGTAATGGTAATATCCTACATATACTTGTTGTTCTGGTGTTATTCTCAAAGTGGTAGAATTACGCCTGGATTGTGTTATGCAAAGATTGAATTTTTTTTATAAGTATTATTCAATACTTGGTTTGGGGTTATAACTCATAGTGAAAAGTGTTTGAGTAAAATTAATGGAATTATTCTGACAGTAAGGCTGTTAACCCCCTTCATTGTATGCTTAAAATAAAAAGATTACATTAACAGTACTTTTTTTTTTTTTTTCTTAACATAACACTAACTTGCAAGTGCATAAATTCTTAATATCTTTCATCACAAAAAGTAGAATGGTAGGTCATCATGATTTTGGTTAAAGTTGTTTCCTGGTCCTGCTCAATTTTCTTCCAGGGTACGGCAAGATGTGGTAAAACAGCTTTCCCTACCATGCCTGTTCAGCTGCACACAGATTATAAAACTGTTACATCTATTATAACTCCAGATAAAAAGGCGTCTATTATGCAAAATGTAAGTAACCTTTCTATTGTCATTTTTATGGCATATATTGTAGAAAAGAGTGATTTGTTTCTTCTGATGTGGCAGCATTAAGTTTCTTCATTTTCATCTTAATCTTACACATCTTGGAGCACAGAAATATATATTATATTATTTGTGTAGTATTTCATGTATAGCAATCATACTGGCTTCTTGGAAAATTGTCGTCTTGCATTTTTGAGCTAGTGCCTCATGATGGGATTTCTCTGTTCTCTCAGTGAAACATTAGAGAGGCCCTTAAATTAGAATACATTGTCTGTGAAATCTAGATAGAATTATTTAGTATTGTACCATTTAAATTTTGCTTTGCAATTCATAAAGCTGGTGTGTGTGCGCGCGCACACATGTGTGAAGGATTCTGATTTAAGCAGTCCTGACGGCAAGAAGAAATACTTTAGGCTGTTTAGTTTTCTGAGAAGTGAATTAGTTTTCCTTAACCTGGAAATTTCCTTTGCTAAACAACATGAACTCCATGCCTGAGTTGAACAATTTTTAGATTTCATTCTACCTTACTGTTAAATACCTGATGTTGCTGTTTGTGTTCATCCACAGAGAAAACGGATTAGTTTTTTCATCCTGTAGAACTTTTTTTATGTGACTGTTTATTCCAGATAGTTTGCTATCCACCTATTTAAGGAGTTTTTTCATGTATCAGAAACCAACCTTTCAACAGAGATGGTGCAATTGGAAAGAAGTTTGTCACCTCTGCTGCTTTCTTAAGCTACACAGGAGAATGATTTACCTGAGAAGGTGTTAGAGCTGTAAACTACTATTTCTCATGTTGTCTCCAGTGCCAGAAAAAAGAACATGGCTAGATTTTCTTCCTTCTCTCTCGTGGCCCTCAGGGCTCCTGGGCTTCCATTATCTCTTTGGTTCTTATTTTTCTTCCTCCACCTCATGAGCATGCCCAGCCTCCTCTCTGCATGGAAACCTGTACTCATAATTTTTTATACTTCTGTCACTTCAATTCTGAATTTGTATTCTTCATACTGTTTTAAGGTTCTTCAGAGGTAATTTGTATTCAAACAACTGTGCAGTTTTAACTGTGCTTTAATGTAGACTGCTTTATGGCGCTATTACTTAACTTGTAAGAACATCTGTAATATATATGTTAGTGAATCTGTGTGTTGTTTTTTCTTCTGCAATGCACTCCCATATTTCACTACCCTCCAAATTCCTGTTTGATCTAGTAATTCAAATTAGTAGGAATTAATAGAAAGATATAAGATGTTTTCTTATGCTGTGAGGTAGAGCCGTAGGATTCGGTCATAAACCTTAAGGAGAGGGTTTTTTGCTTTTTCCTTTGATTCTTTGGTGGTATTTGGGCTTCTGTAGGTGTGGGAGCTAATTCATGTTTGTTGGTTTGTTTGTTTTTGAATTTTAATTTATATATGTTTTTCTTTAAAAAAAACTTTTAAAGTCTAACTTTTTTTATTTAGGATATTAGTTCAGATTCAAATGCGGAAAAACTTGCTATGAAATACTCTCCTCAAGTTGTTTTAAGTAGTCAGTCATTATTTACTTTACTGAATAACCATGGACTAAATTACAAGGAACAGTGGGAAATTCCAGTTTGCATTAAGATGATCCCTGTTACAGGTATAGTATATTTTTGTTATAAAATTACAGTTTTGTTCATGAAGTCCTTTATATATTGTCATAATCTGTTTTCAGCTGACTGAGAACAAGAAATTAGTAAATCAAGCAAAATCAACTGAGGGAAGGGAGAAGGTAGTCTGGTTTAGTTCTCACAATAATAAAGTAGTTTAATTTTGATTAATGAAAATCATAATTGTAATTATAAGTTCAGATTCTTACCCTTTCTGAAGAAGCTGCCCCCTAGAATGTAGCTATAAGTTTCTCAAGTGCTTCCACATTTTTAATTTAAAGAATCAAACGTAGTAATAAAATCCGGCAGATATAGTTCACACATCTTAAAGGGTAAAAATCTAAAGTAAATGATTTTCAGCTGTAATCTGGTAATGAGTCAAATACTTCTGCTTTTTAAAGAACAATGTTTATTTTAATTGCAGTTATCATAAAAATGAACTTTAAAAATCCGTCGATATAGTATGTCCTCTGCGCTGAAGGAGGAAAGCTAATAGCAAGGTTATCTCATTGTTTTCTACACCTTGTTCTACCTTGTTACTGAGAATAGTAACAACCGCTAGAGGTACTGCCATTAACATTGGGTTTGGAGATGCACACAGTTATTTTCCAATTTGGGGACAAAAAGTCAGTTAAATGTCCTTTTGCTTTTTAAAACTGTAAACTCTAGTGCTTGGTAAGAAAACAACTGCATGATGATGTTAATACGATAAAATGAACTGAATTCAATAAGATAAAAAGAAATTCTGAAGTTTTATTTAAATAAAAAAGAAAGAGCAAGTGCCTTCTCGAATTAAAAGGACCAATTTAGATCACAGAATGATGAATGTACTCCATGAACATTCATTATTTATTCATTTTCCCAATTGCAACAAAAAATGTTTTGAATAAGCTGATTAACTCATCTGAATACTATACTTCTGTCAAGCACCCCATCAGTGATTTGAATATAGATTTTCTCTCTCATTACCCTTTTTTTTTTTTTTTTACAAACTATTTTTTTTTCTTTTCATTCATTATGAGTATTTATAATGGATATTGTCTTGAGATGTCTGTGTTGCGTACATTTCGTGCAGATTTGTATGGCAGACTTCTGGGTAGTAGTAGGTGGCAAATATCTGCTAATCTTAGAAATTTTGAATTTTTCTATCTGACATTAAAGTGCTTTATCTGTTATGATATGCCTGACTCCTTTCATATCAGCTCTCTGGTTTTTAGGCTTAGCTTCTAGATTCAAAGTTAACAGCCAATGGGGCACTGAGAGTGTGTTAGCATTACATAGTGTTTCTTAAAGGGTTTCTCCTCTCTATCCATTGCCCCACCACCACCTGTAACCGACCTCTTGCATTATTTTTTTTTCTTCCTCAGATTTTTCTAAAACGGAGATAGCGTGGCCCACCTGTTCATGATGTGCCATTGATTTCTGTATAATATTGACCAGGGTATTGCTTTTGGTTTTGGATGAATTGAATGATTCATGTGTAAGTTCTAAACAGAATAGAGTGGGGCAGCAGAGCCCTAGTAAGGTTACTGATTAGAAGAAATGTAAACTGCAGCCATTACTTCTGGGCAATGAGGCTTTAAAAAGAATAAAGTCCCTAAACTACACTTATTAATTTGAGGTTCATGTATGCAAAACAGAGGAAGAAAAAAAATCTTTTTGGAAAATAGAATACACTTGATATTATAATGCAATATGAGGAATCTTGAATCCTTAATTCTTACTTAGAAATTCTCCATGTAGAATTGCATTTAAAATGTAATCAACTGTTAATGTGTTCTGCATTGCTGCGTCAGGATCATAATAATTCATGCTGCATGCGGACATACTTTTATTTTCCATTGATCATGAATGAGAGCATAGTTTTTCATCTGTATGTGAATGCAGAATGGATTTGAACATATTTGGAAGTTCGAAGATTTATTATTTAAGTTATAAAATGGTCTTTTTTTCTTTCATTTAATATGTACTCAGTGTCTTTCCTTTCTCGAAAAGATAGCAAACCAGCTAAAGTGGTTTACGTTGACTCACCTCTTCTGAAAAAGGAAATGACAGTAAGAGAGAGGAACCAAATCTTCCATGAAATTCCAATGGACTTCCTAGCAACAAAAAAGTCGTACATTTCAATTTCAGATGTTTTGATGGACAAACCAGCTGAGGACAATCCATTTCAGTGGGACGTATGTAGCTTCACCTCTTCTTCGGGTTAAAAAATAAATAAATAAAAGCCCCCTAGGTTATAGTTCCTAATTTACTTGTTGTGTGTTAATAAAGGAACGTTTAGGTTTCCTGTTGATAGTTTTTCTACTACTGAGGTACAGACCCTGTCTTTAAAGATGTCTGTGTAGTTCCTTTAAATGCTTCTATTATGTCTTCAGCTCAGCTTTAATGTTTACTTTGTTAAAATATATTTTGACTGGTTTATGTAGGTGGGAAAAGTTTTATGGGCTTTATTTCTCCTTTGAAAGGCCTTTCAACAGCTAGGGTTTAAGATGTTCCCCATGAAACGCAGCAGTTTTTTTCATTAACTGTCCCTGTCTCCCAACAGTCAAAATGTGGATAGTAGAACAGTGTTCAGGTTTCAACCTTGGCAGTGTCTCATTTGTGATTAATACATTCTATTTCTTGGTTTGTTTGATTGTATTATACTTATTTATGTTTTCCTCCCTGTGTAAAGACGCCTTCTGATACCTACCAGTACAGGAAGATTCCTCTTCCAGATGACACAGGGATGGAGTTTGATGATGATGTTACAGAACTGGAAACTTTTGGAGCAGCTGTCAAACTCTCAAGGACTTCCAAAACAGAAAATAGTTCTCCTACAGTTAGTAACACTGTTTTGTCACGTGACCTAAAAATAGAAAAAAAAATTACATCCACCACAAACAGGGGAGCTGAAGAGGGAAAAAACACTGTTTCTGAGCAAGGAGTCTCATCATATTCCAACGTACAGCTTGCATCATTTGGGATTCCATGCTTCAGCCCTGAAGAAAATTCATCTCATAAAAGCTTTCATTCAGAGGAGGTAGAATTGAACAAAGCACAGCATGTCACAAACAAAAAAGTATCAGACAATGAAACAAATACTTTATCTAATGCTGTTAGTTTCAAGAAAGAGTCTGATGCTGCACAAAAAAGTGAGATGTACACCCCTTTATGCAGTAGTGACACCGATGAAGATCATTTGATAATTGATATAGAATGTAAAAATACTGATTGTTGCAAAGAAATTGTACCAAGCACTGTTTCTCATACCTTGGCACAGACTTCCAAATCTCCTTCCCTCACCCAAAATCCATCAGCAAGCATGACTGATTGCTCAGAAATCATGGATCAGGGAAAAAGTGCCCCCAGAAAGCCTAGAAGAAAGTTTTCCAAAGAATTTGATCCTGTTGGACAGATTTTGAAAATGCAAACAGAACTTCTCAAGTCACCTTCTCGAAAAGCTCATGAGCAGCCAGTAGTGAGCTGTGATAGTTCTAATGCTACGCAAACTCACGTGCCTCAGTCTCCAAAACCATCAGTGACCGCCCACACAGAAACTTTGCCAGGCCTGGCCTCAAATCCAAATGGCTCAAGTAGGAATACCTGGACATGGCTTTTTCAGGGAGTGCCAAAGAGTAAGTAATGGTGTTCATTGTGTACGGAGTAAAATTTAGACATTTCACTAAAACTTGAGAGAAAAAACATTTTAATTCCTTTCTCTGAAGAAGATCCTAATAGCACTTCTGTTACATTTATTTACCTATGACTTAATTTTTTTTTTAACAATACCTTCTCTGCACACATTACTGTCTTGCACACATCAGAGAGCATGTTTGGAGCTGCTTGTCCACAGAGGTGAATGCAAAATGTTATTTTATGTTAGAGAAACAACAAGTTGTTATAAGCAAGGTTTTTGAGCAAGGAAAAGTCATTTGGTATTGGAGTGAGTTGCTTTTCCACAGAAGTTACAATGCTTATGTAGTCTGGTCTGTGAGAAGGTTTGCAAAAATAGTTTCTCGTCAATCAAAAATTGAATTATTTTACATTTTCTGGAGAAGGGAAAATGCAATCGAGTTTTGCAATCAAATTTTTGAAGAAAACTTGGAATTCGGGTGTCCAAGTTCTGAGACTCCCGGTTCAGTTTCTGTTTCTTAACTTCTACCGATCTGGTCCAGAAAGCTAATGAGGACTTGCGACAAGTTTTCAGGCATTTATCTGGAAATTGAACCAACACTACATACAGACTTCTACCAAGAACTAGAAGTCTTGAAAATCCTAGGAACCATGAAGTTTGAGGTTTTCTCACATGGCTTGAGTTGCTTCTGAGGTCTGTGCAGCTGAAAGTAGGAATCCTTGCATCAGGTAAATTGACAGGAAACCAGGCAGGTTGCACCAGCACAGATAGGCTTTTCTCAAGTATTTAATTCCAATGAAAAAATGCTTTTTGGTGGGAAAACATGTTTCACTGGTATTTTCTGGCTAGCTGTGCATTTGATCAAGTAGGAATTAATTAATTACTTAATCTGTCTGTAATGGAAACAGTTAACACAACTAATACTTTTTTACTGAAATTGTTGTTACCTACATTTTCCTTGACTTAACTGAATTTTAATAGACATTCAAATAAGCATCTCTTTCCCCTCCTCCACTCTGAAGGATGGAGCAGCATGGTACTCTTACAAAGCCAGATTGTGTAATTCTGGTGTTAGACAATAGATTTTTTTTTTTTTTTTTGATAGGGGTAGTTAAACCAGTATCGTTAAGAAGCTGAAATGTGAGGGTGTGAAAGAACAGAAAGCCTAATTCAACAGATTGAAATTTATAAAGCAAGCTGGTAAATTGCTATGCATGTATTTTTGGTAGAAGGCCAGAACTAAGTTAAGTATTTTACTAGGAGAAAATTATTTTTGGTCACTTGGATGGTAATACACTTATTCAAAGATGCACATAAGTTCTAAATTTAATGTTAAATGTATTTATTAGTAGCACTACGGCAGTGCTTGTTTGTAGTTGTAGTTTTGACACATTTCCATATATCTGCTGTACAAAAAGCAGAACTGGATAAATTTTCAATAAATAATCTTAAACAGGTTGGAGTTTATTCTTTTTTTATTTTTAATGTTTCATTAAAGTATCTGTGAGGGATGCAGTGATGTTTGTTTACCTACCTCAAAACTACATCTTCAGATGTAAAGAAGTTAAGAGTTTCTTTTGAATATACAAGTAATGAAATTGAACTTGAAGCAATTTGGAAGGGAGGCTTATCCCACCATCCACACCTGAGGCTTGAGCTATTTCAGTAACTAATAAATGGATGGCAGCTCTCAGGAGGCATTCATTCTAAGTAATTTTTTGTCTCTTTGTGGTGAGTGACTGTGACTTAAAAATAGCCTTTCAACTCTATTTGTACAAAATGCTCTGTGTAAGAAATACAACAAGTAGGATAAAATACATGGGAATATTTAATAATATACTCTATAGAAGTTATAGTAGACGTTTTCCAAAATTATCTAAATATATATTTTTTTACAAGTGAGTTCCTGTGCCTAATGAGCAGGCTTTTCACCCCAACTATTGTCAAACAAAATGGCTTTAAAAAAAAAAAAAAAAAAAACCTACTGTGAGAGGGAAAAAAAGTTAATTATCCTTATGGTGAAGAATGTGCGAGTTTTGTCATTTTCTGTTTTATTTATTTTTCTATAGGAAAGCTGCCAACTAATCTTCAGATGCTTGTGGAAGACCCTTCAGAGTATAAAGCACCTCAGGATGGCAACCTTGTATATAAGCTATTTAGTTTGGACGATCTTTTGTTACTTGTGCGTTGCAATGTGCAAAAAGTGAAGTCATTGCCAAGTTCCCATAAGAAGAAAAAAGCTCAAAAGGTACAGATTTTTCTGGTCGGTGTTTTTGTTTGTTTTTGTTTTTTAAGTTGTGCTCAACTGGAATTTGCTCCTTTAATATCTTTGGGATTCATGGTTCTTCGTAGCATTTGTGTTTTCCCTCAGACAATTAATACATTTTAGTTGTAACTCTATGGTGTACATCTTTTTAAGTAAATATTTGCTGTAGGAAAAGAGGCAACTTCTGCTTTTTTTTTTAAACCTACTTGATTAGAACAGGTAAGTGTAATTCTGCGTTTCTCTCCGCAGCCATATTTCAGTAGTACACATGGGTAATAATACTCACTTAAAATAACATCAGTTTGAACTATTCTTAAAAGTTAATGCAGTAACTATTTTTTTTCCAAAGGCTTTGAGGTTGTTCAGGATCATAAGTACGTTCTGCTTGAAGAGACTGTGGAATACATCTTAGCAAATTGTTTGTCGTAAGGGCTAAAATAATTCAAATGCAAGTTGAATTGAATCCAAATATTCCTTGTTATATTAGGTCCTCATTAGATCAGAAGGAAAGCTTATGCTGGAATCCTCAGCAATTCATTACTTTGTTAGGAGTCCTCTTAATCATTTGACAAATTTGATCTGATATCTCCCTCTGCAAAATACCAGAATTGTGGTAGGCAGGTATACACTTTGTGAGGTGTTTATGCTTTGTTGAAATAGAAATAGGTCTTAGTAGATCTGATTACTTGCTAAGATTCTGAGCTCAAAATCTTATTTTGAAGAACTATCATCACTTTGCTATTTATCCACTGCATGTAAGTGCCTGTGAATAGCTGCTTAGTTTTTTAATCAGAATGTGAGCACTGTTGTTTATTTTTGAAAATAGCTGATGAAATTTTAACTGTAGCATGTCAATGAAAAGATGGTTATTTTCTCTGTTAGTTTTAAACTAAGGTGAGATTCTGACAAGGTGAATAAATGGCACAATTCTAGAAATGAGCAAATCAGTATAATATAATTATGATTTTTTTTTCTTAAATTCCTGCAGAGGGCAGTAGAGCATAGAAGTGGGAACTTCAAAATAATACAGTCTCACAGAAAAATTACTTAGTGTAATTTCGTTATTTGTAAAAGCTTGCCTAGGCTTTTTTTTTTCCCTTCTATTTCACCTTCCTTTATATAGAGTCTCCATAGCCTTAAGCTCATACTGTGGGTTTCATAAAACGTGAGCCATTACACAAAGTCTTTGTTGTAGTGGAAGACTATGATGATTATCAATGACAAAATGTAGTTCAATTGCAATAATCATTTTTTGGCCAGTGAGTGCTGATTTTGCTTATATTTTCACTTCTTATAGCCTATTCCAATATTCCTATTGCCAAAACTGGAATACCAAGCCTATTATGGTGTTGAAGCTCTTACAGAAAGTGAAGTATGTCAGTTGTGGACAGAGAGTATGTTGCATTCTGCATGTTTACTTTATATTGGTAAGTTTATGTGTTGATTTTTGTGTAAGAAACATGCATGTCTGAGTGCTCAATAACAGAAGAGAAAAATATTTATTACGGGTATGTTCCATATGTCCTTATTTATTTTAATTCTCTAATTTTGGTTTTCACTTTTATCTTAAGTAAGTTCTGTGTCTAAAACTTCTTCTGGGTGGTGAGTGAAGATATTTCAACTTTGGTTTTCAGTGGATAGCATCCAGTAATGCTTGTTTTCAAGAACTGCATTTATTTGTCTTTCAATGAAAAATATATCTCACCCTGAATTTAGTTCTCAGATATTAGTGATCTAGTGATTAGTGATTTTGATTTTTTTTTGAGTCATATAAAACATGAATTATTGTAGAATTATTGTAATGTAGGAGCAGTAAAAATACTTCTTGATGAAATATGAGCTATAAATATGTATTATTTTGTGAAATCACTTGAAATGAATTTGTTATCACATACCAAAAATGGTGAAGAACAGATGATCAGGTGCGTGGTTCAGAGGATACTGATTTCTTGACCTTTGAACCTGCAGCATGGGAAAGGGTCAAACACTACTTGTTTTTCTTTGAAAACAGGCGATAATGTTTATCATTCTACGCTGATAACATGTAGATAGATAAGATACAAAAGAATGAGGAAAAGCAAGCAAGATAAGAGTAAACCAAGTTTTCTCATTCAGAAATATGAGAAATTACAAGCTTTGAAAACAGTATAGTTGTGCCTCAAATCTAAAGTACTGGAAGTAATTCTGTCTTTGCAGAAAAGAGAAAAATACATAGTATGAGTTTATTAGAAACTTCTTTCTATAGCTGTGGTATTGCTCAGGAGCTCTGAACATGGATGATCTTACTTACATAACCACGTTTTCCAGGTTTTCCATTGTCCATATCTAACTGATCCATGACACTTTATTTCCTAATACGTGATATGACTTGAACCATACCTGTCAAAGGGATGGTCTTGATACTCTTTGTCCTGTATCATGCGGCAGATGGAAACAAGAGATAATGTAATAGGGTCTATGGATGGGAAGTAATGTATATTTGGTGAGAATGAAGCAGTAACAGATCCTATATAGAAGAGATTACAGCTGTAATTCAGAGCACAGAAAATAAAAATACAATAAATCAGGGATAAAAAAGCATGGAAATGTTAGCAGAAATGTATTTTAGTGTAAAGGTAATTCTGTGCAAAATCAAACATAAACCAAATACTCTAGGAATGCAGTGTTGTAAGGATAATTTCCTTAACAAACTTGCAGTAAGATATACTGTATTCATGTTTGTACAATCATTCTTTTAGAAGTCAAGAAATTTCATGTCTATTAGGAAACACATGTTTTGTAGAGAAATAGAAATGATACATACAAAGAATGTGGCCAGATTATTTTACCAAACTTTTTAATACACACATATCTCTGATACCAATTATCTGGTAATTAACGAGGTTTTAAAAGGGAATATCTGCAACAGTTAAAGTGGTTAGTCAAAATGCATCTTAGAATATGTTTGGTACTTGCTTTGGGGTGAGGGCAGTCCTGTTTGTACAGTGAATGAATGTTCTGCAGCAGGGACTGCCTCGCTTTCCTGTTGTAGAAGGATTTGTCTGTTTTTATGGTTGTTATGGCAGCAGTTGTGGCCTGTGGTTGTCTAACCTTTCCACTGGTGCACTGAATGACACTTTTTGCTCTTGGTGGCTCGCGTCAGAATGCTATTTTAGAAATGCTGAGTTCTTTCACAATTATTACATGCAAACTTTGGATCTTACTGTAGGAAGTATAAGGTTTATGTGAAATCAGTTATGTTTGAAGTGATAGTTTTGCTGATTGAATCTCTTTGTCTGCTGTCCACATTTAATGAAAATTTTTTTCTTTCAAATTTTAAAAGTAATATTTGCTGTGGGTTCCACCCCAAAAATTCCTCACAAAATAATTATGTATAAAGTTCTCTATTTCTAATTTATCTTGACATCCTCTACTGAAGCTTTTTTTTTTTTTTGAGTAGAAGAACAGTACTAAACTGCACTGAAATTTTGCCCCTTTAAGAAAATTTTGCTTTTTATTAGCTTCTCCGGAGTCACAAGCAGTGTGAGGAAACAGTGAAACTGTAGAGAGAGGGCTGACTGGCTTACAAAGCATGCAGGCTCAAAGAATGCACGTCTATCTAATCTTCCATCAGTAACAGGATATTTAACATACGGCCAGGGCGCAGAAGTTTGCATACAGCTCACCCTGCCAACACCCCTTTACTGTGGCTCTCAGGATTGTATGAGAAAACAGTTCATGTGCTGCAGGAGTTGCTCTGGCGTAAGCAGTCATCCCCTTCTGATTCAGAGGTTCCTTAATCTCCCCTGTATCATGCAGATTTCTCCTAACCGTGGAAGGGGCGTGGAGTCTGAGGCAAGCAGGCCTCATTGGACTGGCCTCTGTCAGGCTCTCTGTGTTGTGCCTGGGAGAAAGCGTCCGTGAGGTTGAGAAACCCTGGTTATTCCAGTGATGTTTATCAGCTCGTGGATGTGCTTCTTCCAGCAGCAAAACCTGGGATCCACAGGGGCTCAGAGGAGTTAAAACAGTACTCCTAGCAGTGCCCCCTGCCCCAACTATTTAACAACAACAACAAAAAAAATGTAGATGCTACACATATGGAGTTGGACTCTCAGAATGTGGCTAGCTTTTGATACTGACAGAATATGTGATTTATTCAGGTAAGCAGACTAGGGACTGTGGATTTTTGGTACCACTATGTAGTTTCTACTAGAGGTAGGTAAAAAAGATTCATGGAAATGATCAGTTTTGTGAAAGAACACCTACCATGGCTTTTAATAGGAAACTGTTAACATATTCTACTTCAGGCTTCTTTCTGCTGTGGTTGAGAAATGTTAGAAGGTAGCTGTAAAGTTTATTCCTTCGGCTTATGTTTCTGGGGAGCTGTGAAAAATGGTTAGACACCTCTTTCAAATGGCAAGTTTTTTCCTGAAATGGAGTGACAATTCTTCAGTGGTGATAATATCCCTGCATTATGGACTGCTTAAAATGGGGTGAATATCTCATTCTTTTTCATTACTCTGATACCTAAAAGTAAGACTACTGCTATCATGCATTTGGTGTAAGCAGAAAGACAGACTTGAACTAGTCATCCTCTTAGCTCATAATATAATTTGATTTTCTAAAGTGAAATATGGCCTATCATAAAGGAATTTTTAGATCAGCAATAGTAAAGACACAGACTTACTGCTCTTTTTAAATTTACCCGATAGTATAAGTTGAAGGTATGAAAAAGCTGTTTGAAAATTGTGATTTTACCGTTAATAATGCAGTGCCCAGAAAACTTGCATTCTTATTCAGATAGTTCTGAGACTGTATAGATCTTAAGTGAAGCCTTTAAAATTGAAGTTTTGAGTGTGTAGCAGACATCAGTGGTAAGTTGCTTAGGAGTTCTCAGAAGAACTTCAACTTACTGTATTGGCAATCTTTTGTGCTGCTAGTAAGCATGGATGGAAAGTTCTTTGGACCTCGGGCAGTGCCCCATAATTGTCCGGTGTTGTTCTTCGGTGTTGGATCGCTCTGTGTGACCGAGGGAAGAATCTCATAGCTCAGTGCAGTGACTCAGCAGTGCTGCCAGCTCAGGAGATGAGAGAGAAAAGGGAAATTTACCTACTGCCTCCTGCAGAAATTGCAAGGTGTGCTATTAAGTTGAATTTTTGATTTCATATGTTCCCAAAGAATGGACTCAGTTTGTTCAAAAGCAGAAATACTATCTTCAAACAAACTGTAGAGTGCCGTCCTCCTGATGATAGAGCACCTTGCTCTGTTGTTGCTTTAAGTCCCCTTACTACTCAAATAAGAAATCCTGCATCTGCAAAGGGAGTAATCTCTGACATTTCCTAAATAAAATACTTGTACTTGATTTAATCAGTAAAAAAAAAGTTGTAATAAGCTTTGCTGATTAAAAATGGAAATGCTTTACCCCAAATATTATTCATTTATTTGCTTTAAGTGCCCAAGTATAGTTTCCCTTCACCCGAGCAGAATAATACTGACTTTTAAATAAAGATGATTTGAAAACTGGTTGGGGAAAAAAAGTGCTTACTGTATGGGTAACTTACTGAATGTCAAGTATTTTCAGTCAGTCACTTCTCAAATATAACATACAGTAATATAAATTAGGTGTGAGTAGTTCACAGATTTTTTTTCCAGCTATGCTGTCAATGAGTTTAGAAACGGAGAAGATTTTTATTTGAGAAGACACTGATGAGGAATGGAGAACACACTTTTTTTTTTTTAATAATGACTTCTAATTTCTTTTCCTATAGTTAGCAATGCAGAATATTAAACCTAGCTGCTTAGTCTTACACAAATACTGATATCAAGAAAAGTAACAAATGCACAGTGTTTAAAAGAAACCAGTTGTCCTGGTGCATTTTTTTTTAATTTATTAAAAATGAGAGTTCTTACTTGGTCATCTTACATCACAATGAATTGCTGAATAATGTTTAGCCTTGAATGTGAAATGCTTTGGCTTAGCAATTATAAATGTACAATTGAGGCATTTAGACTTCCTACAAGAGCAGATTTTTAGCAAGGCAGTTAATTTGACTGAGTAGGTCATATTTTATTATGCTGCCTTCTCATTCTCCTTGTGGGAGCTGGAATAGAACAATTTTCTTGGTAAACCTCAACATGAGAGAGAACCTCACTTCATAAGATCCCGTCACCACATCAGTGTACAAGCTATGGTAGTGTTCTTTATTGTTTATCAAGTGAAAACTTGGGCTAAACTGTTCTCATCCACATTTATTATAAAAATGTGTTGAGGAAGGCTTTGAATTGTTGCTTCTAGCTATGTCAAAGACAAATAGTCTTTACAAATTTGCCATGAACGACGCCAGAATTGTGAACTGTATTTTTTCAAATGAGAAAAAAAATCAGAAGACAATGATACTGAATCTTCAGAAAATCAAATATCATAAATGTTCAGATAACATATCAGAATAGAAAAACGAGTATTTTAAAACCCGAGGTAAGTTTTTTCTTAAAAGATAAACTTACACAATCTATACAGTGAGGAAGCATAGTGTTAAGCATCAGAAGAACTTGAGAAGATAAAAACTAGCTGACAAGGTTAAGGCCATGGCAAAATGAGGTTGTATATGCTAGACATCACAAAAGATGTGAGATTTACTGGAATCATAGGCATTTCACTGATTTAGAAGACAGTCCAAATACAGTTACCTGTAGTTAAAAGCAACTGTACATTTTACTTTCAGTTATTGTGCAACATCAGTAAATACTTTTGATTGCTCTACAGTGTAAAAGAACAAAAATTGTTATTCCCTTTAAAATGCATTATGTCTGCAAATTATGCTTTTACATTTTTGTTCTCTCTCTCTTTTTTTTTTTTTTTTTTTTTAATATATTAATTGGATTGATGTTTTCCAGGGCGTATTGATGCTTTTACATCAAAGCTTATTATGTTAGAAAAGATTTCTCCAGAAATTTTAAGACAAAAACTTGGATTGATTAAGTGAGTATTTTTAGTAGTTTTTCAATAATGAATTTGAAATTCTAACAAGCCTTACAAGTTACCACTTTTGTAACTTTTTCTTTTTTACAGGCCTGCAAATTCATTAAATATACTTCATCACATTTTGAAGAAAGTGTCTGAGTAAGTGCTCCATTCTTAATTCAGTATATTTATTTGCAACATCACCCAGGTGATCCTATTTCTTCTGTAGAATGGTTGTCTACTCTTTGGTTTTGTTTCTTTGGATACATTAAATATTGTAGAGATTCTTTTAGGTCTAGCATAGCATAATGCAATACCATGTAGAAGTGTGCTTAGGGTTATAGTTTTTATATAAATGATGCAAAAGAATAGGAACGTGATTTTTATGAACCACTTATTGAAGAGAGGACACTGGACGCTTTGAGCTGATTAAACAGTTCTCAGGAGTAAGTTGTAATACTGTGTATGTAGGCTGACATTTAAAATTTGAACTTTTATTTTTTGATAGTCTTTTTACTTTGTACATAGCAGTAGCACTGACTGTTTATGTTCACTTCTGCTTAGCTTTACTTATAACAGCTTATGTCTTTCTCTGTACACTGTTGAGACCTTTCTTTTGCTCCCTCCTTTTCTTTAGCTACTTAAAGGCTTCCAATCTGCGAGTTTCTTTGCATGTGATGTTTTTTTGTGAAGCACGTTTCTTGCACTGTACGTGAAGCATCTTAATTTGAATTACAAAAGTTTTCCTGCGCTTCATAATTTCTGTGTCTTTGTGATTTGTGACTAAGATTTTTTTATAAGAGCAGTTGGTTGATGTTTATCTTCCTGAAAACCTGTTTAATTCTGTATGTATTAAAGCACTTCTGTTCTTTGTGTCTATATGCATATAAGCATTGTGCTTGTTAAGGCCCTGGTTAGATAAAGTGTTACAGTTTGCTGAAAATGGGTAGTTTTCAGTGTATGCTTAAATGTTTTGTTGAACTGGAGCATAAGTAACTGATGATGGCAATCCGTACGTTGATGATAAATTTGTGCATTACAAATATATTGTAAAAACATAAATCAGCAAGCATTTATCAATACAGTTTAACTCATTATTGTCCATAGTCTTTTTGCAAAATGGGGTCTGATAAGTAAACATCTAAAGTTGTTTTGCTTCTGCATTAAAAATTTACTAGCTGTCCTGATCAAATAGTCAGATGAAGTGAAACAAACAAAAAAAAAATTAATAGTATTTTTAATTTTTATCTATATCTTCTTAGTTTGCAGGAGGGCTCTTACCTATTGACTCATGCTGCAGGAGATTCATCAGTTGCAATCTACAAGAGTTCTCTTGACAAGGCAACGCGAGCATCATATAACTTACATAAGGCTCATTGTGATCTGCCTACAGTACCTGCCACACTGTCAGTCCCTTGGGTGCCACTAGATCCCAGCCTCCCTTTGCCCTATCACATGAGTCATGGAAGAGTCCCGTGCACCTTTCCACCTGCACCCCAAGAAGCCATGCGGAAACAAAAGGTCAGTATCGCACTTAATGGAAAATCAGATTAACAGTTTTGAAATAATCTATTTTAATCCACTGGATGTAGCTGATATATTCATCTGTCATCTTTGAGGGTATGAGAGATCCTTTAGACTTCTGGATCCACTGCCAGGAATAGGAATGCCTTTTTCCTGAAAGGTATTTCAGATGGGATTCATCTTACTTAGCTTTAAACACTACAGTATGGAAAAACAACATTGGAGCTTGTTATACTGTTAACAGAGGGAAGTAGAATACTTCATAAAGATCCATCTCCACACCAGGACAGGCCTCTTCAGTAGATTGCAGGATTCATGCTGCAGAGTTATTTTCTCCCTAATGGCTACAGAAGTATAGATGATTAGCACAACTGTAGACAGGTACAATCAGATGAGGTGAATTCTACTCTCAGGGCCTATTCTATGAGAAATTATATTGAGGTCTTATTCCAGTTCTCTCCTAAAGTGTTTTTAATTTTTTTGTTTGTTTTTTTAAAAACTTTTTTCCCTTTTTTGCAAAATCTTTTCAAAATGGAGTTTTGCATTTTTAATGTGAGCTAATGATACTTCTGGACAGCAGAAATAATGTAGCATTCGCCTTAATCACAGAGCTTAATTAAAGTTTTGTAATTTATAGGCTTTCAGTACGGCTGAAACAAATATGGTATTTCCATTTATAAGAATTTCCTAGTTTTGCCTCTGATGGTGCTTTTTGTTGATGTACTTTATCTTCAGACGCTGTCATGAAGGACCTTTTAAACCGTTTTGCTGTCTTCAACACCCCTCAATCATCCCCTTTCTTTACTCCAAATCTCAAAATCATGAAATCTTTCGTTATTTCAGTGAAAATTGGCATGTCTTGGAGGCCTAAGATAGTAAATTCTAAACAGCTGCGTGAAAATAAGTAGCCAGGCAGCAGAAAGAGATACAGATTAGTGCTTCCTCTGTGTAGACTGCAATGAGCACTCAATTCTTGTATTTGATACCACAAGTCTCATGCAGACAACAAAGGTTGTAAGCAAATCAGCCACATGAAAAACAGCTTTTACGTTACTACGTGTAGGATAATGATATGACAAGACAGCAGATCAAAAATTACTCTTTATTTAAAGTTTAAAGTACTTCCCCTAACCCCCTTATGCCATTCTTTGAAATCTTTCCTGTTTTGATTTTATTGATTCCTGACTTGGTCAGATGGAGTGTAGTATCTTGGATCTGCTCTTGGTTGTTTATAATTTTAAATGAATCTTGTGTAGGGATAACGGTGATTCTCTGCAGCAAAAATAAGGCTTCCTTTTAGCCCTTTAAAGTATGTTAGCTCAGTCAGGCAAATTGCAACTAATCACCTGTCTATGGTTGCTCTGAACACCTTTCAGCTTTGAGGAAACTTTGATTGCATTTCAGGTGGCTTCCCTGACGTACAGAAACTTAAATTCTCATGTGATGTTGTTCCCTACATAGAGAAACATTTGTGACAATATGTATATAATATTGTTTCTAAAATAAGAGCAGTATGCTCTTTGTGTACAGGGTATGTATACTTTGTCTAGTGGCTTGGGAGTAATTTTTTAGTTTGGGAAAACATTTCTGTCTGAGACAGAACTGTGTAATTGTGTGTATGGATGGCTTACTCGTTTTTACTGAAAATGAACAGTTTCATAGCATTTATGTTCTGTGTTTCCTCAGAGTGCAGTTAAATCTAAAGAAATAAATTGTTTTAAGTCTTTGAACATGAGTTTCGTTCTAGACATCCCTAGGAAAAGTAAACATTCGTATATACAGAAAGTCACTAATATCTGTTTTTTGTTGCTATGTTTTGTTTTGGTTTTTTAAATAGAATTTATTATGGGAAGAAGAATTAATTGTCTACATCTAAAGAAACTTTTAATAGAAATTTTCTACTAATTTTTTAGAACCCCAACCAGCTTTGTAATTTATGCTGATGATTAAGTGTGTGCATATCATGCTTTGGAAATTTCCCAAAGATCCCACTCTTAGTTCTAATGTTTTGAACAGGTACTACGACATTTTAAACGTAAGAAATTTTTCAGGCGTTTTTTTTTTTTTTTAAGTGTAGGTTTACTGATTTTTGTAAAACCCACATGCTAACTATAACTATGCCTAGCTTAGTGGACCATGGGATACTTTTTATGCCAGTTGTATGTTTTAGCTACATCAAAATAGATGTAGCAAACAAAAATAGAGGGCAAAATAGAGTTGCACGTCAGTTTCTAATTACCTCATGAACTTTGGTTTCTGCCAGACAGAAATCCGGCATGTGGGCAAGAAAGGAGCAGGAGTGGTCAGATCCCACTGGTGACAGGGAGACCAGCTGTGCCTGTCGACCAGGCCAGATGTGGCCTCTGAGGCTGGCTGGAATGATGAGAAGTAGAAGGCAGTTCCCTGCAGGTAGTTGTGTGTTTATACTTAATACAGATTTAAGATTATTAATTTTTTTTTAATGTCTCTAGATGACTGGGGTAAAAGGGCAATCGGACACACCCTACGAGGGAAATCCAGTAACTATGGAAACAAAAGGCAATCCAGCTAAGCCTGTTAGAAATGAAGGTGTGGCTACAAAGAAGCTGAAGAAGAATTACTGCAAACAAAAAATGATGAAGAAAAAGTGGAAAATGAAGTAAAACACAAGTGAAGTAGGAATAGCTGAGCTGTGCTAAGTATGGACTGGAGAAGGACAAAATGAAACAAGAAATCTGAGGTTTTCTTGCAGTTTCAAAGGAGCCAGAACAAGCTGGCAGGGGAAACAACTCCACAGCCATGTTTAGGAACACTGAAACAGCCGATAAACCTTTAACCCTTTCTTACCTCAGTGCACACGTTTCAAGTGAAAATCTCAAATTCAGTCAGAGGTTATCAAAAAAAAAAAAAAAGGCAAATGTCTGCAGTTGAGGGTGGGGGGGAGAAGTATATTGTGTAGGTCTCATCATTTTCATAGAAAAACTACAGCTTGAGGAATGAAGCTGTGGTTGACAGCGATATCTGATATCTCATAGCAACAAGAAAAGTAACTTCAGTTTTAATGCTTCAAGAATTAAAAAAAAAAAGTGTAGCAAATGAGTTTTGGGGAACAAGACTGTGTTTATTTGAAGAGTGTGTGCCATAAATTTGCACTAGCATACTTAAGAGTACAGCAAAGTATGAAACAGTTGAAGAATATTTTTATGCTTCGCCAATACAATTGCCAAAAATTAGTTTGGATTCTAGCATGTCTTCAAAAATGAATATTGCAGTTTTTACTGTATTACTGAATGTCTGCAGCCTAAATCTTGCATCAGATTGCAGGTGGATATGCCGTAGTATTTACCTGAGGTATTAAGGTTTGCCTTAGTAGTCATCTGAAGAGGAAGAGGAAAAAAAAAAAAAAAGGATTATGCTGTGCCTCAGCAGTTCACTTGAAATTTACAGCCAAACTGACAGAGTGAAGTTAGGAAAACTGAATATTTACTGTCTGTGGAAAAGGTCAGTATATAAAGCACATTGTAAGCTGTGATGCATTTGTAACTAACATGACTGCTTGTGAGGGAAGATAGTATTAAAACTATTTTATGATACTGTCTTTCAGCGTTTTATGAAACAGAATTTCAACAGAAACAACACTTGAAATTGTGGCTGCAAAATTATATTCTCTATTGTAGCTTTTGTTTTGTATTTTCTGGATTGCTGCCTATGCTGCCTATGTTTTCCTTTATTAGGAGTAGTGATTTTAGAAGAGCTCATGAATTCTTGAAAGCTTCAAGAATGAGACCAGTAAATTCTTTCCCATTTTTGCCTTTTAAGTCACACAACCATTTAAAAATGTCTGAGCCAATTTTTGTTTGAGTGATATTCTGGAGAGCTCTTTGTATACATGCTTATACTGCTAACATGGGAAACAAAGACCTTAAAGATTTTCTTCCAAGTCTCTTATTTGGACTAAGTAAGCTTACCTACTCTTGACATGACACGCTTTATTTTTACTTTCATGATAAAAAAAGCATTTAATTTGTTTACTGGGTTATACAAGTGTTAAAATCCTGAAGATGGATTCTTTTAAGCAAGTTTAAGCAGCGAATATACATTAAAAACTGTTCTTTGTAAAATACAGAGCATTTTCTGATCTTCTTTTCCCTGATAGATGTATTTATAATATTATGTAGTTTATTATTTCAGCTGCAGCGGTATGTTATCAACAAGCTGAATTGGCGTAGAGCTGTTTGCAGATTACAAGTATTCCTGATTCAAAATCTAAAATCCATCTAGCGACCTCCCATAACAGGAATATTTTAGCTGTGAGTCATTTCTGCCAGATAACTTAGTCTGTGTGGGGAATCAAAGCAGTTTTCAGTGTGTATACATAAAAACTTCAGCAAGACTTGTGTGGAATTTAGTTTCTTGACACAGTTTCTTATGTTAAAAGTTTATGCTCTGTTTGCCTGTCTGTCTATGCAGCTAAATAATTTGCTTCTATCTTTTAATGTTGTACTAATGGTAGCATCCTAATTGTAGTTTATTATCCATTTAGAATATGTAGGGAATGTGGAGTTTGTATACGACACGAGATGGCTTTTTAATTCAGTATTATGTTTTATATGATTTGTTTCAATCTTCACTTGGATTAAGTGGCACTGGAGGAATTTGCTCTAAGGTAGGTTAGTTGTTTGAAAGACTCTGCTTTTGTTCATATAGCACGGGGTTTATTTGTTTGAGTGTGTATCAGTTGTGTGGAACACATGCTACTGAGAATCGTGGTCTGTTTGTTTTGTCCTGGCCGTGCAGAATGTACCTTCATAAAGTTTATACACAAATTACCATTTTTACAAGTCAGTTATAGCACAACAAGCTTTCTGTTGTCAGAACGGAAATTATTGTTCTTCATGACTTTGAAGATGCTAAAATGAATCTTGGGGATATTCCCCAAGAGGAAGATTTGAAATACTGGCACAGAACAGTATCACTTGGATAGCTATTGCCTGCAATAGTAGGGTGGTTTTGTGTCTTATGTGTGCTTGCGGATGCACTCTGGATTTGCATGGACATGAAAAGTAAAGAATAGTTTTGTTTTGTTTTTTTTTTCTGATAATGATTGCTACTTCCTAGCTCAATATCACAGCCTTTTCCTGTGTCTGAACAGGAGTAGTAACAGGGAAAATCTTAATGGAAGTTGGCTTTATAGACTGCCGCATCCTGATAAGGTCTCACTACGTGAAGTTCTGTGGGAAGAGAGAAGCTAGTTTTAACACCATATGAAAAACAAATCTTGTCCTTTTACTTAGGAGCCTGGTACAGCATAAAGACAATATGCCCTTGATCATCTTGCTGCTGGATATTCCTGTTTCCCAAAAGATTGCCTTGCTTTTCAGCATCATGTGTTTGGTGAAACAAAAATGGAGGAGTATGAAATACCATGGACTAAAATCTAATGTGAGTTTGTTACTTTGCCTAAATTACAGCTTTGTAGTCCAACGTGATCTCTGTATTTAAAGTCAAATTACCTTCTTGTTTTCTCCTAATAACAATTCAGCAAAATTCTACTCAGTGAAATGGATCTGATTGCAGAACATGTTATTAAATGCTCTTCAATTTGAGGCAAATGTTGTACCAAGGTATACTTCATTTTACATCTAAAATAGAATTCCATTTAAAGGAGTTTGATAAAAGGAGATGGGGGAAAGGATAGCATATTTTTTTTGAGCAGTAACACGTGAACTTTGAAACAGAAAATGGCTGAACAAAATAATTGATTTAAAAAAAAAAAGGTTTCGGTAAAGCCTGAAAATGTGCTAAGTATCAGCTGATGAATCATTGTTTCAGTACAGACTGATCCCCAAAGGACAGCCATCTGTGGAGGAGAAAGAAGGAATACAGGGGAGCCTGACTGTTGTGATACCACCAAAGTATGAATTCCTAAATCTAACACAGACTGTAAAGCTGTGGGAAGGAGGAACCTGCAGCTGAAGGAGAGTAAGCAGGCCTGGATTTTACTCCATAGATAACTGTTCCTCTGTAGCTAAATAATAATGATCTTTTTTGTGGCCTCAATCCACTGAATTTAGGAACAAATTTTCAGATACCACAATCTTGTCCTGTAGTTTCAATCTTCAGCTTTGTGTTTGGAATGGATTTTGTATTTATGTTGCAGTTTATATGACTCATTTTTAAATGCAATTACTACTTTTTGTTGATCTGTATTATATCTTTTATGTAAGCATCTGGAGCGCATGGTTAGATGTTACTTATCCAGTCTAAGAATCTTCAGTTTTCTTTTTCCCTCATTAGATTTTTGTCTTTATGCAATTTACCTGGTTATAAAGGGTACATGCTGTTGTCTCTTAGAGCTGGAGGTTTTAACTGCTGGAGAACTGGTCAAACTGCTTTCTAAATTCTGTATTCAGTTCTCTCAGCTTTTTGGTGCAAATGTTTGTGGTCCAGTACTAATGGGGCAGCCTGTGTTGCTGCTTCTGATTATTTCATTCTGGGCGCAGGACTTAATCTTTATTAAATCTCCTGTAGATCCTGTTGTCCTTATCATGTAGCCTGTCTAGGTCTCTCCGAATAGCCACTTTTCTGTCCAGTCTAACTCTTCTCCTCATTCAGTGTCATCTCCAAACTTGGTGATGGTTGATTCAGTTGTGTTACTCAAATGATTTATAAGAAACTTGAGTTGTACTGGACTGAGCATCAACCCCTTAGGAGCACCTCAAAAAAAAAAAAGGAAGAAACCCTCTGAGAACATAGTTTTCCATGCTGTATAAGATGATTGATACTAAATGTAGTTCTCTCCATTCACTAGTGTTTTTTATTAGATTAAATTGATAGGCAGTCTGAATTTATTTTTGGAGTATTAGAAGGGCAATTGTTACCTGGCATTTGAGATTATTGGTTTACATACATGCAAAAGCATGAAATGTTAGCAGTTCTTTGTATTACACGAATAACTGCAATGGCCTATTGGTTGTGAAATCTAACTTCTCTTTTCTGCAGTAATAAGTGCTTTCAAGCTTTATTTGCACTTTGCACTGAAGGATCACTGACGAACTGCTTTCATTCCCACATGTGACTGGCTAGACCTGTTTGAGTGCCAAACCTTTTAGGAATACAGTGTACATTGTTTATGTAAAAATGTTAGGAAAAGATTTACTGTGTTTTCTCAGTGTCCTGTAATGTAGCTTAGCAGCTGGAAGCCTGGAAAAGAACGGGGACCGTGTGACGGAACATCCGCTCCTGTGCTGGCAGGTGGGAGCTACCAGCAGCAAGTGAACGTCAACCCAGTGCACTGAAGTTCAATACCAAACATTGAACCATTTGAAGAGGTATTTCTTTTGCTTTTTATTTGATTGCCCTGTATTTTAAGTAGCAGCTTGTCTCCAGAAGAAGGTAACGACCAGTTTAGATGTGGTCTTTCAGCGTGTTTAGTGCTGACCTCCATTTAAGCTGGCTTTAAGTTCTACTGGTAGAAGGAATTAGAGCATTTTCAGTCTCGCCTGTTGTCTAAGTCTGACTGGATGTATAATGTCTCAGATGTTTCTCTGAGAACTTACAACTAGAACTTATAGAACTAGAACTTATAACTTCTCTCTTAAACAAAATAAGGCCTTCCTTATAAGGAAGGGCACATTCCTTCCCAGAAGCACTGCCATTGCTTGATATTTTTTCAAATTTCTCTTTGATAACAGTAGGTTTGCTTTTTTTAGTTGCTTTTAAATCATATTTTTCTGCAGGGATCTTTAAATTCTGTTTGCAAGTTCAAATTCCATTACTCTGTGCCAAAAATAATACAATAAAATGTTTTCAAAGATGCATTATCTTACCAGGTATCCCAAATTACATTTCCAGAAAACAACTTCTGGTGTCCAGGTGACAATCAGTTTAAGCAGAGAACATCTGAATTACACCCTGTCTACTTTGTAGGTGGAGGTTTGTCATTGTCACTACCACTGCTGTAGTGCATTCATGCTATTGTTTTAAAGGAGTGATGTGGCATAGCTGGTTTCATTGAGATCCCCTAGCTCTTCCCATGTCAGTTCTCCCTTCTGGTATACTTTAATGTAGAGAGAAGAACAAGGACTTTTTGTAGATAAATTTGTAAATATCTAAATTAATAATCAGTGTAGCCAAATTTACTCTGTGATCAATACTTCCAGTGTATATTTCAGAAATCCTGGAATAAAGTGAGAATATTTGTTTAGAACTTGATTTTATCACTGAAAAATAGATTTGGAGTAATGGAAAATAATTCAAGTCTGTTTATGAAGTCATGGTTCTTACCTTAATGCAGACTTGAAGACTTGTATAACCCATAGTTGAGTGAACAGCATGAGTGTCATCCTGTGCCAGGCCTCCTACAATTGATGTTTCATTGCATTCAAAAACTCCACCTACCAAATCTTTGTGCAAGCAATTCAGAATAAAAAGAATGCAAACAAATTCCTCCTGAATCAAGCCACTCTTAGTTATTGCATTTTGTTAACATGTGCAGTTACTCCACTCATCCAGTTTTGTTCCCTTGATTAGCTGGAGGAGCACAGTACTCCTGTGCAATTTTCTGGATATTCTGTTGGTTTTGGAGAGTAATGCAATTAAAAAAAAAAAGAGGTATAATTGCTGGATAGCTGCATATGCTATTTTGAATGGATTTTGGTAGTCATTTCCAAATTGATAAGTGCAGTTGAAATTCTTTGGCTTCTTTGTGCGTAACCTAAGCAGAAAGCCCAGTAAGAGTGATCAGACTGACTTGTTTAACTCAAAAGCAGCACATCTAGGTTAAGAAACTTGGAGAACATGCTATAATGACACTGTCATTGTCTCTGGAGAAAAAGAAACTCGTGGGTCGATACACCTCTCACTATAGCCTTCTATATAATAAACAGTAAGTTTATATGCTGGTACGTGAGTAAGTTTGTTTCCTGCCTTCTCCAGGGAAGATACATTGCACAACATCGTATCCGTCAAAAGAATACATTATATTCCAGTTGTAAAAGGTTTCCCTCTAGCCTGAATAGATTGAGAAGATGAAATATAGTACACCTTTCTTTGCTTTCAAATGACAAATCAAATGTCCGTGGCTTTATGTTATTCTGTGTGCTTATGTGAGTGTATGTGCATGTCAGACTGTGGCTTAAAGTTTGAGTTCTAGCCCTTACACTGGCAAAACTATCCTGAAGGCTTTCTTTGGTACCAACTCCGCAGAACAGGCAGCAGCTGTCTGTCTCTCCTTGTCTGTTCTTGTAGATCAGTCAGCTAGTCTTGCACTCCTTTCCTCTCCTGCTTTGTACTTGATTATTCTATACAGACTGTGATGGTTTTGTGTTAATGACTTCCTGGATGATAGCAGTACCAGGAAAATAAACCTTAGTGTTGAAGACCTGTTTGAAAAAGCATCTGTAGTTGTGCTATCACTGTAGCCTTTTGTTTCGCTTCCTTAAGGTTAAAGATCTGTTTCCTGTGGAACTAGCAAGCAGGACACAATAGTGAAAATTGTCCAGCTCAAAAAGTGTTTGAAGGCTTGTATGAAAGCAAACATTCACAAAACAGTTACATATTGCCTGTATTCCTTCACAATAAAATAACAAGGGTTTTAAAATATATTTCTGATTCACTGAAGGGAGAGAATGCTGGTTTTAGAATTCAAACCTGTGCTTCTGACCTGGAAAAGCAAGTCTTAGCCTGCCTGGCAGAAACAAATCTCGTAACAGCCATTCCCTTTCACTGACTCGACATCTTTATTTGAAATCAAGTTTCTTTGCCTTAAATTTGATCTAAAGCTATAAGATGCCACTTCTGAAAGAACAAAAAAGGACGTCAGTGTAGACAGTCATATTTGACGAAGAAAGACACTTTCTTGAATTTGTGACATTTTTTTGTGTTGCAAGGCATCATTTGTTCCCTGACGAGTACAACCTCAGCTGAGCCTAATTAGGTAATAAAGTTTAGATCGTGTAATAACTTACTCAAAAGCCTAACTTTATGTTATTTTGTATTAAAACAGGGTTGATAAGCTTAAAAACAAACAAACAGCTTTCCTGCTATTTCACAGAATCACTGATTTTAATTGAAATTTAAAGATGTGTTCCTTAGTGCTGTAGTAACAGTATGCTGATTTCAGTCAGTGAACTTTAATCTGCAATTGATTTTTCAATTCATTTGCATGGACCGTTTCAGAGGTGACATGGCGTTAAATAAAAAGGGGCTATTTTTTGCAGTATGTAGTTATTAGCTTGCAAATTCGCCATAGGAATCTATTGTTTAAGGGTTGTTTAGAGAAAGCTTAGCTGGTGCTTAATTAGATTCCTGGAAACTTTCAGTATTATGCCTGTGAGCCTCAGGGACATATGTAAGGTGTGACAGCCTCACCTGTACTTTGGCAGAGGCCAGGAGGTGATCCAAACCATGGGATTGTTTGTGTTCTGAGTCACTAAAATGGAAAAAGCATAGAATGATGGGAAACAATAAAACAGAATAGACTTGGTCTTACACAAACCTTTTAACGCTATTCCTAGGAAAAATTCCATGTGGATTTTTGGCAGCTTCCATCTTTTATAGCTGTTTCTACTCTTTGGCAAGAGAGACCAAAGTCTGTAGCGGTTATTCATGCTGATCTGTTCTGGATGATGTCAGGGGCTCTATGTGCACAAGTAATATTTCCTACAGTGTTTTCCAGTATGTTGGCAGTCTGGGGAATGTTATTGTAGAGCTGGCAGCTGTGATTGTTTTACGCACTATGTCATCTAAATGGCTTCAAAATCTCTCTTAATGCTGTAATGTACTAGTAGTCTGTTTATGCTAGCAGCATTATGCTGGTAGTGCTGGGAAAGCTGAACCTGTCACAGCAGTTTTGAGATGTCTTTTTAACCTGTTACTGTGTATAGGGCCAAAGACAGCTTGATATCTAGATGCAGATAGAATTGCAACTCTCCACCCCCTAAGGAGATTAAACTGTGCTTAAAGGTATTTGTGATAGTCTGAGAACAGAAAGTGAAGTTACCTTCCTGAACGTCTGAGCTATCTTCTACAGCCTTTGTAAAATTCTAGTGTAAAAAGGTAGTTGGCTGTTAAGCAGGCTGTCAGGAAATCCCGGGGGATTGAGGAAATGCACTGAAACATGGTTACACACATAGTGACTGTTTGTTTGTACATCCTGTGACTGTTTCATTCATAGTAACCATGCTACTCATCCTGCCAAATACCATCAGTACAAGGAATTTGGCAAGTGTGTTTATGTATGTATCTAGGCTATGTCTCCCAGTCAGACACTAGATAGTTCTGTGGGGCACACTGAAACACCAAAATGCTAGGGATTAGCTTAGAATTCAAAACTGAAATCCAGACACTATAAATGCTTGTGAAGAATGTGTGCCAGATGAGTTACATGTGTACCAAAGAACAGAGGAGTATCTGAGTTGCTGGGTTATCATTTGTTTGTGACGCATGTTTCTCACTGAACCTCTGTGTCACTTGCATATGTATACCTCTCCTGGCTGTCTCCAGTGAGCATGCCGAACAGAAGGAAAAAATATGCAATAGCCTGATCTGAAGCATGGGGAAAACAAGCCGACTGTGCCTTTGAAGTTGCTGGCCCATGTTGTTTTCTGTGTCAGCAAGATGAGAGTAATGAAGGATCTTGCTTCCTTTTGAGCATCTTGACTGAAGCATATATGATTACATGTTGTTTTCTGATAACAGTGGACAGCCAGTGCATTGGGATTCCACCATGGTGATCAACCTTTGTTTTTTGGCTATTGGTAGTGACTTTAATTAGGCTATATATATTCCCTGAGACAGCTTTCTTTATTATTAGCTTCTGTGCAGAGTTAAAGGAGTTTCTTTCTGACTGAGTCCTGTAATTATAGTTCTAGGTGATATTTTGCTTTGCTACTCCCTTGTCTTGATTTAGATCCTACCTCACACAGACATCTGGCTCTATGTTGAGGCAAGCTCCTTGCTGCCTATAGGCTTAGGGAGAAAGGATCCGCTGAGGTTGTGAGATAAAAGAATGAGGATGATGGTGATATTTCCACTGGTGATGAGGAAAATCTCTGAAAAGAAATTTGAGTTCATTCTAAGGTTATGGTCAGACACACAAGAAAGTATCAGAGAAGGGATACTGAACAGTAGATGGAAGTGAATTTGCATGCATAAAGAATAGAGAAGTAGCTGAAGACAAGTCTAGTGATAAAAGAGAATCAGGAGATATGAGGAGTCTCTTGGAAGTCATCTGCAAGGTGCAGCTAACTAGGGGGAGAGAGAGGTAGATGCTTTACTAGCTGTGGAAAGTATTTGCTGTCAGGTTCTAGTGCAATGGGTGAGACACTTAGAGATTCACTATGGGAAGTAACTGTAGAACATAATTGTCACCTCTTCAGTTGAAAATATTGCTAAAATACGTACTTTAAACAAGGTTACATCAACTTTCTTGTAATGTAGATTTCATACAAAACAGATGGAGATAAACTGGAAACAATTTCTTGAATATGATGTATCTCTTTATGTTGAAGTAACTTATTTAAAGAGTTAACAGTCAAAAGAGAGGACCTGATCAGTGAGAAGGCAGTGATCTAAGATTGCACACCAAACCATAGCACTGCGAGGCACAGAGTCTGGGTTACCTGTTTCTAACCTGGATGGCCTGCTCATAAGCATGCTGTCTGCCTGTACCCAGACTGAGCTAGCAAATGCCACCTGCTTTCCTATTATAACGCTGTGTTTGTAAAATGCACATTACAAAATAGGTGAGATCCGTCTAACACACAGGATCACTCCAGAAATAAGTGTCGCTCTTTTAAGGGAATTATTTCAAGTAAATGAAATTCTGAGTAGAGAATAACATTTGCACAGGAATATGCATGTATGTTTAGGAATTAGATTGCACAGAATAGAATTGATCCCAGGGATTAGGTTGCTAGGTGGAGCATCTAACAGGATATCTGGTTCTCTGGTATTGTATTAGATAAAAAGACAGCATTGTTATTCAACATACTTTTCAAAAACATACAGCAGAATTGCAGTTCTGTAGGATTTAGAGTAAATCACTATGGATGCTACTGAAAAATTTTGCATTTCCCAGGAAAAAAAAAATTAAGCACTTCCAATGTTTAGAGTTTTCCTTACGTAGTCAAGGTGTGCTTTCAGGAGTCTGCCATAGCCATAGATGTAATAATTTGCCAAGTCATTATTGTGGGAGTCCAGCTAGCATAACTTTTAAGTTATATTTTACTTCTTTGTAACCTGTGATCACTCTAAGTGCTAATAACAAATCTATGTGTATTTGTATCATGGTAGTTCCCAAATCGGACCAAATAACCAAGGTGCAAAAATAATACCCAGAGGTCTGCCTGATGACATGTTAAGCAGAATGGAATTTTTATTATCCTCTTGCAACATAATGCATTCAGTGAAGCAACACTGTACATAGAGGCTCAGCCACGCCTAAACCAGAAAGTCTTTTGTCCTGATCCCATGGTTTTGGTATTCAAGAAAAATGTTTAAGTAGGCAATAAACGTTGACAGAATTGTGGCCTTCATAACTACACTGTTAATGCATCTTTGTTTTTTTTTGTTTTTTGTTTTTTTTTTTGTGTAGAAAGCATTCTGGAAGAGAGTGAGCAAGATCACTGAAGTGAGAGAAAATTTTTGAGAGCCAGAGTGTCCCCATTCACATTAATGTTATTGCAAAGATAAAGCTTGCATCAGAGGGGAACTTAAGTTGAATATTCAAGTTAAACAGTTCAGTTCTCCGGTAGTATAACATAAGAAGATAATGACAAGAAAAATCAAGGTGTTGCTGAGATGGAAAAGAACAGGTATATTAAATTGAAAGTAAACAGACAGAAAATGAGTATCAAACAATGTTAAGCAGTAACAAAATAATAGGAGAGTTAGCAATGGTAACATCACTGAGTCTGAGAGGATGGAGTAAATGGACCTACAGATATGTCCATAGAGGGCAGGATGAACCACAGCCACAGTGAGCTGTCGGAAAGGAAGAATGAGAAGTTAGCACAATTACGTTTGTTTTTCTATCCTCAGGACTCTGGGGAGCTCCAGTCAACAACAGTGCTCTCTCTCTCTCTCTGATTTCTGTGGTCAGTATGCAGGAAGACGGGGATCACAAATAGGTAATTGCAGCTGAGGTAGCTGCAGGTTATTTGAAGTACGACTTTCTGTGCAGATATTTTAAGGGGTTGTGGGGACTAAGCGATGTAAAAACAAGTTGAAAGCCTTTCCTGGTACTGCCTTACTTGCAGGCTGGTTGCAGCATGTTTCTTCTCGTTAAACATCTGAGAGGCAGGCACAGAGTGATACTGGGCTTGTGATAAGTGCAGTCCTTGTCCCAGCCTTTTATCCAGCCTAATGCTAACAGTAGTTATTCTAATGTAGTGCTAAGGAGCAGTGGTTGTGGACCAGAACCCACTGTGATCGGTGTTGTACAAACCCTCCAAGCTTTGGGTAAATCTTCAGAAATAACCTATATGACTTAGCAGCTTATGTCTCATTTTGAAAAGTGATGCAGGCACTTGGCTGCTGTTCTCCCATTGAATTAATTTCCTTTCCCTGTTTGGCAGATAACAAGTCTTACCTATTTGCACAGTCTGACTGCTGCCTTCTTCATCATACTGGTTTTACAGAGTTTTTTTTCTCAAAGACAAGAAGAACGTGTACTATTTCCACGGGCGGGATCACCAGGTCTTGGTATTAGGGGGTGGTGGTTGCTTTCCAGAAGTATTGATGTCTTTTCTGCTGTTCATGCCACTTAGATTCCCCAGCTGGTACAAGTGCCTTTGATATCAGTTGACCTACATAAGCAAAGACCAATTGAGGTAATTCGTTATATGTTTTAATATAATGTTCATATCTTCATGATTGTGAATACAGTTACTCCTTTTTTTCCTCCCCTATTGTTCACTGTCTTTTTTCTTTTTATATCACTCCAACAGTCCCTGAAGCTTGTGTAAGTTCAGACGGGCTGCTGAATGTGGGAGACTGCCTTTAAACTGAGGTGAGTGTGTGATTCTGTGATTGAATAATTGATAAAGTTGGATATTAGAGCCAAGATATCTGTTCCATTTCTGAAGCTGTTGGAATTGCTGGAAAATCTTTTTATGCTGCACTTAATGTAGCTAGAACGATAATAGTTCACTTGATATCAAAGCTTCTTCAAACTGTTCCTATGAAAATCTAGTTAACTAAAATTAATGGTAGTATATGAGCTATGCTACCTCAAATTTTAAGAAGTATTGAGTTGTTAAAAATAGAACAATTTTCCAAGGAAATTGAAATAGTAGTGTCATTAGAACAGGCTGCAGTAGAGGACAGAAAGGTAAACAGACCTTCAGTTAAGAGAATGAATGTGCTGAGATTGTATGAATTTGTTAATATGTGGCTCGGGAGATTTTATACAAGAATGCAATGTGTATGTTGTATGTTGCCATTACGTTACATACATGAAAACATTTGTTTTTTGTGCTGAGAGTGTTCTGGTCATGCTTTTCCACTGCACTGCTTTGAGAACGTTTGACAAGAGACTGGGAACCCACCCCACACCGCTGAACTATCCCTGAGGGACTGTGCATCCATTAGTAAGCAAATTGGCTGTCTGGCATCTGCTCGGCTGCTCATCCCTGTTTAAAGCCCCTAATGAATATTGCAATACAGGATAGTTGTTACTTCTAGGACTGTATTTTTGATCTGTGAATCACCTTTCCAAGTTACCGGTAATTTTTCCAAGAAACCTGAAAAGCAGGGGGAAATGGTGTGTTTAACTGTTCGTGACAGACCCTGCTGGAACTGGGATACCCAGGAATTCCTTCTTAAAGCAGACTCGTTAATAGAGAAATAGTCCAGTGGCCTTGCCAAAAAGAAAACTGATGTGTGAAACTAATGCAAAGGCATCTCTTTGTAGAATCAAATTCACTCTGTGAATGAACAACATACTCTATAAGTAACTACCTTGACATGGTCACCTGCAGGGGATTGAAAAAACCCAAAACATTTAAAATACAGGAATAACGCCATGTATTGGGAAAGGGGACTGCTTGCTTTTCTCTGAAGCTTTTGGGATTGATCACCGGTAGATTGTCAACATCATTGTGGTGAAACAGTAATCTCAAGTGATCACATGGAGATTATTTTAGAAACTTTTTTTTTTTTTATATACTATATCTTGCTTTTGTGATCAGTGTTGCATCTGGGCTTTTGATAATTTATTTTTCACTAGTTAGACTGGCAGAAGTTCCGTATTTCTTTCTTTTTTTTTTTTTCCCCTCATTGGGTGTGGTATGCCCGTTAGGGTTCACCGAGCGCAAGTCAGCGCGCCTTGGAGCAGAGGGCTTGTGGCGTTTCGGGCTTGTGGCACATGTCACGGAGCCTTGTGGCAGGGAGCTGAGTGCTTCGCGCACCACTTGTTGAAGCCTGTTGGTCTGGGGAGGCTTGGCTGTAGCTGCGGGGCCGCAGGGAACGGGGCTCGCCGCGCCCGAGCCCCGGGCAGGACGGTGCAGCCGGAGGCGGCCCGGCTCGGTGG
>VXAA01001010.1:6732-172718 GCA_013399115.1 Anseranas semipalmata | reverse complement strand
GGGGCCCTGGGCGGTTCCCTGCTGGGGAGCCGGGCGCGGGCGTGGCACTCCTGGGCCGGCCCTTGGCAGGAGCGCTGGAGCCTCGCTGCCTTCGGGACTGTGAGGCGGCTGGGGCGCCCCTGCCTCCTCCCTGAGCGAGCCGCGGGGCGAGGGAGGGCTGCCGCGTATTGTAGCTGGAAGAAAGGTGAATTTTTTCAGGGTAGTTACGCGGCAGAGAGTTGTGTTCTTCTTGGTGATTTTAATTCTGTTTAACTTTAGCTGCTCTTATGTTCCTGTTCAAATGCTGTATCTGCACAGAGATGTGTAGACACTGACATGCAAATCAGGAGCAAAAGTGTCTTTTGGAACTTCTGTGCCATTGAGTGATCCCTCTGGGTTCCTTCTGTTGGTGGAGCTAGCTGTGATAAGCAGCCCTAGTGCGTACAGCTTCCATTAGTGTACGGAGTGGCTTCCCTTGGTAAGAAAGGGTTTTTCCTGTAAAATCTCAGAAATGAAATAACTTGAATTCAAAGAAATGAAGGTCCTCATTCTTGTATGTGCACAGTGTCTTCCTTGAATGGGATATCTCCTGGGTTATTGGCAGCGTCCGTGGAAGAGAACGGTTCAAGAAGGTTTGTGGTAGTATGATTTAATGGTTTTCGAGATCCTTTTGTTTAAAGGTAATTTTTTCTCCAAGTAGTGACTTCAGATGTTCTGGTAAACCTTGCAGTGTAGTTTGGAGAGAGAGAGAGAGCCTGATGGATTTGTGCTAGCAGTTAGCACTGTGCGTAACGAATGCTGTTGAGTTTTCAGCATTCAGCATTTCATTTGCATCAGACACTGCAGCTCTTCCTCTTCCCACTCTCCCTCATCTCCTCTGTTGCCAGGCCTCGCCCTGGTTTGGAGACCTGGCACAAATGTGCTCTGAGCGAAACAGTTTCCATTCTTTCATTCCGGGGATGCCGTTTCCTTGGCCCATATGTATGGGAACACCCTCTGCTCAGTCTCTGTCTACAAGGGTAGATTAAATTCTTAAAATGCTAACTCTGCTTATTGAGCAACGTAGTTGTTTGTTCATACCAGGTGCTTTTTTTCCATGGATCATGCTTTGGTTTTTTTTTTTTTTTTTTCCCCCAACATAATGTACCTGAGCTGCCCCTGGGAATCAAGATAAGGGGCTCTTCTGTCACCGAACAGTTAAGGGGATAATGAATATAGACTAAACCCAGTACAATAATAGATTTGTGAGCCAGTGGTTACTGTTGGTGGTGAATGGGGATGTGGTCAAAACAGTTGTTACCTCTTTTAGTAGAATAACACTGTGATTCAGGATTACGTAGTGCAAATTTGCAAGTAAAACTGGTTATAGAAACTTGCCTTAAGGTGTTGAAGTATTAGTTTACATTAGGAGGGTAGAATTTGATTCTTTCCAATGTAAGGAAGAACAAGTTAGTGCATGTGTTTTCTATTTACATGCTCAAACCCAACCAGAACTTGTCAAAACTGCATCAGATAGAATCAGTCCATCAGAAAACAGTTAGAGACTGTTCACAAATATGATGGCCTTACAAAGCAGGGTGTGACAAGAGATGCATTTGTTCTGAGTACAGATCTTTCCCTGCAAAGTTTCTTGCAAAAACTCCCATTTTTTTTCTGTTGCCAACATGCCGCTGATGGGCGGGCGGTTGCTATAGCATTGTTGTGTGCTGATGACATGAACCTTCCAGCTCCAGCCCTACGTGAGGGCGTGTTAGTTCTGTTCCTGGATGCTGTTCAAGTGTTTTGTTCCAGCAAGCCTGATTCAATGTGGTTTTTAATTGATTTAGAAATAGGACTCTTGTGAAAAGCTTTGTGAGAGATTATACTGCAACTGCTCTGCTTTGGTTTTCACTGGCGTTTTCTTCTTTGTCACAAGGAAGACTAAAGGACTTCAGTTGCTTGTCTCTGGGTTGTAAAACTGTGAGAGTACAAAGGTCTCATTGTTAGGCACTTCATTTTATTAAAATAAACATGAAGAATTTCATAACTCAGGAGTATGTCATCCACTTCTAACCAGCGTAATTAATAGTGCCAATAGCTTTTTACAGCTTCTGCTGCCTATCTCTAAAAGGCCGGGTTGGATTTTTGATCTGAAAAAGATTTATTTTCAAATAAGTTGCTGTGTGACTGTGCTTTTCATTCTCTGTCTCTTTTTCCTCCCCTGGGATATTAATTTCCCTTGAAATAGAGTTGCATTTGTTACTCATATACCTAGGTTGCTTCAGAAGATGGAAGGTTTTCTTGCTCTATTTTAGGTGAGGAAATGTGCAATTACTGCATTTCTGCTACAAAAAAAACATGTAACTGTGTTTCTGCATTTTATTTCTAAAAGTAAGGATTTCTCTGCTTTTCTCTTGTAAAAGAATCAATGGGGGAAAAAAAGGATTTATAGGTGTTAAAGAGAGTTTTAACCAGATCTCTGCTGTTTAGAAACTATTTCTAACTTCTTGCTATACTCTGAGGTCTTGGTTTCAGATCTGACCATTTAGTGGAGGGGAGTTTGCTTTGTCTGGGAAATTTGCCCGAGCGGCTATTACTACTTGCCTGAGGAAGCCCCAGCATCATAAAGAGAGTGATGAGTGATTTCAACTAGCAACAACCAAGTCTGAAAACCTCTTGAAAGGGCATACCCAGGTCTGGCCGTGCAATAGGTGGGAGTTGGCTCGGAGGGCATACTACCCTTAGGGAATTGGGGATTCCCCAGGTGGATTGGGCAACTGGTGACAGCATGGAAATGAAGGGAAGAGCACCCAGTGAGGCTGAGAATAATGCTATTTTGATTCCAGGTCCAGTTACCAGTTAGGTGAACGTCACTGATCTTTAGGTGTCACTGCACTTTCCTACCTCCTGTCAAGCTAGCTCTTTTCCCTGTTTGATAACGCTGTCTCTACAGCTCGATTGTAGAGTTCCTGAGAAGCAAGCTTTAATTTCAACAGACAAAATAATGTTTGCTGCAGGTGCCAACCTGGATGACTAGAAGGAAATGTGAATGGCAGTATCTCACCTTTCAGTAGAAGAATTTGTGAGCTGAGTTTTGGAACTGTGTCAAGCCACTTAAATATTGCCTCCGGTTTATAATCTTCAGAAAAAAAAACTTCTTCCTTAGTTGAGAGACCCTTCCAGTAAAACAGCACTACAGCCCTGGCAAGCTTCCCTGCCCAGAAAGCAGAGCTGAAAATAAGCAGGGTGTTGTAACGTACATATATCAAATCGATATTTGTTTTTGCAATGTGTCTGTCTCAGGGTTGGTTTTTTTTTTTTTCCTATTTTTCTTTACATATCTTAGCAAGATGTTGTACTGTTTCTGGCATTGGTGCAGTGATACTGATGATCTTGCCTCATAGGCTATTACTCAAATTAACGTTTTAGAAGTGTCCTTGTTACCTAGTATCTTATAATCATGTTACTAATGAGTGTTTGTAGCCTTGTCCTGTTATACCTATTACTGGGAAGTCACTACAATACCATATGATATTAGAGGCATTTGTGGCCTGTGTCCAGGATTAAAGATTAAATAACATTATGATTTTGTAAGATGTGTGCATGAATATAAATAATTTCATTGTATTCTTTGAGAACCTGAGGAATTCAGCATCTGACTTCAATGCTATTACTTGTTGCCAATGTTTGGCTTTGAGCTGGACCAGGCTATAATATTTCTCCACAGTTTTTCTGGTACTGAGTTGTAGGTTCAGTTCATCCTCTCTCAAAGGTAGAGATTATCCAGTTCCTAAGTGTAAGTATTTTAAATGCATCAGAAATAGTTTCTTAAGGAGGCTCTAACTGTAAATATATTTAAGTCTACTTTTTCTATTTTTTTCTCTCCCTTTAGTATTCTTTCACGATGTCTACTGTCCATGAAATTTTAAGCAAGCTCAGCCTTGAAGGAGATGTAAGTATTATTATTCAAACCAGAAAAGTTTGTTTTACTTAAATGCCATGTCTCTTTTCGTTTACAGGACTCTCTTCCAGCAATTTTGCTGAGCTGTACAATTCACAAGATTCTACACATCTCTTCTACTTAAACTTATTTTGACTAAAAACCTAGTCAGTAGTGATCTGTTTTCAGCCATAAAGCTGCTGTAAACCGTAGGATAATTGTATGAGGTGACTAATGACAGCTCACCTATCCGGCCAGCAGCATGAGCAGCATTCATGTGCTGGGCACTATGAAAGGCATCAGAGAGCAAACTGACTGACTAGTTCAGATTTGTGATCCCTGTTTCTTCCAAAGAGATGAGTGAGTTAAGGACGGTAAGAGAAGATGGAAATGTGTTTGTTTTTGCTGATACCTCAAAAATTTCTTCTATTATTTTTTTTCCTCTGTTAAAAACGGAGAACATTTAGATAATGGGATCTTATTCATACAAAAGACAAGCTACCTTTTGAAAAAACTCTTTCCTCAAACTTTTCTCATTTTCTGTTTTGAAAACCCTATAGAATCCTGGCTTTGATTTGGTATTTTCCACCACATCTACGCTTGCTTAATAGTTTAATCAAAATGCTGGAAAACCACACTCTATGTTTGATTTCTTCTATTGCAACATTAGATGGTAGGGTTACCAGCATAGTGTCAGGATATTGTGCCATGAATCTGTGGTTCTGCGATTGGTACTGAAGAGGAAGTGAATCCCATCTATGCATCATTTCATCGTGTTGCTTATAAGCTTACTATACTTTTAAATTTTATAACCAATAACTGCAGACCTGAGCTTGGTACAAGCAAACTTTTTGCCGATTTTTGGTATGACTTGTGAAGTAAGTTATACCATATGATCTCTGTGAAAGAGCTATTGAAAAGAACTGGTTAGTGCATTGTAGGTAAGTAACAAAGCTGATTTTGTATAGCAAAAGCAGTCAACTCTTCAGATTTCTTGTCCATTTCCATTTCAGTGGGGAATTCCTTTTGGAATAATGTTTGAGCAGTTTAGTCTCATGTGAGTAATTGCAAAAGTAAAATTTCAGTACCATTGCATGCCAACATTTTCATCAAAAATCCTGCCTGCCATAGAGTTGAAGAAATACCAGGGAGCCTGTATGTTCTGTAGCTCCTAAGTTGGAAGACAGAATTGAATAGCTAGTTCACATAGATGATTTGCCCACTTCCCTAAACAATGATTCAGCAAGTTAACTAGTGTTAAACACAGTATTTCAGCCACCCATTTTTCTCAGAACAGTTTTTAATCTTGATGGTATTGAATGGTCACAGCTGAACCCTGTCTTATGCAGTAAGGGACTTGTGCATTCTGCATCATTGGTATAGCAACTGATTTGTTTCAAGACCAAGAAACTGCCCTTACTAACTGGCCTGTTTGCTTCAGACTTGGACTGTGTTCTCTTTCCTGCAAGGAAAGGAGGGAGTTGAGCTGAAGTTAATCTGTGCTCACCATTTCTGCATCTATCCACAAAAGAGAATAGAAAGATTACGTGACAGAGATCTTCCAGATATGCTTCATCATGTGCTCCATCTTTGCACTGGAAAATGGAAACCTGTATTTTAGTTACGACTTTATAGGTTATTTGCAGGATGATGTCAGGCAACTCGGTTTTCAAACATAACTGGTGATTTTTCTGAGGGCAGAGGATACTGAGATGTAGGTATCTTGAAAGGCTGCTCTTTTTTAGAAGAAATTTTTAGAAGAAACCTTTTGAGCTTTCCTGTTAGTGATTATGCCTGTCCCCGGTGTTCCGGCTCTTCCCAATGTGATATAATTCCTCAAGCTTGGAGAAAGTAAACCAGCTGTAGGATGTCTGAAACACACTAGATATATGGGGAAGGAAGCAATCTTCCTCTGCTTTAATCTGGCCCAAACTACTGGTGCGTTTACACACTAGGCTGAATTTTAACTGCCACATCCTGGAAAATTTTGTACTGAACCAAACGCAAAGTCAGTTGGAAAAACTCCCATCTGAAAACATACGGTAGCACTATTCTGGTACACTACTGTACCAGAGTAATTTGAGACCATATTGTCTGGAATGGCTGTTTTTTCATAGGCAGAATAATCATCCTGATAAAACCTTTGCCTACTTCACTGAAGTACTTAAGAGTCAAAAAACATCACCTCAGAGAGTAAAACATCATCTTTGTGGATGCTGAATTTGGAGACGGTCCATTTACTGGTGGAGTAGCCAGCAGAAGGTTTCTGTCTTTCCTGGGTATATATGTACACAGCACTTCCTGGGTCTTTTGACCAGTGTCTGGGGATCTGAATCCAACTTGTTAGGTGCATTGGGTGGAGGGACACCCAACGGCTCTGAGTGGCCCCCAGATGGCTCCCACATTGCACAAATGTTATGTGTTTTCTCAGTGTATGATATGGTCTTACAGTAAAATACTGGGTCCAGATGACTCACAAACTATTTACAGCTGGGTGGAAGGAGAGGCACCCAACTCTGCTAAGCTCACCAGGTGGTTTACAACAGATGATCCAGCAATGCTGGTTAAACAGAAGTGCCACGTGGTTGTGTGTACTAATTGGGCATTGGTTTAGGAATCTTTCCGGCACCTGGATTTCTCTGAGACTGCATTGCACATCTCCATTTACTGTTTTTGTTAGCAATTCAATCTGCTAACAGGAGAGGCTGTGCTTTGTGGCATGGCTGTGGGCCAGGCTGCAGCCAGTTTGCTAGATTGAGCTGATGGTAAGAGACAAAAGCAAGAATGGTTCAGTCTATCAGTGGTTTATGGACTTCCCGTCTCTGCAGAATAACACAGAGCTTCTCAGGAAGGTACAGTGGCTACTGCCAGAGGAATCTGTTCAGGACAGTGTGACCTCTCCAGGGCAGCATCAAATGTAGTCAAAAAAAACTTAGAATTTCTTAGTTAAAATTTGTCCTGTTAACAGCTTGCCTGTAAAAAGATCCTCCAGACTTATTAAGATAGCTTAGTCCTGTTTATGAACCCTGATTTCTGTTAGAGTTAGGGACTGTAGCAAATGTTTCCAGGGATCCTTACCAAGAAAGCTTAGTCATCCCTTCACTTAGGGAACAGCTATGGCAATTTCAGATATTAGTCACTACACATATCTGCCAGAGTTTTAACTCTCTAAATTGGACTCACCAGAATGGGATTTGTGCATATTTCTCAGCTATTTAAATGAAAATCTGTGATTTAGTTTAACCTGCCCATGGGAGGTGATACGAGGTAATATGTTATGTGCATTGAAGCAGCTGAGAAGAGCTCGACTTCTGTTCTGTTGACCTCCTGTTTGAAGCTACAATCCTCAAGAGAGGGCAATCATAAACAGCTGATAAAATCTGATAACTTCTAAAATGTTCCTGCTGCTTGCTGAGTATCTGCAAGTCTTCATGTTCTTAGCAGAGGTAATTTGAAATGTCATTTAATTTGGTTAGCCTCGTGCTGGTTAAACCAAGCATTTGCAGGCACAGATTCTGAAAAGGAGATGGTAAGTAGCTTGTGCTTTCTAGAAGTATGGGCTCAAAAAGATTTATTTGGTGTTATGTTTAAAGTCTGTGAGATAGAGCATGAAACTTGTTCTGACTTGCTGATTGTTAATCTTCCATCTCTCTCTACTTTTTTTTTTTTTAATTGTAGCTTGAATTCCGAAGTAACATGTTGGCTTCAAATCTAAAATACTTCAGAATTTCACAACAGATGCTTAAACTTTCTTTGAATTAGATTTATGTAGTCAATTTCCTTCAAATCTAGACAGAAAACTCCAGATTTTATAAAAATCTAAGATTAGCGGGTAAATTTGGAACATGGTAGATTTTTGCTGCAACAATAAGTAGTATCCATTTGTACATATTCTTTGTTAAAATAAGCATGGCTCTGAATGGATTTCTGGACAACATACATCTGGAGAACAGAGTTTGGTGGCTTTTAGCAGAATTCCATCTTCATAAATACCCTGTGGTAGTTCTGGTATTTGTAGTTAACTAAAGGAGGTATGTGTTATATTAACTGCAGTGAGAACAGATTACATTATTTAACATTTTTTTCTTTCCCCTGCCCCCAGCATTCTCTCCCTCCAAGTGCATATGCCACTGTTAAAGCTTACTCAAACTTTGATGCTGACCGGGATGCTGCAGCCCTGGAAGCAGCCATCAAGACCAAAGGTGAGGAACTTGGGATGTGGCTTTGATCCATCTTGTAAGTTAGAATGCTTGCATGCAAAAAAAGAAAGGTATGATGTCTCACAACCAACATTTTAATGTCCTTAATCTGGATACCTATTTTAGGTTTTGGATTTCTCAGACCTCACTGACGAAATCTTGACAGAGTTAGATTTTTGAGCTGTGTAAATGTATGTTTTAAAATATGTTTTAAATGTTTGTACCCAAGAGTTGTTTAGGTTATCGCTGAAAATGCCCACTTTTTTCTCTTGACTTATCAGTACTTCAATTTCTACTACTTTTCTGCCACTGAGAATGAAGTGTTGCCTTCTGTGGCAGTGATTTGGGACCAAGCTCTGAATGATGGATTTCTATCGGATTATTGCATCGGACATGTCTTCTTCCTTTCAGCTCTCCAAACAGCTGAATAGGGATGGTTTGAACATTTTGTCCTGGGTTTTGATCTGAATGCTTGTGTATCTTCTAGGAGTCAAAGTCCTAGAAACAACAGAATCTAGTTTCTGAAATGATGTTGCAGTATTCCAGGGGCAGGGCAATATGGCAGTCCCTTACTTCTCTGAACCAGGCTCCCAGGTAGGCTTGCATGTCCTTTTATCAGTGCCAGGATCCACCACTTCTACTGACTGGTGGGGGACCATGATGAAGCAGAGAAGATGCAGCCCCATGGAAAAGCCTGGTGTACTGAAACAAGCAGGAATACAGAGAAATATGAACTGCAACTCCAGAGTAATACCTTGTTGGTATTCCTGGGGCAGTGATCCTTGATCCATATCCTGCTCTAAAACAAAGAAAGGGTGTGCCAGGCTTTCCAGACTTTCTCCAGGACAGAGAAGCAGCAGCTGGGGGGGATAGTGCCTGAAATCCACCAAGTTGTATCAGTTGCACATACAGAATATTAATAGTATCAGTAAAGAAACATTGCAACATGGTTTGGGTTTTGTGAAATCTTACTAAACAAAACGCCAGAGCTCAGATTATGGTCTTATTTTTTCTCAGTTTTTCCCTTTAACTCCACTGGGATCAGAGTTTTATCCAAGGAAAATAAGACACTGCAGATCACGAGCTCAGTCAGATGGTCCTAGGACTGTGTTGGTACCAGATATATGGTGGTATTAAGGTCTTGCAAGGGCTAATTGCATAAATCTCGCAGGCTGATGATCTCTGTAGTACCTAAATGCTGTTAGGACTGAAATAGCTTCTGGTGTTCTGTCCATCCTGCCTTTGAAAATTAAATTGAAGAGAACGGACTTCTAGTAAGTGAGCTGAATGAATGTATGCCAGCTCTTGCAAAATAAAGATGTTAGCTCTGTTCTCACCTCCTCCAAGAAAATTAAGAGACTGTTCATATCTCCTTTGCTTTGTTCAGAACAATGCTGATGCTGTTGTTCTGGCCTGTGGAAATTCAGGTATGGTGTCTTTTAAACAAATAAAGAAAAAACTGTATCTGATAATTTGTACATTATGTTCATTTCTTTTTTTGCTGATTGAACCAAAGCGTGGCGATCTTACCAACACAACAGATTGCCTCGTTTAGAAGAAAAGTTTGTCCTTAATTGGGGGGTGGGGTGGGGGTGAAAGTATACGTTTCATCAAATACATTTCCATCTGCAAGAAACTTTCATATGAAAAAGAAAAAAAGCAAAAATGTCCATTTTTGTTACTCATTCATAGAAATATACTGATGAAATCTACCCTTAAACTTCCAGAGATTTTAGTGAACAGCAAAGAAAAATGTTTGAGCAGCTCAACTGCTCCACCCCACCTCAGCAGATGTGAGTCAGCATCCTGTCCAGGCAGCATGATTCCCAAGTGTGCAGTACAAGCACTCATTTTCCGTAAAATGCCAGAGCAATGAGTTAACGCATATTTCCATCCACAAAGCATTTGAATAAGAAAGTTGGATGTAGTCATTTGTGGGTTTCTAAGCTATTGCAAATTGTCACAAAACTTGAAAATGTCTCTTGTTAGTTTTGAGTGGTTTAAATTTAGAATTTATTAAAATGCTTAAGAGATTGTTCTATGTCTAAGCCCTGTAAAGGCTGAAAAGCTCTGTGTGTGTGTGGCTGTTTCTGGACTGGGAGAGTTTGCTTTCTTTTATGAAATGGAAACACTTTAAAACATGCTAGCTGTAGATTGTGCCTGAAATGTGCAGTCAGCATATTTTCAAACCAAAATTTCTAAGACATACAATGCTTTGCAGGGCATTTTGACATTTGCAGGCCAAGCTTATGTGAATAAAAGCACAGATTTAGGTCTGCCTCCATATGAGCTAAGGACATGAGACAATCAAGTACAGTATGTCATCATGAAAAATGTGGGCAAGAAGGAGGAAGGAATCTGAATATTTTGGACTTGACTCATTGTTTCAGATTCTGTGTCTAGGGTTTAAAAGTTTTGTTTGCAACATTCACTATGATTTATTATATAATATCTATTACAGTTGTCTCAAGCTGCTGTGGGGTTGCTTTTGGTAATAAGGAATATAAATGTAGATGGTTTCTGGCAGGGATTTGAGACCTGCTAGTAGCCGCTGATGCATTCCATACTTTCTGGTTTCTATCAAAAAAATCATTGCTTACGCTAATGTGTGCCCAAATGTGAAAGAAGCTATTTGTAATGTTTGTTGTAGTAAATGTAGACACCTGAGTCACTCTGGGCTTGATCCGATGTCTAGATTAGAACCACGTATTTGCTTCCAAGCCTGGCATGCAACTCATTGTAAAAATAAAAAACAAAAAAATACCAAGTTACACATCATCTTTCTGTTGCAGAAGAACATGCACTGTATTAGTATCAGATGTGCAATATTTAGAAATAGTTTTGTCTCTTCTAAGCTTGCAGTTGCATTTCAGTGCGTGTTCTGAGCGGCTGAGAGAATACAGTATCCTGTTTTATTTTCCCCTTTTTATGTTTGGAGTGTTAGTTAAGTGACTAGAGAGAAATCAGAAAATATAACCGTTTTATTAAGAAACCTTAATTGAAAACACTCAAATGACAGGGTGGGCTTTAGTAAGTTCAAGTTTGTGTCAGTTTTAAAGCCTGTGTTCTTGAGCAGCTTTCTCTGCAGAGTACTGAGTGACTGAACACAAGCAGAAAACAGAAGCAGCAAAACAGGTCGCAGACTAGACTTCGTTGATGTGTTTACCTGCCTGTGCACACAAAGATCTGCATTGCATTGAAAGTTTGGGCTGTCTCCAAGGCCAGGACAATACGTATACCAACTAATAAGAGCAGTTGAGCTCTGCTCCAGACAGCACATATGCTATGTTTTGAATGTCAGAGAACATGCTAACACAAAGGGAAGGGTAACAAGAAAGCATCCTTAACTCTTTGTCTTATGTCTTTGTAGGTGTGGATGAGGTCACCATCATCAACATTCTGACAAACCGCAGCAATGAACAGAGGCAGGATATTGCTTTTGCCTATCAGAGGAGAACAAAAAAGGTAGCAAAATATGCAGAAATACCAGTTATTGAATATTTTTCTTGTGGACAGTTAGATTTTCAGGCCTTGCACATCTCACAATTAACTTGAAATAAACTGGAGATAAATACCATTTGTTTTATTTTTTCAGTGGAAGTAAAGGTGCATTTACTATGTCCATGTGTCACAGTTTAGGACTGGTATTCCAGATGTGTTAAATATGTACAACTGGGACTGAAACCTGTTGGAGATGGTGGTTTCCTAGCACTTAGAGAAATCATGATGGGGGACACATCAGCCACCCAGCCACCAGGTTTTCATGTTGAAATGTGCTAAACAATAGTGAAAAGCCATTGAAAGGAGATGCCTCAATTTGAAGGAAAAGGTGAAAAGCAGAGGCTTTAGGGGACATATATATATATATATATATTTATTGTTGTTGTTGTTTTGTTAAGACAACTCAGTATAAGGAAAACATTCAATTTCTGTTCACAGAGGTAGCTTAAATGAGAAAAGACTGCAGTCAGTTGTGCTACAAGTGCTGAAGATGTGGAACAAAGTGATGTAATGAGCTGAACTAGGCATTATCCTGTCAAAAATATTGTATGCACTCATCTATTGCTGGAGAGAAATCTGTAAAATACATGCAGTAGTCTCATAATGAGTTTTTCTGTCTGGAAGGCAAGGGATGTTCTCTTGACTTTTGAAGTTGAGAGCCTTACCGTAATTTAAGTTTTATGCCCACATAAAAGAAGAAACTTATGTAGAGTTGGGATTATGATGGATGTATCTCTTTCAGGTTTGCCAGACCCCAAATGGTAGTCCTCCAATAGCAGCCCAGAATGCTCATCCAAAACCAAATGTAAATCTAGAGTTAAATTTTGGAAATTCACCAGCTTTTATGCATGGCTAATACAGGCACATACAGGCAGAAGCACATACAGGTTGGACACATGCATGCGTGCACATCTGCACCCTGGCGGTCACTTCTGTGGGCACTGGGGGAATCTTCTATATAAGCTGGATCATAGTTGCGAAGTGTGTCACTCAAAGCTCTGTTAAATGTTTTGCATGACCACGAAAATGCACAGTCAAGAAAATCTGCAGCTTCTTTGATATAAATGTTTCTCTCTTCCTTTACCTTTTTTCCTTGCTACAACCCAAGAGCAAACTGAATTTATCAAGCATAACAAGTGCCAAAGGATAAACAGCTATAGCAGTAATGGAAATCTGCAGTAGAAACCACTCAGTGAAATAAACAAGTGAATGGTAAGAGAGGAGGAAATGGAATACAAAAAGACATATCTTGTACCATGATGCAGATATATGTTCCAGGGAAAATATCTCATGGATTTCTTTGGCAATGTGTTGTGCAGATTTCTTCGGCAATGCGTTGTACTAGGCTGCTCATTTTGCTCATTATGGCTGCTCATTTTGTGTGTTGCAGGATTTCCCAGTAGATCATTATAATAAATAAAAAGTTGCAGATCTACCTCCATTTTCATTCCTGTGAGGTGAGCTAGGTTTAATGGGAACTACTGGTAATCTTGAGGAACAGTTTGATCTATGCAGTCCTTCCCCATCACTAGCATTAGTGACTACCAGGGGTTCTGCAGGTGTGTCTCAACAAAACTTCATGTGTGTCTGGTCAATCCTAATTGCCACCAATGATCTCTTAACTTTGAAATGAACTGCTAATATCCAGATGCTCATTTGGAACACTAAGTAAAACCATTAATTTATAAAAAGCAAAGAATACGAGTATTTGTCCATTACCTGCTACCTGCTTCTCTCTTAGAGCACTCCTAACTGTGGCAGAGAATGGCAGAGTGGAGCCCCTGCTTTCCTATGTGGGGGGAGAAGTTCTTATCCTGCCAGAAGCCTGCTAATATGAGGGCAGGTTCTTGCTTTTTTTTTTTTTTTGGTGGCAGTTATTTTGGTAACTCATATTCTATTAATTTGTATTTCCTTCAGCCTTCACACCAAAGTGCAAAAATTGCAAAAACTTCACTCAGCTAATAGGAATTCATGGCATTGTCTTAAAATTCATTTTAGAGGTATGCAGTATATTTTCTGTTTCAGCTGAAGTCTGAAGAACCTGTTTTCACACAAATAAGTAGTGGAACATTGTATCCAAACAATTAGTGTACTAAAATACCTGTTTGACTAAAGCAGCTAGATGACCAAGACTCACTCCTGTAGTCAATCCATGCAGTAAGTGCATACAGTATTAGCATATATTAGTGTCCTGGATTAAATTGGTGACTTTGGGAACAAACTAAATGCCTTGGCTGTTTATCTCTCTGGTACAAACTTATTTGCAGTTTTGCTGAGGTCACTTTATCTTTCTCCTTTACTCCCCTGCCCCTCAATCTCACCAATTGTTAGTGTAGAAAGCAGCAACTCTCTTCTGAACGCTATGTGCTTAACTTCAGCTTAGGGAAAGTATTGACCTGTGTGGACTCCAGACTTTATTCCAGGGTTTTGAACTTTGGAACTACGCTACAATGAAGCTGATCCTAACATTGTTCCAGTTATATCTGAACCCATAAAAGAGGAAGTGCCACTGACTTTATTTGCTGCAAACTTGCATGCGTCCTGTGAAGTGAACATACCTGACTGTTAACAATAGACTTTGGATACACATTTCTGTTTAGTGTGTTTTTTTTTTTGTTTTTTTTTTTTTTTAAGATGGGGATAACTTTTCTGTCCTCAGCGATCTTTTTTTTTTTTCCTCTTTAACCAGCTGTTTGGGAAATGGAATAACTGCAGTCAATTTTCCAATGTGTCAGCTAATATAGGGTTGCAATAATAGGAAAAACACAAATAATATGGTGCTTCAGGGAAAACTATGAACGTATGATAGAGAAGTGCTGACTGTAGGGAGTCAAGCTCAGATCCGTCAGTGCTTATTAGATCTAACAAAGTGTCAGTGCTTCAAGACTGGAGCTGAGCTGTTCAGAGTCACTTGGATGTCTCTGCATCATGCTTCCCAGCACTTTGCCAGCCACCAGTGGATTTCTTCTTATTTTCAAAGGATGAGAAAATTTTCAGTTGCCTTAACTTAATTTTTAGGCTTTCACGAAACAAAAGCTCTTTATGTTCTGTTTCCTTGTCAATTTTGTAAGAAACACTGTTGCAGGCTTGGAGACTTAAAGCACTACAGGCTAAGTTCTCTGGAGATCAGAAGTGAGCTTTAATTTTTTTCTTCCATCCTGCCTCCTTTGTTTACAGGAGCTTTCTGCAGCACTGAAGTCTGCTCTGTCAGGTCATTTAGAGGCAGTGATCTTGGGCTTGCTGAAGACACCAGCGCAGTATGATGCATCTGAACTGAAAGCTGCTATGAAGGTAAATGAGCTTTGAAATTTAAGTATGTTAGTCTGATGTCACTATCTCAAGAATGAATACGGCCTTTGTATTCAAGGGCACGATTTTCAAATGTCCACTCATTTTATTTTATTTTTTAGTACTAAAGTTTAAGTATCTGTCTGCAAAGCATCCAAAATCTCAGTGTGAAATTAAAGAAATTCTGGGACCATGTGATTTTTAAAGTGTTAATTAAATCTTTTTAGGAAAAAAAAATTGAATCAGGTCAGGAATGACCGATAGGCTGCTCTGGCTAGCTGCTGCTCTCATGACTGCTCCTAAAAGCAATGTACAGGTTCCTAGTACATAAAAGCATAAGAGAGCAGCTGTTAGCTGGAGCCATTAAATCCTCTGCTAGCATTTATAGGCTGAAAAAGTTGTTTCCAGTTACTGGGTCATATCACTGATTTTCGAAAGAACATCCTGTACCAGGCCTGCCTCTATGTAGAACACGAGGAGGAGGATGGGGCATCAAAACAGTCTTGGAGAAGCAGCACAGCAGTGACTCACTGAGTTCAGTCCCCTACAGTCACAGGCAAGCATGGAATAGATCAGTAGTTTAGACACATCTGTTGTGCCAGCCACCAAAACAAGACTTTGAGAGATGCTCATGTCAGTGCTTTCACCTTTCTAAGCAAACTAAGGTTTGGGAGTTTGTATTTGTAATCATCCTTTAAATTCCAAATGTTCTTGATTATTTATTTATTTTAATGCTTAAAAAACAAGTATTAAAATATGTATGCTGAAACTTGGAACAAGACAAAGAGCTGATTGACTAATTTGTCTAGACTATGAAAAGCGAGTAGAAAAAATAAAATGCCAGTACTGAGATGGTAACCCTTTAATGAGAGGCCAAATCCATTCTTTGAGCAATCAGATGCTGCCATCTTCTGGTTTAAATACAGACTGTCCATAATTTGCTGTAAATCAGATTGGGGGGGGATTTTTTTACATCTGATATGTTATGTTTAGGATGACTTTATACTTATATAGCATTTCTGCTGCATTTACATCCTGAATACCAAGCCATTACCTTACAGTAGCCATAGGTAGAGAGTATTATATTCTCTTCATAAGTCAGATATTCCCATCTCCCAAGCACTCAGTCTAATGTTCTGAGTTTGCTTGACCTTAAGTTTGATTTGATTCTTTTCTTAACTTACAGCATAATAAGCTATGACATCAGAATAAAAGATTGGTAAAGAAAAGCCATCAATGAAGAATTAATTATTTTTCTGTTTCATAGTCTTACAAAATTCTTCAAAATTTTTAGAAAGTCTTCAATTTTGTCACCATGCTTCTTCCCTAGATATTTCGTAGAACTACTTTGTGGAAAGCTTTCCTAATTCTCTTAGATATGAGCCATTTTTATAAAATTGCTCAGTTTTAGTCCTTGTAGTTTCTTCCAAGACGGTAAAGTTTTCCACATAATTACCTCCATTTTACACACACGAAAGTCTGCAGCATGAGAGGTTTTCCCAGGATGTTACCCTGCAGACTCCAAGAGGAGTCCTGTGCAAACCTTGCCTATTTTTGCCAGATACCAAACACTTTGTTACAAAGGGGCTTAATAAACAAAATCCGAATAGTACACGTTAGAGGATTTTTTCTGCCTGCTGTTCATGCTGGAAGATGAAGGTAATGGGATTAACATGAACATGGTTCATTCATAGGTAAAAAAACAAAAACAAAAACAAAAAAAAGCTCAGTGGAGTCTATTTAAAGAAAAGTAATTGTAATTTTATTTTAGTGCTAATACTTATATTATTTTTTAAACAGTACCTTTGCAGCTTAGCTCAAGGTGGTGATTCTTCATTAAAGTTATTTTAGCTCTACAGGAAGGTACACAGAAATCTGACTACTACATTTTGCCTTGATGACAAAAACTGCTTTGAAATGTCTTCTTAATTCATTCAGCTTGTTTAAAAAAACACACGCACACACACACACACATATATATAATCTGAATATCTAGTTTATCATATGAAAGAAATTTGTATTCATTATTATTAATACAGCTAATAGTAATATTGTTTCATCTGCATTTATACATTGTGAAGTGCACAGAAAACAGGGACAACTGAAGAGGGGACTTGATGATCTTATGAGTCTTTTCCAACCTAAATGATTCTACGATTCTATTTATCATCTAGGAATCCAGAACATGCTTAAATCTTTGCTGACCTGGAGACAAAGCCAAGGCAAATGATCGTGTCATCCTCAACTTTGCATTTATGGTGGGGGAGATGTCTGGAGGGAGGGAGGGAAGAAAAGCAGGGAAGAACACATTAGTTGCTGCCGATTATCATGTTAAGAATCAGATTTTCATCCCGTGCTCTTAATAGAAAGAATCACACATGGTCTGCAATAAGTTGACCTCATCCAGTTATTGTGGTGGTGCAGTCACTGAGTGTTACAGATACTCATGAGAAATGCACATTGCCCAGAGATACCATCAACTGGATCTCAATGCTGTTAAAATAATATTTGGCAACTACAAATATTCCATCTGGGGTTTCTCTGGCACGTTAAAAACATCTATACAGTTACCAAAAATATCCTTGAAAGGTTGTGAAACTGTTAGAGTAGGAGAAAGGAGAGAAGATAATGAAACATTTGTAAAATATTTTGAAAATGTTCAAGCATGTCTGTTCATTTCTAGTGCATAACTGAACCACGTATGTGTTCCAGGGTCTGGGAACTGATGAAGACACACTCATTGAAATCATCTGCTCACGGACAAATCAGGAGCTTAGTGAAATTAATAGAGTCTATAGGGAAAGTAAGTTTATTTTGGAAGTTTCAATGCAGTATGTTTGTACATGAAGTTACTTGGATAATTTCCACTTAGTGTTGGTTTGGTTGAGTTTCTTACACCACATCTGCTTTGACTCTCCGGTGTTTAAGAAATTTTAAATTGGCATATTGGATATTAGTGTGTGTATATAGTTTAATCTGTTGCTTGGTAGCAAACAAATTGGAGAACATTTACTACTAATCTAAGTTGCGTCTAAATGTTCTTTTGTAAGCTACATATGTTCTGTGCGCAGTGACAGAATTAATTATGACAGATTCATGGATTCTAGGATCAGTTATGCAATAAGTAGGTGAGTCTGAAATCCACTAAAGCATGATTATAAGTTTATTTGGTAGACTTGTCAGAAAAGACATGAAATAAAACTTCATAAAAGTATATATATTCTTTTTCAACTTTTCTAAAACATTTTATCTGATTTAAGGTGTAATTTGTAGTTGATTGTAAGTAGGTATAGGAGTGAGCTAAGGTTCATCCTTAAAAATATTCCTTTTCTTTAATATTCATAATATTTTCACATTGGCCATTCTGGTTGTGTTCATTGCAATCAGTAGTGCAGCTGTCCAGTACCTGTTTGTTTCCCTGAGTTTCAGAACTGAGCTTCACCAGAAATAGATTGAAATGGAGAAAATTGCTGTGTGCTAATGCTTAACTTTTGTCAAGCAATTCTGCTAAGGTACTGGCTGAATTAAAAAGGACAAGCAAAAACAATGTAGTCTTAATGACATGTATTGGAAATGTTGCTGCTGTAGATTAGATTGCTGTTGAACAGGAGATAGAATGTGAACTTGTAGCAATATAGAGTGTGATCACTTGGAAACGAACAAAGGTGTTGAGACACCATACCGGGATCACACACAGCATTGCTTTGTTTTATCATAACAACTTATGTCTTTTGCATTAAACTTGTAATTGCAGTTGTCTAGTCATAAATCCATGAGTGCTGAAGGTCTAAATGCTATGGTTGGCAAACAAGCAGTCATTGGTAACTAAGAATGGTCTACTAGGATATTCAGCTTAAAGCAATATTCCCTTCCTTTTAATATTCTCAGGCTTTCCTGTTATCTTTCCACATTTGGCAGACAGGCTTTGATGGCATGGAAACTCCCATAACTAGCTGATAGCAATGTTCTTTCCTTTGTATGCCAGCATGCATTGTTTTGCTTGCCTTCCATATATGACTTAGATGGTAGCTGTTTGTTGATGTGCATAAAACACAGTGATTAGCTACTGTTTTTGTAAAGCAGTATTTGTAGGATGCCCTTAATTGAAAAATATTTTTTTGTTTTCTAGTGTACAAGACAGAACTGGAAAAGGACATTGTATCAGACACATCTGGTGACTTCCGCAAGCTGATGGTTGCCCTGGCCAAGGTAGGTCTGTTCATATCTTTCCACTTTTCCTAATGTGCCTACCCATTGGTAGTTGATGGGTGATTGTCAGTAAAACAATAGGATTTCTGATTCACTTTAAAATTTCCTTGTATTTTCTGTCTTTTGAAAAAAAAAATAATTCAAATGTTGAAGGATGATGTATTTTGACGGTAACATGGTATTCATAGCAGCTTCATAATGGAGGTGAAGCATATGATTACTCATTTAGTAAATACTGATAAATAAAACAAAAGAGAAAAGAATATGCCTATAGCAAATTGCTTGCAATCTGTTAAACCTCTTCTAAATCATTGTTACCTTCATTTGAAGGGCAAAAGGTGTGAAGATACTTCTGTGATCGATTATGAACTGATTGACCAAGATGCTAGGGTAAGTGCTGGTAATGACCATGAAATGTCTTAAGTTGATCAAACTTATTGTACTTATTCAGAGTACAAATGCTGTGAGAATGAGAAGCATTTATGAGAACAGTTATGTATATTTCAGGTTGTTTTGCATAGCAGTGTTTGCATGCTATCAAGGTATTTGCTACTTGCAATCTTGATACCAATTTTTATGGGCTACTTACCCACTAGTACCTATACAGATACTGTCTGGTATTTCCCTTAGGCACATAGAAAAAAGAAATCTTTTAACAAAAGGAAACACATACTTTGCGAAGACTGGTGGCAATCAAGAAATTGCAGAAGATTAAGAGAGGGGTATTAGTAAATTTAGTGGCTGTCAATTGTTGTTGATTACACCTGTACCTTATCAAAAGCAGTTCTGCTGAGGTAAATGGAGCTGAATACAGAGTAAAACCTATAAATGGAGATAAATAGAAAGCATTTAGTCTTGGTTTTGGGTTAGATCCATAGATCTTGTCCTTGGTGGTCTGCCCAAACGTGTCCTTTTGTGCTTCTCCCACTGATACAGTTCCAGTAGTGTTGTTTTTCCAGTAATTGTATATATTTGAGATGGCTTTTTGTGTAACTCGTGATTTTGCTTTTCTTTCTAAACCCAGGAGCTCTATGATGCTGGTGTGAAGAGAAAGGGAACTGATGTACCCAAGTGGATCAACATTATGACTGAAAGAAGTGTTCCACACCTGCAAAAAGGTACTATTCAAAAGACAGATTTTTTTTTTCCCTGTAAGAGAAAATTAGACTGAAGTGATAAATATTTTGTCTGAAAGGTGATTGAAATGAGTGTGAAAAGCAATAAAACAAGGAAATCTTATTCATGTACAAGTTGTTACAATTTTGTTAAGTATCTGTGCATATGTTAATCTCACAATGTGCATGTGTGTGTAGAGCTATTTTTTACACACATGCAACAATTGTCCAATGGTATGCCACATACCCTGAGAATGAAAATGTTACAAATCTGGAAAGCAAGGCTGCACAAGACCTTGAAGAGATCATTTAGCTCTTCATTCTGTCCCAGGGTAGGTTAGCTCTGTCATGTGCTTAAATCTGACATTGAAGGCCATCAAGAGCAGCTTCTGTAAGCACATGGGAAAGCCATTTGAAGATTTTTATTTTCAGGAGCTAAATCACTGTTGTTTCAAAAAACACTAGTGATGGGACTAAGATGGTATTCTGCAAGATTGTGGAGGTATTCAAGGAAAACAAAAAGGTGATAGCATGGGAACTTTACTATCAGCTGGCAAACAGGCTGTACTTAAGAGAAAGATCTCAGAGGAACTTGGACAGATATTTTTTTAATCGTGTCTCCGCATTGCTCTGTCTGCATTTTTGATTTGGGTCGTTACTTTTACCAATTCTTGGTTTGGTTTTGATTTCACCTGGTTTCTTTCTTGTAATAGTGTTTGAGAGGTACAAGAGCTACAGCCCATATGATATGTTGGAGAGCATCAAGAAGGAGGTTAAGGGAGATCTGGAGAATGCCTTCCTTAATCTTGGTAAGTTACCCTGAAGTAAATACTATCTTTAGGTAATATCTTTTCAGTGCTCTTGCAGCATACTGAGATGAGAATAGGGCCCAGCTTCCTCTGTATAGCTGAAGGAGAAAGAAACTGGAAGGGCTGGCATTATTGGGTCCATTTGTGTATTTTAGGACATTACAAGTTTTGAGAGGTAGCATGTTTTTGCCCTCTGCAAAATATATATCTTGATTTCCAAATGAAAATGCACATGTTTTGCAATCTGTTGTTAGTTTCACTTTTGTCTGATACAGAGGCTTAATGTTTATTTCCCCCTAACAGAAAAGGTTGGAATTCTAGCTAGGCACATTAAGTATTTGACATGAACTTAGGCTGGAGAGCAACCATTGTGTGTGTGAGGGAAGACAGGCTGTGGAGTATACTGGAGGCTAATAAAAGAGCTGGTTTGGCACTGAATTCTCTGAAATAGGGGTAGGTAGGTGGGGGTGGCTGCTATTGTGGCATGAGATGAGAATGACTAGGATGTCGCCATGTTTCGCAGGACATTCTTTAAGAGAAGAATCCATTTCAAACTAAAGGAGAAACAAGAGCTGTTTAAAGCAAATGCAGAATAAAGACAACTTGACGTTGAAAGGGACACTTCTCACAGATTAGCATACAATGAATGTTTTCAGAAAAAAGGTTGTTTATAAAAGTGAAAGATGGACTTAAGAATGAAATTGTGTGTGTGGAGGAAGGCTAGCATTCTGAAATGATACTAGTGATGGAGGGAAATATTTTTCAGATTGTAAGCATTTGTGCTTCGATCGCAAGCTTAGCCAAACAACTTGTAAGTAACAAGTCAGGTAAAAATCATTTCTCCATGTCCCCTTTTGGAGAAACTTTTGGTGAAAGCCTTATTTTGACTACTTGCCATGTCTTTAAAAAGACTCCAAGATTCTGTGTTCTGTTCTTCCGTGTATGGGCAGGATGTTTACCTATTCATCGTATCTCTCTCTTCAGTCCAATGCATTCAGAACAAGCAGCTGTATTTTGCGGACAGACTGTATGATTCCATGAAGGTAGGGAAGACTGTTCATTCTTTCTACTCATCATCTTCTAGCCATTGTTTCATCAAATTTTTAGTTCTTTGACAGTTTTATTCATATGTTGTGTAACTGGCATGTGGATGAACAAATGATGAACTTCATATTGTTCAAAAGCATTCTTTAATAGCTGCATACATAGGCCATCTATTCATATGCATCTGGTATAGGGAAATGCAGGGAAGGGTCATATAATAATGATCTTTATTAGATCAGTTGGTTATATTTGCAGGTAAACGAGCTGATAGCAGAAAATTTGTTTATTGAAATGCCAAAACAGGTAACTAAATTTGCCTCAAAACATTTTTTTGAGAAAAGGGATGAAAGAGAAACACTTGGTGACAGGCATTAGGCAATACCAGGAAGAAGACCTCCTGGTGAATCAGAACTGCAGCTTGCAGTTGAAGTAGCTAGATTGGTGCCTAGAAGTTGGTCAAACACTGCTGTTGAGAAGAGTATGCTCATGCTCAAATTCCTGGATCACAATAATGACCTCAGTTAGGTTTAATTCATTGTACCTTTTATTGATGCATCTTAGTTGCCTGTAGTTTGCTGTTTTTCCATCAGTTACGGTGTCCTTTTATGCATTTCTGAAGCTCTAAATGTGAATGTGCTTGTAGGGCAAGGGAACCCGTGACAAGGTCCTGATCAGGATTATGGTCTCCCGCTGTGAGGTTGACATGCTGAAAATTAAGAGTGAATTCAAGAGGAAATATGGAAAATCCCTCTATTATTTCATCCAGGTAAGTTTTCAGCTTTCTGTTTATTTTGATTATATGGACATTTATAGTGCTCTTCTTTGGGCTAATTCCACCATTAGAATTCATGGGAGGTCTTTTAGAGGCTGCAGTGAGAATAGTAGGTCATTTACCATGCACAATAGAAAAACCCACTTTAACTTTGAGGTCTGCTGCTGGTACAATTCCTGGCAGCCATTTGACTGTTATATGCAGGCTTTGTCCAATCAGTTGATATGTTATAAAGGAAAATTCTATTCAGCTGTCTCTCTGCCCAGATCAAAAGAAAAGAAAAAAAATTGCTCTGGGATTGCTGAATGAACACAGATCATCTAAATTGTTGCTCTCTTTCATTCCAGTGCCCAAGGAGTAGGCTTTTTAGCCAGAGTGATTTTTGTCTATTTGTGTGATTGGGCAGACGAAATACTAGGTGCTAGGTTTTATTTAATTTGTGGTATAGGTAAAGAGCTTGTACGTCTGTTTAAAAACTGGTCTTCTACCCGCCCTCACCTTAGCATATGATACATTCTTCCTTGTGTAGATTGTAGTTGCATCAAAACCTCAAGCCCAAATCTTTTCCTGAAGTAAGATACCAGTTTGAAATTACAAGCAAGTTTTCAAAATTGTGAACTTACTGTATAATTTTTGTGGTGACTAGTGAGAAGGAACAGAATCAAGTCATTCAGCTTTCCTTGGTTGTGTTACTCTTTTTTTTTTTTTGTACCAAAATTTCCCTTCTTAGCCTTGCATGTGTATTGTGGGAATGATAATTTCAATTCACAAATAAGTAAAACTCGGTTTAGATAGTCTCCTGCAGGCTGGCTAGGTTTCAGCTGCGAAACAGTCAGTCCTGCAGGTTTAAAATGTTATGTATATACCTTCATATTTTGTAGCTGTTTCCTAATAAATATTTTGCAATTTTTTCCCTTTACAGCAAGACACAAAAGGTGATTATCAGAGGGCGCTGCTGAACCTGTGTGGTGGAGAGGACTGAAAACTGTGATGGAAGAAATCCAAATCCAGAGACATGCTTTTTCTGCTCTTCATTTTAATGTAACCCTAGAAAAAATTGACTTGCGTAGCTAACCTTGACTTGCCTTTATATCTGCAAGACCACTGATATAGTATGCTTTCCAGTGCTGTTTGCACTTCTCTCAGCAGCAGTGCTCTGCTTGGCTCTGCCAAAGTTCCTAACAGCATAAAGCCACAGAAACTAACGTTCCAGAGATAAGAGGTTAAAAGTGCTTCTGAAAGACTGCCTCTTTGTGCGATGTTTCTAATAAAACTTAAATAAAACCGAAGTTTTACTTTAAGATGCATCTCTTTCAGACCTTTAATTTGAAAACTGTGTGAACAATTGATACATATTTAACTTTTGGCAACNGTGATGCAGTTCTTATGAGACTCAAAACCATTCTCGTGATTTTTTTATTTTTTATTTTTGGCAAATATGTGGCAGTAAAACTCAAGCCCCACTTGTATTTTGTGTCTGCGTAGAACAAGGGACGAATGCTTTTGAATGCCTCTTAAATGTTTAAAACGAGCTGCCTGAGGCACAAGTGCCTCCTTCCGAAAACCCGGCGGTACTGCCTGGCTGTGTCAGGCCGGGAGCGAGGGACGCAACGGTTGCTGCTCGCCCCCGTGGGGCGGCAGCTTCCCGCCTTTTGTCTCCCCGCTGCGCGTGCCGCTCCCGCCGGCCCAGGGGCGGGACGGCGCCTCAGGGCTGACGGGGCGGCGGAGGGGCTGCCGAGCCTTCTGGAGGGCTCCGGCTGCCTCTGCGCGCCCCGGGGACGGCTCTCGTCCAGGTTAGGGGACTTTGGACCGTCCAAAACGTAGCCGAGAGCTGTTAAGGAAGCCGCAGGCGCACGGTGTGCCCCTGCAGCCGTGCCGCCGCTCAGGGAGTCCTGTTTCTCCTGTGTGGTGACAGGTATTTCATGCTTTAATGGTGTCTGCGGTGAAGCTCACCCAGTATAACGCACTTTTCTCGTCTTGTAACATTATCTTGTACTATTGTCTGAAGGTCGTATCCAAATGTTAGAGAAGAGGCGCAAAGAGCAAAACTTTCCGTTAACTGTGAGCGTTGCGTTTCTGCCCTCACGCGCGCATGCTGAGGTGAGCAGCCATTTTGGGGCGAGGTGCGGGCCCAAAAGCCCTTCGCGTGCTTGTGCATCCACATACAGCCCAGCACAGAGGCCTGGGGCACAACTGTAGTATAAATATTAAGTAGCTAATGAGAAAATAATTTCCTCACTTCTCAGCTGTTGTTCCTTTGGAAATAAAAAACTGCCAGCAAGTATCAGCTGTTTTCTCTCAGACATTACCTGGTTTGTAGCCCTGTTTCAAAGGCAGATATACTCCTACAGGAAAATTTTAAGACTTTTTAAATCGACCTTTCTGAAAAGAGAAGCACACAGTAGCCTGTTTCATGTCGCTGTTAAAATGGTGAGAGATCTTGCTGCAATATCATTGGCTGTACACCACAAGGAATATTTGGTGTAAAACTGCACTTGATAAAACATTGGTAACTTAAATGCACAAATGATAGAATTTTTCAGGAGCAGCTCCAATTTAATGCCTGATGGAGCAGTGTCGTTCACACCTGTTTACAAAATGCCTCTGACTAGATTTGTACATCTAAAAACTATTGCTGAGATAGCAAATCACTCTTTGAATCTAATTAGGTAAGTCATCTCTATAAACTTGGCTTGCTCAAATGTGGCCTTGTAAAAGAAATCAAAAGGCAGGCGTTTTTCCAGTCAGTGGAATGAACAACTAGAATTTGATGGCTAGCATGCTCTGCCTCACTGCTACATCACATTTGGAATTGCAGGCAGTCTTTCTTTGGGAGCAAAGCAATGTTAAACCTGCACAATTTCAAAGTCCAGGACCATTTTTGCAAAACATGTACTAGAAACCACATTACTCTCCCGTGAGATCTAGAAGCTTTCTGTTTTCCTCGTGTAATCGAAGTTTTGTTGGTATTGTTGATTTATATTTATTTTATTTATTGGTACTACTGGCTTACTGATGTTCCAGATAGGCACAACTTTGCAAGCTCTCATGTTGATCCTGTCATGTGGTTGCAGGCTTGCTAATATGCAAGGCAGGTCCCTGACCATATTGCCAGAACCAGGTCTTCTGGACTTTGAAAGTCAAGAATACCTTGAAGAATGGTGCTTGGCAGTGTTGCAACGTTTTACTAGTAATTCCCCACGTGTCAAATCAAACATGATAAAAAGAAGAGAAAAAACAAGCATGCTTTCAATTGCTGGTGATGCAATTTAGACTGTTACTTTATCTAAGATACACTTACCTTCAGAAGAAAGGATTATGTACTTAAAATTTGCCTCTCCGGATCCTTGCTGTCCCAAGAATGTGTGAAGAAAGGGTCTGATCTCAGTTTTTTTGGGTCAGATCTTGATTTAGTTTGTGTTTGCTCTTTGGAGTCCCCATTCCAATAACACATGTAACAATGGAAAATTTTCCTGGGATATTTTATTTTGTTGGCACCATTTCTTTGAATAAACCAAATTCCAGAACAAATATCAATAGTAGGATTTATTCGGATCTATAGTAATCTCTTATCAGACCTGCTTTGTAACATAGGTGTTGTAATAGGGCTAAAGAAGCATACCTTCTCATGAGTATGGACTTAAACACCTACAAAGAAACCAGTGATGTTTCTAACATGGCTGTAGGTGGTTTCCTAGGTGTGGTTTCCAGTCATATGCATAAGGGTGACTTTTACTGTTTCTTATTCACAATTTCCTTCCTCATGTTTCAGATGAATTAGTCTAAGAGTTTAAATTGTCTCATTCAGAGTAAGATCAAGATGCTAATTGTGGAACAGCCGTCAGGCCTGGACTAGGATGTATTGCATCCTTGATGCAAAAATCCTTATTGCTGCAATTTGTCACTCCATTTGCACAGCATCTAAACCTCTTATAAAAACAAGCAGTTTATTATTGCAATGCATTGATATGGTGTAGTGCAAGCTGTTTTACAAGTGAGAAAGTGAGATTTGGAATGGATTAATTAAAATTAATTGTGGTTCAGTCAAGAATTAAGACAGCATTTACATCCCATTCAATGAAGAAGTTTCTTGCAAGATGAAAGGTTTTTTTTAAGTGATTGCTTTTAAAATACCTTTTTCATTAATACTAAAAAAAAATCTATGTAACATTTTTACTTCAAAAAATGTAGTGCTTGCTGTCTAAACACTGCTATGACTGTCCTTAAAGCTTGTCCCTCAAGTGTAATTTTTCCTTGCTGCAATGAGGGCTGGTGACCTCTACAAAAGCACCAGATAGAGAAGCAGATTTTATTTTTTGTATATTTCTGTTTATATTTTACTTCTTCTAGGGAAAGCTAACTGTACGTGGATAATATCTTTGGAACCAAACCTTGCTATCTGCAAGGCTCTTTGGGGCATGATGCAATAAGAAACAAATAACTTAATATGAAATTGCAGCTCGTATGTTATTCAGGTCCCACTGTTGGTGATGCTTTTGGTGCATTGTCAGCAACTGCTCACGAGAGGGAGCTCTCAGAAAGCTTCAAGTATTCCTGCTTGTAAAACAAAACAAAAATCCTAATGTATCTCTATGTATCATGAACTCTGCTCTCTCCAAACATTTACATTCCCTTACTATAAACCTTCATGTCAAAAATCAGTTTCATCTTCCAGTATTTTTTCTGTATCTAGAAATGGACTATGTTCTTTGGAATAATTACCCAAATTTTATAATTGCCCTCTCTTTAGGGCACAGGAAACCCAAATTATTTTTGATATTCTAATCGTATTATGAATTTTCAAAACTGAAAGGTTTTCTGTAAATAACCTTCCAAAGAGTGGATTAATAATGACAGTAACTGTAAAGGAATTTTCTCCCCTTGAAAAGGAAGTGGTTTTGATTTTGAAATAATCTGCTGCTTTCTGATTTAAAACAGGTACTCATTCTAATTTTCTCTGTATAAAATTAAATAAGTCACCATATCTTTTGCTATATTCATATTAGCATTTTAGAATTTAGCTGCTATTAATTGCACAATCTTTGCATTTTTTCTGTCTTTTCTGATAATAGAATGTGCGCCATTAACAGCTTTCCTAAAGGAGATACTTCCAGTTATTCAAGTGTGTTAATGTTCCTTTTCTTCTCACTCAGACTGATGTTTTTACACTCAAGGAACGTTTTTAAAATTTTAATATAGCAAAAATGATTTCAGTTATGTGAAGAGGCTTTGTTTATGTTTAGTTTATGCGTTTTTGCTGTATTAATGAAGAAGATACTCATTGAACTTTTTTAGTGTGGCTTATTTAAGGTCCTGTTTAGTGATTAATAGAAAATAGACACATTTTGCTATTTAGGAAGGCTGATTGGAAGGAATATATGCAGGTGTGTTAACTTTGGAACAAGGTTTATTGCTTGTGAATTTCTGATGTCATAGCTATTAAATAATTTGCCCATTCTTCTAATCCCCTCTGCTAGGTGTCCTTAGCAGGCTGTTTTATACCTACTTATTTTCAAGTAATGGTTTACTTGTAAGGTGAAAACAAGCTTTAAGACTTGAGGGGGCTATTTCTAAACTTATACAGAACTAATCTGTTGCATGAAAATCTGCTTTTATTATTATTATTATTATTATTGAAAGAATATTTATTAAATATATTTTATCACCAAAGTGAATAAATCGGGATGAATTATCTGATCCAAAATGGTCATCTTTCTTACAAAAGGTTGATTTTATGAAATGTTTTTGAAATTATGTTCCCTGAAAAAGAAAGGCTTACTTAAAGTTGCTGTACTACTATTTGATTTTAAAATAAATGCAACAAAAACTCTTTCTAAAATCTTTTAGATTTCTGAAGCACTGAAGAAGAGTAAATATTTTGGAAAAATATTTTTTAAAAGATTTTATCAAAAAAAAGTTACTTTATGTACTTGTAGGCTTTCTATGATTATATAGTTAATTAAGTTTTGTTTCTGAGACAGTACCGCAATTAACTTTTTGCAAATATATTTAATAATGATGTACTTAAATAGGTCAGTAAAGCAACAACTGGCATTTTACAATAAATACACTAATAATAGGGGATCTAAATTTTTTCTGACTTCTATTTTTCTTTCCCATTTCCAAAAATGCTGTTAGGAGTTTTTAGGTGTGTTTTTAGGTTTTGCTGTGAACTGTTAGTTCTGAATTGTCATTCTTATTGCAAGAAGTTTTTTCTTGCAAGCAGGAGAGCAGAAAACAGTTTGTACTCTATGGTGGTTTTGAACTATGGCTAAAACATAATATTATTGCAAATGATGGATTACAGGAAGATTTTTTTCCCATTCTTTTGCAAATGTTTGTATGGTAAGTGCACTCAGAATTACAAGGCTTTAATAGGTTTGTTTTATATCCTTTATATTAAAGAGCTTTATTTAGTAAAACCTTTGGGTTAATTCAATGTGATAAGAGGCTGAGTATGTTACAATTACAGCTAGGACAGAGGAAGATTTTTTTTTTGTCTTTAAAAAAAAAAGCGAAAAATCTCACTAAAGCAACAGCTTTTTTTTTTTCTGTTTACATTCAGGTCTCACGTGTTGCGTGTTTGATGTGGGTAGATGGGACAATTTTCCTCCTTTTTCTGTTCCTCTTCTGTCTTGGGCTGATTTATTTTACTTTGAGAGAATGGGGTTGACCTGTCAGTTCAAAACCAGCACTGATGATGAGCTGTAACATCTTATGCGTGTCATGTAGAATAAGATAAGAAAAAATACTGATAAGGTGGGATTTGGCTTTTTCAGTTATTTCCTCCCTCCACCCTTTATTGCTATATAAAGGATATATTGCTATATATCCTGGAAAGACAGGATTGTGAAGAAAATACAGAAGTGCAGTTATTTCAGAAGCTGCTGCATCCATAATCTTAATGTAGTGCTTTACAACAAGTTATTGGAACTGGGTAGGAGCCAAAAGGCTCAAAATAATGAACTTCAGTAAACTAAGTGATGTACTGACAAAATATTCAGAGGCTGCCAGTGTGTACATGATTTGAGAGCTCACACTCAGCAGCACAGAACATAAGAAGAGAAGATGCAATCTGCTTTTCTCTCTCTCTCTCTCTCTCTCTTTTTATTATATGTGTTATATGTATTTTAGATTAGTGTAAGTCATAGCATGGAGAACACCTTGGCATTAGATGAATAAGGTGTAGAGATGCCTCTTGATTCTGTGTGTAAGAAATTCATTTTAAAAGGACAGATAATCTGTAAGTAACAGATAATTCACATAGAACAATTTGATTAAATATTAGAAAGAAAAGAAGGGAATGTTGTGTGTAATTTATCAAACAAGTAAAACCCATGAGCTGCGAGAGTAATACTGGAATTCCTGGTGTGATGTGTCTGTTAAGCTGTAAGAACCTGCCCGAGCTGTCCAAGTAAGTGAAATGCTCAGCTTGGGTCATCTGTAAATTCAGGTCCGTATCTTCAGTCTGGAACGCAGAGTATAACGCACTCCAATGTCTTTGAAGATCTAGTCTCGTCATTTTGAGCATTGGTAATTAGGTGTCTGCAGTCCTCTCAATAGCTGAGTCTAGTGCGGTATGATTGCCCCTTAGTCAGGTATTTACCAGGTTTTGAAGTTTTGTGGGCCCCTCAGCCAGGACAGTGCTCCACTGGACTTGTTCAGTGCATCTCTAAAGTAGGGCAGAAAAGGGGCTTGCAGACATATGCTGCTTGGTCCCGGATTTTCTTTGTCTGTTAGCTTAAACTTTGTAATTCCATATTCCTATGCCACTAAAAAAATCTCTTTGTTTTAGAGAAAATGATAACCGAAAGGATCGTATGACTCCTCACCAATCACAAGGGACAAGAATTGGCTGTGAAAATGCTCTTGTTTCAGGATTAATCCAGTAGTTAATGTGTTTTGTAAGTATAGGTGTCCTCTTCTCCCCCAAACAAAATTAAGATGCTGGCTAACATTTCCTCCATTTTCCTAGTGTGTTCATGACTGCCCATTTTAAAATAGTCTTACTAAGGTATGCGGTTCTCAGTCTAATCAGTTTGGCAGCAGTTTGGATTCGATATTAGAAGAAAAAAGGTACCATGTTTGGGACAGAATTATCTGATTGTATTACTCTGTTGTTCTTCATATACTGTGTGACATTGGATAAATCATTTAGCTTATCCTGTCTGTCCTGCCAGTGCTCTTTGTCCTGTCTTCAGTCTTTTGAGAGTCTGATCAGTGATGCTGGGTGATTGTTTCTGGATCCAGTTCAGAACAACTGCATGTTCTCCCAGACTCTCCCAGAGTGAAGGAGCATAGCACGCTTACAGGTGTTCAGACCCATTTGCCACTCCGCTTGTCTTTCATACACAAATAGTCCAAGTAACTGGAGAACCTAGCTCTGCAGTGAATGAAAGATTTAGTCTGCTCCCTACCTGATCCTTCTGAATCCTTCTCATCTCTTTTTGTCTTTTTTTCCTAACAATTGTTTTAATTTTCCCCTCTTAAGTACTGTGGAATAAAAACCAGACACCTCTTAGAGCCTTGAAAGGCAAGGGAAATCAGTTAAGAAAGCTGATGATGATTTTGATATTTGGCGATGTTCAAAAAGGAGGGGTGTGTGTGGAGTAATTTTACTTTCCACACTAAATACTACACCAGATCATTGAAAAAGAACTCAGCTTTGTATTAGTGTATAGATTTACCGTTAAATCGTTAAGAGGGTCATTAGACTGATTCAAATTCGGTGTTGGATTTTCCAGATGGGCTTTCTTAATATTAGTGATGCTCGTGTATTCGGAGTGAATTGCAGGAAGAGTGTCAAACAACTGTCAGGGTAGCTGCTGCTGAAACCTCTGCTTGGCTCAACTTAGAATTTATTGTCATTTAGTGAAAATATCGCTGAGAACATAACCTTTTGTAATGTTTAATGTTTTATTGGCTATAAAAGATAAAATATAGAGTAAAGGGAAGTAAAATAGTATTTTGTTAGGTCAGGAGCTAGATTTATGCTTCTACTTACTGATAGAATAATCAGTGGGTCATAAAGATCAGACCGCCTGCCTCCTATCTCTTCCTTTTTTATGTGTGTATTCAACAATCCCTTCTTTGTGATAGTTAGACCCATGGGAGCTTACCAAAACACCAGGCCCCTTTTGTCCAAAGGTATTAAATTAGCTGTTTAGATCAAGAAGAATGTAGTGGATGCTTCTGTTTCAGACATTAAGCAGTTGGGCTAGGACTAAATAGACTAGGATGCTTGACATGTGCAAATGGAGCACTTGCTCGCAAGGGACACTCAGCTGTGTTGTGAGCTAATTCTGCACACAAAAAACAAGCATTAAATAAATTGTGCATTAACATTTGGTGGGGAGTAATAAGCAAATAGAGAGATCTCAACTCTTCAGATTAAAAAGGAGTGACAATTTGTGTCTCACCATGTTTCACAATATATCTAGTGTGCTTGTGTTCAAATAGATTAATAGTGGAAATACAATGTTTGAAGGCTTCTCTGAAAAATGGAAACGTGGAAATTGGTGCTGTAGTCAGTTTGTCATTAGATAATCCACATGCTGTTGATGAAATTGATAAGTTCTCACAATTGGTCTCAGAGGAAGCAAAGGCAGAGTGGCACCCTGAGGGAATTCCCTCTGGTAAAGCAGGGCGCTTTGGCAGAGGCCTGAGGGCAGCATCTTTGTCACGTGTAACTGTCCAGTAGGGATGCAGAGAATTTCATACTCTCCAGAAATGACAGAAGGTTTTTTTTTTTGGTTTGTTTGTTCATTTGTTTTCGTAAGTAGCAGACTGAGGTGAGCTTGCAGCCATGAGTTATTGCAAGAACTTTGGTAATTCCGTTGATGACTTTTGGAAGGGGCTACTCGGGGCACGTTTTGTTGCATTAAGACTTCATTTCCAATTGTCCTGCTAAAGCAACTTTCTCAGAGGGTGGAATTCATCCCAAAGACTTATTCCAAATAATTTAATTTGGTAAATTCTGCAAGAAAATGGACAGTGCTTGGTATGAGTGCTAAAAATTTTGTTTTGTTAATTACATGAGCTTTGCATAAACCATGAACCTGCTTTTCCTCTTGAAACAGGAGGTTCAGTTTTGCTTCTGGTCATTTTTCCCTAATTCCTTTCTGTACTTAGCCTCCTCAGTGGGAAAAACAAAAATAAACTCTTTTTTCCCCCCTGTAAAATCTTGCTGTACAAGAAGTCACATACTGAACTTCAAAACATGAAGTAAGAAAACCTGGAACATGCATGTCATTCTTTCCACATGTGTATATGGTGATCTGTTCTTACGTTTCTAGGAATGCAGAGAGAGATTTTTTGATTCAAGTTTTATACTCTGGTTTACCTGCACTAAAATAATCTCCTCAAGCAAAAATAGCTGAAACTTTGCAGTAACAGGACGATACTGGTTATGGACATTTCACTAAATCCTTTATCCTCTGAAGGAAGGTCTAGCTGAGTTCTCAGCCTCTAATGTGAACAGTGACACAGATTCAGAATTACACTTGATCTGGGCCATGAAATGGGCCTCTTTTTCAGGGCTTTCCTTTAAAAATCAAGGTATGTCCTGCTCACAACACTGGCAGTATGGGGAAAATACATGAAAAACGTTACTTTACATTTCTATTCTAGCATTTATCCCAAGAGATCCCAGAGAGCTTCAATAGCTACAGTGGAAACTGCTTTTAATGAAGAGGAGTGACAGACCTCAATTGTTTCAGCACATTTCCATGATTTTTTTTCCCCTCTTGCAATGATTCATTTTTCTGTCTCTAATGGCTGGGTGGGGGGAAGATAGCTGTATTTGAGGAGGTTTATATCTTTGCAAATCTGCTGGTATCCCAGGAGACAGGAATAAAGAAGTTTTGGTCTGTAGCTTAGGGATAGTAGCGCACAAGAAACATTCTCACTGTGGCTGTGCTGTTCTGAAAGGACTTACTTTCTCTGCAAAAATTCCTTGCTTCTGCAGGAGTGATATGACCTGCTGCTGCTCTTAGAGTGAAGTTCATTTGCTCCCATTGTAGTGAATTGTGCACGCAGACATACACTGCTGAAGTTCAATCATCAGCTTAGTGGAACAAAGCACCCTATGCGTCATAGTGAAAGGGGTAAAATGAAGTTCTCTTTATGCAAGTGGTTTGATGGGGCAGGCAACCTAAAGGGCCATCTCTCCCTGTCGCTAACTACCACCTGTCTGTTTGCTTCTAAGGAAAATATAAAGAGCTTTCTCTCTAACAGTCTTCTTAGGCCAGGTCAGTTATGGGTTTTCCTGCAGCACTAACTCCTTGGCTTCTGGAGCATCTTGACTAATCTACTCAGAGACTGAACTGTTTAAGTGAGGACTTGGGTCACAGGAGAGGAAAGAGATCTTACAACTGAACCACACAAGTGCTGCTCTATTTGGCTCTCAACAGTTCCAGTTCCTGCTAAGGAGCACAAGATCCTTTTTAAAGCCCAGTTCCACTAATGAAATATGGCACTTTTATTAAATATGTAAAACCACCCAATTGTCAAGTACATACAACATACAGAAAAGACAGCTGAGCCGTACTACTTGGCTGCAGGCAGGGATTTGCAAAATCTGCAAAAAAATCCCGCAAGGAATGGTGACAGTCTGCATTGCAGTACACCAACTCCTGCAAGAGTGCACTGTACTTCTCATCTTCCTTCATTGTACCTACATGAAAGGATCATCTGGAGGGGCAGCTGTTGGCCTCACACCAATTCTAAATAATGGATGGTACCAGCTTTTGTATTCTTCTTTTGTGGAGCCAGTTTATGTGTCATTTTACTGGCTGCTAGAGCCCAAGGAAATATGATTTGGAGCCAACTCTGGTTCCATGGCTCTGGTTTGCCTAGCTCAGGAAAATGCCAGGGCTGTTTCAGATGGGCCATCTGGCTCTCTTGAATGGGTTTATTAGTAATAGTGGAGGTGGGTCTATAAGCCTGGGACAGGAACTCAGAAACAGATGCTTTGTTTATGTGTAAAATATGGCTTCAAGCCAAATCGCTAATCATGATTGCCTCTGAAGTGGTTCTAATCATCTGTATGAGACTGTATCGGCTCTTGTGTTGTTTGTACAAGCTGGTAGTTTAGAGGTGGTGTGTACCAGATATTTGTAGTCATAATTTCTCCAAACAGGTTAAGGCAAACATTATGAGAATCAGCATATTAATGTGCTGTGTTTCAAATTAGAATTATAAACACAATTTCCTCATTGGAGGCCTAATCTGCTAGGAAGAAACCAGATGTTTACTGATGACACCATTATTTAGAAGGACCTATCAAACTAAAACAAATTATTGTTGTTTAACTGGAGGAAAGCCTAGTTTTATGCATCAACCTAGTAAAACAGCTCTATGCTGATACAACTGAAGTAGTTTTTGTTTTTCAGACAGCAGGCCAAACGTGAGTCCCACCAGAGTTGCAGGTTCCTTTTTATTGGCTTTAGGAAAGCAAAAGGAAGTGTGCTTACATTTGAAACCTGTATGAAATAAATGAAAATAGGAAAAACACAAGAATGAATGGTGGTAGGGTTTGGGCTTATTTTTACCAGAAACTGATTCTTAGAGTGAGCAACAGACTGAATGACCTTTTAAGATTTCAGTGAACATTAAGATAAGATCGAAATAAACCTGGAAAGTTTTGTGAAAAATGGAACGTTTGAACATATTCTGTTTAATTCTCTTCTTTATTTTTTTAATGGTTCTAATGTGTTTCTGAGAAGTAGAAATTATAACTGGCTAATGTACATGAATGGTAAAAATCATGCTTTTATTCATAAATTCTTTGGAGTGTTTTGAAATGGTATTTTGTGATAGGAATGTGACAGCTGCAGGCAGGTTGGCTTTATCCATTCATTTTTTTTATTTTTCCAAATGTCTGATTCTATACCTGCTTTCCTAACAGAAATTTGCGATAAAGGCAAGTATCTGGATCTGTCATATGATCTTCAGGACATTTTTCTTCAGTTAGTCTCTCAATAGAAAATATTCTCATTTTATACAGCTTCGCATCAAAGCAGCTTTTTTTTTTTCTTTTCTTCCATTAGTCTTTCCTGTTTTGGTAAGCTGAAAAATCGACAATGTGCTTTGGTATTGTATGTAACACCAGATTCTAAAGATTATGTAAGCACATGCTTATAATACAGAGCTTTTGTATTATCACGAAGTTAAGTTATTTGCTGAAGAGGTTGAGCTTCAGAATACGCCTAAAACTTCAGCCAAAATGTTGCTGTGCCAAATACAGGCCTTTGTTCCATACAAGGAAATAAAGTAATGTAATGTATGGATTGTCTCATGATTCTAGTCATCTAAAGACAAGCTAGAATATACAAGATAGGTGCCACACTGGTATAATTTATATCATACTGTCTGTTGCTACTTAAATCAATACTTTCGGTGTGTTCTGATGGACTTGCAGAACTAGCAAGTGAAAATAACCTTTATTGAAGCCTGTGGGCCTGTGAGTGTGACTGAATAGTCAATCTACAAAATGGGTTATTCGTAACACTATGAAAGACAGAATCAAAATTAGTTTACTGTATAAGGGGAGTAGATGTTTCCTGAAGCAAGCTGTGTGATAGAGATACCCCCAAACACTACGGTTATTTGCATGTAGTACAGATTCAAACAGTGCCTTTGATTTCCGAAAAGAAAAAGGAGTAACCTGAAATCTGTATTTTAGCTATGTGTAGTGTTGTAGGAGAAAATATTAAGTATACAGTGGAATGAAATGTGGCATCATATAGCTATATCTGATGTTAATTAAACATTGTAACCTTTTTTGTTTTGTTTTGTTTTTGTCTTTCCTGCTTGATTGCAGAAGTGTAAAGACTAGCTATGTAAAAGCACTCCGGTCATCGTTTTGATAGGACAGTATTGTAGAATTGAGCTCTCTCAGTTCTCCCACTGAAATCCTGTTAGAAGTTTGGACTTGCAGGAAGGCATGATAAGCTCTGAGCAAAGCCTGCAATATTGCTCTTAATGCAGCCCTTTTGTGGCTAGGCACTGCAGCCCATGATCTGTGCAAAAATAACTCATGGTTCAAAAAACACCTCTACCCCCCCAGAGTGTAGAAGCTTAATTGGTAGAAATCCCTGCTGTACCTATCACTCTCCTATCTGTAATCTTACTGGGCACGGTTCTTAAAGCATAGAGACAAAATGAAAAGTTATTTAATTTCTCTTCTGTGCATCAGAACTTCCTGAGTGCACATAGGACCATAAAATAAATAGTAATTCCTTTTTTAATTAGCCCCTTTCTCATTTTTGCAGCTACTTTCTTTGGCAAGTGCATCATCAATTTCCCTTGATTTTCAAGCTGAGGACAACGATACAACTCTATCAAAGTGAGGATCTTTTGCGTTCACGAGGAGGCTGCTTTAGTGTTCCTGGCATTGTCTAGACCGTGAGTGCTGTGGTTTTTGTGAAGAGTTTTATTAATAGCTATGTGGAGTTCTCTATATATTGGGTATATTAATGGCTGCAGTGAGTTCTCCATGTATTCGGTTCATAAGGAGTTCAATGACATTTATATCTCCATAATGAAATGAGAATGTAAAATATTCCTGTGCTTAGCAATAGCATCAAACAGAACATAGTTGAAAATTAAAAATATAATGGAGATCTTTATTAAGACTATTTCAAAATTTTGCTTTCTTAATTAGCATGTCCTCTTTAGTTAGATATTTGGTTAGGTGGTATATCTTTTGTTCAGGAGTCAAGAGAGTATCAGGAAGTAACTGTGAGGCCAAATCCAATGGTCCTGCCCAGAGAAAAGCTCACACTGACACATGTTCAATAGAGACCACAGAATTTGTCCAAGAAGGAAGGAATTTACCTTCATAGGCTGAAAATGTCTAATTAAGGGCCCAAGTGGGTTTTCTTTAAAGTCAATTATGGCTACTCATGGAGAGAGCAACCGTTCAGCATAAGTAAAGGTGTCTGGCCCCCCAAAAAATTTTAACAAAAGTTGTACCGTGTTAAAATAATATGAGAATCAAACATAGTACGAATGCAATGTTTCAGTTAATGAGTCTATTATGCCTTATTTCCCTTGGAAACTTGTAATTATAATTAATTACCTCAAATCTGCTGCTAATCCATTTGAGCTTAGAAAAGACACGAATTTTAAAAAGTTAATTTTCTGCTGCTACGTTATTATATTTGAATATTGAAATATTCAACTGAATGACTGACAACAACTGAATGACTTTGTTTTTACATATATCTTCAAACTCTTGTCAAGCTCTCACTGTGCAAACATTCATCTGCTGTTGAGCAAATGCTTGTAAAAATGTATCAGGGAGTGAATAGGGAGACTTCATATCTGCATTAGCTTGAAAATAATACTTTAAATTATATTTTCGGTTGTATTGAGCAGTGATAAAGTTCCTGCATTTCTGTATACTAAAAGGGCATGTGGAAGTGAAAATGGTACCATTTCACCAATTCTCAAACAAAATGTTTTTTGACTGAGCTTTAGAATCTCCAGCCGTCGTGTCAGTTTTCACAGAATCATAGAATATCCTGAGTTGGTAGGAGCCTTGAGGATCATCAAGTCTCACTCCTGGCTCCACACAGGGCAACTTAAGAGTTGATCTGTGTATCTAAGAGCGTTGTCCAAGTGCTTCTTGAACGCTGGCAGGCTTGCAGCCGTGACCCCTTCCCTGGGGAGCCTGTTCCAGTGCCTGACCACCCCCTCAGTGAAGAACTTTTTCCTAATATCCAGTCTGAACTTCCGTGGCACACCTTTAAGCTATTTTTATCCAACTTCTAGCTTGCTGGTCTAGGTGAGACTGTGCGTTTAAGAGCACTTGACAAGAAAGGAAATATTCTAGCAAACAAATTATTATCCTATATCCAGGGTGGGTGTAAATCTGCGTGACTACAGACCATATTGATTTACATTAGCAGAACAAATGTCCATTGTGGTGTAACAGCATGTTACAGTTATTTCACCTCCATTCATTCAGAATGGTAGTATTTAGTTTAGGAACTTGGTGGTATTTAAAAGGTATCACAGAATTGAACAGTCCTAGCAATTACAAGCTGTACAGAAAGAAATCTATTCAGTATTGGAGACACAGGGAAAAGAACTGAGTGATATTGGCCTGAAAGGAGAGTTATCATAAGACTTAACTTTGTCTATTGCATATGTTCTTTTGTAGCTAATGTTGTTCATGTAGCTTTCTAGCAACTTGTTCAAAAGGTCTAGCAGCTGTAGTTCCATTTTTGCAATGACTGTGAAGAATAATTATTATTTATGAAGATAGGCCCTATGACATAACTGACTCCGGTTTTCAAAGACGAGTTAAACTTAATAGTTCATTGTTCAGCATGTTTTCCTGTAGCTGCTAAGCCACTGTTTGCCTTAATTGCTGAAGGTTGGCCCTGTCCAGGAAGGGTGAATAATTTCCTTGAAGGACTGGCTGGAAAAGCTGCAAGAATGACACCCATAGCAAACCAAGTCTGGTGTTGCCTTTATGTAGTCTTTCAGGATCTATGTTCTCCTGCAGCTTTTCCTCCAGGTCCAGCACAGAAGATGTCCTGGAAAAAAAGCAATCCACTGATAAAGGTCTGGCTATATAATCAACTGCTTGAAAAGTTAATCATGGTAAATGGAGACAAAACTGTGACATCCAGCTATTACACCTGCAAACTCTAGTTTATTTTAATTTATAGCAAGATCTGTGCCACCTACAACTAAGCCTCTAAATACCATTTTGTGACAGCGTACTTCCAAGGGTATGGCTTGTGGTGCACCATTTTACCATCTGGCACTGTGACCTATTCTTGATCCTAAACAAATGTTAAATATTTGTGGAGCAAATGTTATGAACATACATATATGCTCTTTGCTTCTATTTTTTTTCTGTAGAATAGCCTGATTTGAGACTTCAGTGGTCTTGTCAAAGACTCACCGTTGAATTTTCTTCTCTGCCGTTTAAAATGCGTCTTTTAGTAGCCAGTAAGTCATAATACTTATGAAATGGATGCAGTGAGAATAGAGCTTAGACAGTTCCCTGTTGACCTAGAGATAGTTTGGAGCTATTTCATAGGTTTAAAAAACAGTTATGATTATGATATAAGTCTTAGTTTTGCTGCTCTTGAATGCGTTGTAGGATTGCAAAGTAGTGCCCTCATCAGATTTTAATTTCTACCCTTCCTTCCAACTACCTGTAGGAGCTGCAGACTATGTACTGCATTTCTAGCAACTGCTGTCCTGAAGACGGGAAATAGATTAGGGGAATCCAGTCTGGATACCCAGGGAGGAATCTTACTTCAATCACACAAGCTCTGTGGAGCTTCTAAGAGAGAACAGGTTGATTTTAGTACTGTATTAATAGTTAGTGTGCCATATAGGAAATGTCATTATGGGAAGAAACGTGCTGTTGTATAGACAGGTGAGGAAAAGCTTGAGCTGGTTGAAGTTTCTGTGCTGTTCTGCTGCTGTTTCTCATCGTCTCACACACATTGATCTGCCAGCCTTTAACTCGTTGTGGCAACAGGCAATGGAAAAGTCGGAGGCGGTAGCTCTGTGGCCTTTACTTGTTAATAGCCAATGTCTGACACGGCAAAACTCCCGTCTTACGTTGACGTGAATATTTGTTACAGCACTATTTCTCTCAGTATAGGAAACCATGGAAATTATGTGCCAGACTGTGAACGCATGGAACTTTTGTTTGTATGGATCTCTGAGTATTTGCTGGGGCTTTTCTTTCTTTCCTCCAACTTCTGTCCCATGCAAATCAGTAATTTTTTGAGGCTCATAGGGTTTTGCTTTATTTTGTTTTTATCGTGTGTGGTTATTTTTAATACCCTCCTTCAGAACTCCATTATAGAGAAACACTGGAAAAATATGACCCAAGAGTCTATTAAACCCCCAAAATCCAAAATGCATATAAAAAGAAAGAAATGTATTAGTTTTAAAAAAGAAAAAAGAGATCAAACTGATTTGGAGATTGGCTCATGTAATCACACTGTTCTAGCTTTCAAATTGTAGTGCATGCCTTTGTCTTCTTTCACACAGATCCTGTTGTTTATCCTGGTAACCTGTTCTCAAATTTGGTAATTGAATTCGTTTGCTGCAGTTATGCTGTGGCCTTTAATTTTAATCTGTTTATTTTGTTTTTGTAAAGGGTAAAATCTATCTCTGAAAGTTTGGGATCCCCACCTATGGGCAAAGTTTGTGTATTAAAAGAAAGCTCATATTCTGTTAGTATATGTTGAAAAGAGAGAGCAGTCTGTGATAAGCGACATACTGAAGTAAAACCTAGTGTATGCAGAGACTGGTTAGTGTGATACTTGTAATTTGGGGCCGTTCCTGAAGGGAAGAGAGTCGGGCATAATTGCTTCAGATGAGTGGGATTCTCTGTGTGTGTTATTTGTGTCTATTTACATCTGAAAATAGTTGTGTCCAGAGAAAACACAAGGAAAATTGCTTGCATACCCTCTAAAACTGGAAAAATCAAGGCGCGTTGATTCATTGGGTCAAACTCAAAGACCAGAACTAGAAACATAACTTGTTATTGTCGAGATTCTAGCAGTCTCTTTATACTTGGAGGCCTTGTATAAAGGAAACATGAATATCAGGAAACAAAGTGTATATTAGGAAACAAAGGGTGTATGACATCTAGCAGCTGATTTTTCCAACTTGCTGTATTTTGGAAGTGCAATATTCTATTTCATATATAGCAGCAGGCGTTAACAACTCCCGTGAAACTATTTTTTTAGTATTAATGGATTTTATACCTACCTAGTACCATTTAGCTTCGACTCTATCATCCTTCTGGGTCCCTTCCAACTCAGGATGTTCCGTGATTCTATGGTACTTTGACTAGTACCGTGATTTCATTATGCATGCAGTGTTTGCAGCTGGGCATACGAATACAGCTTACTGTGAAGTACTGTACAGATCTTGCTGGTGTAAGCGAAGATTTGTTCTAGATCTCAGGAAGTGGTCAGCACTCCTCATGAAACCTGCACTTGAACAGCCAGCTTTCTAAACCCATGAGAAATGTTTGCAGTATGGTAAAGATATTAAATTAAGATTCCACTTTAGCAAAATTAAATTCCTCACTTTCTTTGGAAAATAAGGATAAAAAAGTAAAGAAATATGATTTCTCTAATGTACAACATGTATAGTAATAGGCATAGGACTAAGTCTAGTTATTTCTATGAAGTGTTTAACTTTTGATGCTGTTGATAAATGTTAAGGAAAATTGGTTACATCCACAACCGTTCTTTTTAAACCAAACAAATGACAGGTTAAATGTTTAGGCTCCGGACTTTGATTTTTAATTGCTGAAACAAATTTTGGCTTTGTATATTTTTGTTAAGTACTATCCTGTAGCATGCTGTCTCATGGTATGTTGAGTTTTTTTTGTTTGTTTGTTTTTGGTTTTGTTTTTGTCTTTAAGCAGTTGAGTAGTTGGCTCTAGTTAAGATAGCTGCTGATAATATTCATTAGATTGAGAACCAATTATGGTACATTGATTTCTGTTAAAGTCAATGAGAAGATTTTTTAAAAGCTATTCAGTATGGGTAATGGATGAGAATCAAGACATTTGTGGCTTAGAGCTGTGTATTGTGGAATGATCTGCTATCTTTTTTCAGGTTTAATAGCACCTTGATTGTCAGACTACTAAAATTGATTTTGTGGGGAAGTAAGGCAAAATCAAGTCCAAAAGTAGCTCTCTATTAGATTAAAGGGGTGGGGGGGTGGGGAGAATAAGTCATACTACATGAGAAGAGATTAGCAGTTAATTAGCTGCTAATGCTTAGTAGTCAGTAAAAGTACTGGATGTATACAGTGTCTCCATAGCATAGTGCAGGTCATATAAATGTTCCCAGTAAAAGGTTAACTTTAACTTAACTATATTTGTATTAATCGTGATTTTCCTAAAAGCACTTCTATAAGTAATTTCTCTAATCATTATGTTGACATTATGTGATAAGTTAATTCCAGTATTATATTTGTAGGAAGACAAGTATTCTGATTAGGGGTTGACTGTGTTGGAATCTTATCTCCCACCAGTGATGTTTCTCCAGTATTTCCAAATAGTAGATATTGATGGTACAGTTGATGTGTTTAGTACCTCCCATGGTGGCTTTATATCTGTGCATTTGGATTTCAATTTTTTTTTTCAATCACCAAACTGTAGTTAAGGTACAAGACTGCCAGGAAAGTAACCCGCCCTGTTTTGGAGACTGACTGCTCCATCATCCTTGATTCCTGTGTGCAGAGAAGTAGTGTTGTATTAAGATAGAAACAGCATGGATGCCAATCTGAAGTTCTCGTGCCAAGCTGCTGTCCATGCAGTTTCTTTAGTAAGGATATTTGGAAATTCCATTATGTATAAAATGTCTTTTTTCAAGGAAGAAATTTTTGAATGAGAGTTCTTTCCCCTCCACAAACTTTTGTGATATTTTTTGGTAGTTACTTGGATCTTTTTTGGAGTTTCCTTATTTTGCTTTGCTCCCTGATGTGTTCTTGTGGAAAAATCAGACTCCAAATGCCTTCTCTGCCTCGGGTGGCCTTGGATATGCAAATCTGCCTTGAATAGCAGAGGAGTTGATAACTCTGGCCTACAGCTCTCACACAAAGGAGACAGATTTGTCTTCTTTACCCCCTGTTTGTCTCCTCAGGAACTCTGTTCTTGGTTGACAATATAAAGCAAAATAAGAAAAAAAACAAAAAGCCTGCTCTAAGCAAAAGTAAGAGAAAGGGGAGTAGGGAAAGAAAAAGCACTGCTTGTGTTTCAACCATATAAATTGCTTACTGCAATTTTTTGATAGGTGTTTCTCTTACTGTTTTACTCTCATTAGTGAAAGCAAGGAGTAAAGTATTTCTGTCAGATTCCCCACGTTTCCCCATTGTCATTGGATCTGTCACAATATGTCACTGCAGAACAAAAGTTTCAGAAGGGCCCTGAACCACTGTTACTGAAAAAGGTATGAAGTGTGTTATCTCCAATAAGCTAATATGTTAGAGAAAAGGGAAACACTGTTGTGGGTGTATTTGGAAGAAAAGGTGGCTATTGTAAACATATAGAAGAAAAACAAACCTATCTTGATTAGCAGATATGTTTAATAAATGGCAGCCTTTTCTTAGTCACTTAGACTTAGTTTGCTATTTAAAGTGCTAAATGTTCAATTAGTGTGTTAATCCTTCTTATAGGTTTTTACCCTTCATTAGTTGGCAATTCAGGTATTTGTTTATCTTGATTTTCTGAAAGTATGTGGTTAAAATAAATGGATATTAATGCTTTGAATAGCAATTAAAGATCAAAGCTTTTCATAGTGATTTGTCAGAAATGGTGCTATAATACACATTTCTCAGCAATGCACCTAGAAACAATTTCTAAGCTAGTTCCTGACCAGCTGTTCCACACCTTTTATGTATCCCTAGGTAAATGCAGTAGCTAGTAAAAACAGTACTACCAACAGCTGTAAATTACTACTATTTTTTTTAATCTGATCTGGTTTATAGTATAAATGAGAACGGCAATACCATAATTAGGAAACTGTGAAACTGTAAAGGACTGTTGCTTGTGTAACACAAAAACCTCTACAAAAGTTCAGCAGAGAGAATTTTTGATGTAGCAGGAGTGTTAACAGCTGCACTAAATTAGAAGCTGCCTATGGAATCCATAATAAAACAGACAGTGAGGCTTCAAACAGAATTTCCATGACTGAGTATGCCTATGTTCCAGAGCCATCTCTGTTTTTTGCTTTATAACCTTCACTCTTTCCAATTTCCTTTTTCCGAGTTTGTGTTTTAATAAACAATAATGCAATAAAAGAGTTCTCTGATGTTAATGATGTATATGCATTGCTCAACAACAAGGGCTTTTTAAAATTAATTAATTTCTTAGTAAGAAAAATGAATTAATTGCTGCAGCAGGAGGCCAGTGAGTCTGTAGGAGTTTTAGACTTACCCAGAAAATTGATGAATTGTGAGCAGCAGAAATAGAAGTTTCATTATGCTGCCCTACATAGGTGCTTCAGATGTGATTCCAGGGAGTGTCCACTGGACAGAATGTACCTCATTTCATTCCAGTAGCTCTTTTGTATCTAAAAAGCAGTTCTCTGGGCTTAAAGAAAATGTTCAGAGTGAAGGTTTTGTTTTGTATGTGTGTTAGTTTGTTGTTTCCTATTTGTGTAGAGGCCTCTTCACCAGGGTCCTTCCACTCCATTTTCACAGACTGTTTCTTTTTGTGCTTGTTTTGGTGTCCTTTGCCAGACTCCTGCCAACAATTTGTCACAAGTCTGTTGTCTTTGGTCCAGGTTAGATGTGGCTTGAATATTATTTTTATGTCTGCAAAATTTATCCCTGGAGACTGCAATTTTCTTTACTTCATTGAACGTTGGTTCCCTTTCTCCTTAACTCATTGGTGTGTACCTTTTCAGTCAAGGCATGAAAGTTCCTTGTTGATGCTTAAATAAAGATGTAATACACAAATTCCTTTTTCCACCCAGGCTTATTTTCTGAAAGCCTCAACTCAGCTGCTATCAACTCCACAGCCAGTTTTTCCTTGCTGCCTCCTTCATAGTTTCAGGTAGTCCACAGGGTAGGACTGTGTTTAGGGCACTTCTTTGGGAGAGGGAGTCTAATTCCCTGCCCCAAAATTGCACTTCTTCTTCTTTTTTTTTTTTTTTTAAGGCAATCCTTATGTTAAATAGAATCAGGCAATACCAAGAACAGCAACCGGAGCACAGCCCTGCTTCCGCTTGAAAACAATTGCCTGGAAGCCTGCCTGCTCTGGAGGATGGAATATGGTAGAGTCCCCCTGTGTGCCCCTGAGTCAGGAGCAGCGTACCTGTGAGGGGTGTTGTGCTGTCACCAAGCAAATGAGGCTTTAAGAAGAATTCCTTGAAAGGCTCAAAATTTCTTGAAAAATTGTTGAATCTTTTCAAGAAAAGAATGCTATTCAAAGGTTTGGTGCTGTGACTTCAGGAATAGGGAAAGCAGCATTGCTCAGAAAATTTGAGGGAAGCAGGAGCTCTAATTGTCTTCCAAGTGAATTTCACTTAGATTTAATAGGATGTGTATTTTATGTTATCTGAATGCTAATTTTTAGATAAACATTTATTGCTGTTTAACAACTTTGTAATAGATGTATCTAACAGAGATGTGTTACATAGCTGCTATTTCTTAATAAATATATTTTAGATAATCAATGAGTACTTAATGTGCAATTACTGTCTTATTAAATCTAAATTGAATGTGTGGTTTAGAAAATGGAAAGCTGGCTCCAGCAGTCACATATGTCCGCCTATTTTGCTGCAGATGCAATAAAGCTAAGTTTACCAATAGTGACTTGACATGAAATTCATGATTTTGAAAAAGCTGTTTCATTTCCCCACTGAAGCTTGCTATGAGCTATTGCTCTGTCCTTAGCTACTAGTGAGGGTTTGATTGTGTTCTATGTAGTCAGCTGCAGAGAAGTGCTCTTGTCTTGGTAGAGTGGGAAATTCAAGCTTGTGATGGTTAATGAGTGCTCTTGCAAAAATGTCTGCTTTGCTGGGAAGCTGCAGGCAGGTTATGGCTCCTGACAGCTAAGACAAGCTGCTTACAAGCAGAAAAGTGTTTTTTTTTTTGTTTTTTTTTGAGGGGGGTGGGGGTTGATTGCAAGACTCTCCCTTCCTTCCCTCTCTTCCCCCCGTTTCTTTAGGGCATAGTGTTTTTACAAGGGAGTCTATGTGCTAAGGAGAGAGATTGAGCAAGATTTGTTTATGGAAATATTTCAGTGCAAAGTCATTATTAATAGTGTTACTTATTTTAAATCTGTTGTCCTACTAGATGCATCACTGCACATAGTGAATAAGGCCATAAGCTGCAAATGAGTTTGGTTCACAAGCTCTATAACTTCCCCGAGAAGACAGACTGAAGATCCCATGAAGATTTCATAGAATGGGTGAACTTTCTGTGTGTGTCTTAGGTGAGCTGCAAACTCTTTTTGAGTGTATAGATGTTGTTATCCTTTCTGTCTTCAAGCTTTAGATAGGGCTGAAACCAAACAGCTGAGGAAGGCTACAAAGCTACTACTAAAAAGCTATTTTTAAATAGGAATGACTATCTATTCAAATACAAACCACCTGGAAAATCAGCTGACTGCTGTTCAACAAAGGCAGTTCCTGCTTTCAATGGGTAGCGTCTTATTAAGGAGCATCCTAATAAAGGCAATGGAAAGTTGTAAAAGGGCTAGAGATCTCTAAGTTTATTTCATAAACAGAAGTTGGGGTTGTGAATGCTTCTAGGGAGAAGCAACCTAGGGTGAATGGTCCCTTCCAGGAAATTAGTTTTTTTAAACATTTGTCTCTTATAGTTAAAAACTTGGGCAAGGATGTGGTGCCTGCATCTACCATGAGTCTCCTAAAAAGCTCATTTGTAATACAAAAACTCATGACTGAGATTTTGTGAGCTATGGAGGGAGCCCAAAGACTCAAGTCAGGGGAGCTGGGCTGCTAGTTCGTACTACACTCCAGAAGGCAGGAGGTCTGTGCTACAGTAGGGTGCCTCAGAACCTGAAAAGAGTTTTAGTGCCCTTTTCTCTATCTGTGCTGCAGAGACTGAAAATAATGAGTAGACTCAGACAGCAGTCCAGCTGGTGGACTAGTGAGATACACTATAAAATTTGCAGGTATGGTTGTTTAATGAATGTGCAGTATGGTACAGTGGCTAGAAAGGTAAGATTAACTTGTCCTGAGATATATGACTATTTTGGTTAATTACTTCCTTCTGTATTGTGCTTATCTTCTTCTTCTGTACCATCTCCCTATTAATTCTGGTTTCATAATTAGGTCATCACCTATTCTTATATGTTCAGATTAAAGCTCTCATGTAGTGTAGGATCATTCTTGACCTTTTAAATAACCTCTCTTAGTAATTTGGCAGTGAACAAGTAAACAGTAATGAGTTTACTGTGCTTCTTTCTTCTCACTCAACTTCATTTGGTGCACTGTGGCTTAGTGAAGAAGGCCAATTATTTTTGAAATCATGCTAATTAGTATAAAAAGGCCGTGCCCCCATGGCTAGTGATCTGAATCAGGTATTGTTCTCCGTTTCCCTCGCCACTCCATGCACTGCCTTCTTGCCTGAGATAGGAGAAATGTATCATGAATACTGAGCTAAACACATCCCTGGTAGAAGTACATTACAGTTGCTGGAACAGTAGTAGAGATGACTATGTCCTGTTATGTTGCCAAGTGACAAAGGTGTATGGATAAAATTGAGTAGAGGCAATTCTTCTGGAGGACAGTGACAGTGTAAATACATGCACATCATGGAGCAATGACCCAGCTGTTTAGCTAGCTAGATGAAAGTCCATACCTCCCGCAGGAACTAGATGTGTCAGACCCTTGTAATTCGAGAAAGACTGTTGAAAAGATACCACAACTGGGAACTTTTGAAATGGGGCCATTTTGGTCCTTAAACATAAATATTTTCATTTGGAAGATGTACAGTTGAGATGCTTGACCAGTTTCTAAGCTCTGTGGACTTCTCAATGCTTAAGCTACTTCTGCAGCCACCTGTTATTTAGATCAGGTTAGTACAGTTGTGATAGAAAAAGTATCTCAATGAAAATTAATTGCTAGTTTTCATCTTCCACTGTGTGCAGGTGGAGTCAGCAGGGAGAATTTGAAAGGCTGAACTTAGATACCTGTAACATTTCAAAAGCACAAAGCTTTCAAATATGTTAGAGATGAAACCAATTTGTTTTTGACACACGTCCAAACAATGAATTAAATGAGCCAAATGTAAAAGGAAGTATCTGTTTGACCTTTCTGAAAGGCTGACATATATCTAGATAAGAGAACGTGCCCTCTGTGGCTAAAACAGCCACAGCAGCATCCTTCTTGTGTGATTTACAGTAAATCAAAGCAGCACAACACTGCTGTTAAGACAAAACTAAGTCCCAGACAGTACTATGACTTTCCTGTCATCTGATGTGGGATAACCTGAGCTATAAGGATAATAGAATAATTAGGCTAGGCTAAGGTAGTCTGCAATTTTACCCATATTTTCTCCTTCCAACAAAAGACACTTAAGGGTGTATGCGCTTGTTGGTAAGATCAGTTGTAATAGGCCTGGCCTATCCTTTAATAGCATAGAGGAAAAGGAAAAGTGACTGCAGTTGCACGAAGAAGGTGGGTCCCTAGTTGCTGCAGTTAAGAAAGACTATTCCAGTCTTTCCAGAAAGACAGTTACCATCTACAAAAGTTGTTACAGATAATGTGGATTTATTCTTCAAACATATTCTTTTTTTCGGTATGTCTAGAATTACATAGTCTACACAGTTGCTACTAGTTTTAACTCTAGTTAAGTTGTCACTGCTATCTGTTTTACTGATTTATAAAACTAAGTCACTTTCCTCAGCAATGTGTAACTGGTTAGTGGTAACTTGTATATTCTGCCACTCCCACAGGGATACATAAATCAATTATTCTAGATTGTCTCTAAATATAGCCTGTCCTTACTGAGTGGCATAGCTTCTCTCCTATGCACTGAAGGAAGTATATGGATCATATGTCTCCCTATTCCCTCTTGTGTAAGATTTTGGTTACCTTGTATGCTGAACTAGCTACACTAATTCTGTGTCACTACTTTTTGAAGAGTTGTCTTGTGCACACGAGATTTAAAAAAAATGCTATTGAGGTAGTGGATTTGCTACTCTTAACAGTTGTTGTAAAATTTTATCACTTTAGTATATTTTTCTTCCTACTTCCTTGTTTCTATTTTGCTCACATTATAAATATAGTTTTGAAAGCCTCTTGAAAGTGTTATCCTGCTAATTTAAAAAATAGTTTGTTCTCGACATCCATGACTATTTTAGTCTATGAAAGTGAGGCAAAGATAAGTCCGTTTTTATTAAAGATGGAATAAAATAAATGTTGTTCCCTCTCATTATTTACAGGTATGCTTTTCTTAGCAGTTGTAGTCAGAGAGATGGGAGAAATGTAGTACATTGGATTCACTTTCAAGGGATGCATTGCCTCAGACGTTGATGACTTGTGGCTCTGCTGCCGAGGTGTGTCTGTCAACAGTTCTTACATATGCATGGTGGCAGCTTGTGACTTCTGAACCCTGGAACTATTCTATCATGGAAATAAATGTCAGGGAACTTCACAGACAGGATCCCATAGCAGTTCTTCCAATCTAGAAAGTCCAACTTGATCAAACTCTGCACCGGGTGATTCTGTGCTTTGTTATTCCTGTCTCAAAATGCCCCTGTAGCTTTTGAGAGAGACAGTATTTTGTCATTATTGCTTCCTGCCTTAAGCAACTTGCTGTGTGTGGTCAAACAGATTCAGGATTCTTCTTGGAAGGTGGTAGCTTAGATTCCTGTAGTTCTTTTGACTGGAAAGGGCTCTCAAAATGGAAGGCAAGACTGTGTCAGCCTCAAGAAAGGACCAGCACACAGAAACTATGAGGAGACTCATCTTTCTCTGGCTAGCTAGCTGCTTTTGTACTAGCATGGACTCAATCCTCTTGTTTTCCTTCCTACCCATGTGCTTGTACTGGGCCGGTGAACCCCTATCCTTTCCAGCAGTGAGTCACAATGTAAGCAAGGCAGAGCAGAGGGACGAAGAAGGCCTTGTTCTCTTTGACTCCCACGTGTGATTACAAAAAATCTGTGACAGCCTAGTGCTAAGCTCCTATTGTTTGTTGAGTACTCAGAGATGCATAGAAGCTCTCCAGCAGACAAATCCAGCTTGTGGTCCAATCGTAAGCCCAGTTTCCTGTTTGTTTGAAGGCATTTCCCATATTTATATACATTTTGAATACCCATAAAGGCCCCAAAGTGAAACCGTAAGCCAGAATCATTTGCTGGGTCAGTCTTATCCTTTGTTCTAGATTCCTCCTGAGTTGAAGTTCAATGAATTAGGAGTTACATTGCTCATGACTGCTCATCATTCTAGCTCCAAAATGTTATCTAAGTTTTGAGGTGTATCTTATACCTTGGTGCAGCAGTCAAGAGATAAAACAGATGCTTCCTAGGCCATGCTGAAATGTAAATGAACAGGAATGTGTGTGGGGGATCTAAGTTCTTGCCTCTTTAAATTTTTATTATTTCCCATCCAAGCTTACTGTTTTTGTTTAATCTTGCCATTCCTTTTCTTCTTCATTGTGTGCTCTTGTTCTTAGGGATATGCAAACTTTATTAGTCAGCTCAGCTTTCAAGCTCTGTGCGTTTTTGTGTTTGAGAATTGGGAATCAGGTACTTTTACAGTTAGCCTAAGGGGAGAGTTCGGCAGGAGGAGCCTTTATGAATAATCAGGGTTGACATCTCCAACGTTGTTCCTTCATTATAAATATTGTTAAAGGAGCTGTGACCACCATGGGCTCAAACAGAACAGAGCATGGAGGGGAAGAAAAAGACAGCCTTTGATATCTGCTCTCTACTAGTTATCACTCCATTGATGACACTGGCGTTGACAGGTCTCTTAGATTTGGCTGCCTTTTTTCAGAAAGTTTTTTTCTTCTATTAGCATAATTATTCTGTCTGTTGAAGGCTGAGCTCATTGTACACTCCGTAAAGGCTGAAAACACCAGTTAATATTAGTGCTTGTACATTTTCTTAAATGCTGTATGCCTAATAGATGGGTAGAGTTTGCTGATTGCATCAACTGTTTTTTGCTGCCTTCCTTAACTGAATTTACTGAATGCCCCAACCATTAATGAATCTCTCTCTCTCTCTGAGATCTATAACCAAATGATTGTTTTGCTTTCTACTTGCAACTGTACATTTTTGACTAATACAGAAGTATGCAACACTGTTTATTTAAATAGGACCTTGCTCTAAGCTTTTTCCTCTATCTTCTTGATTTAATTATATAGGAAAATAGTTGCTCAAGCCTGGACTTCTTTGATTCCTCTTTTAGGAAACTAAAATACATTTTTGCTATCGCAATCAAGCTCTCTACTGCATTAAATATTACTTAGAGGGAAAGGATTCTATTTAGTGGGATGATTAGTTCTCCAAAGGGTTAGCACAGCTTCATGGGACATGTAGCGTAAATTTTCTGTTCATAAAACTTTGAAGTTTTAAAAGATATAAAAGTTTTAAATAAAATCAGATTATATATTCAGAATGACCTTGCTTTTGGAATAGAATACAAAATGTTTGCTAGTATGAGCCTGGTAATTGCTTTTACCCGGTTCCTTAGTTCTGGCACCTATGTTTTCCCTTCTTAAATCATTGACAGTTGGAATGCTTGCTGTAATATCTGCAGTGCCCTGGGCACTTGTGCAAAAGAGGTTTTTTTTCTGCTCTATTCAGATCCTCCTCTGGCCTGGTATCTTCCCGGTAAAATGTCTGAAAAATTACTTCCGTAGATGAACTGAGAATTTTCTTCAATGCTCAGCATTGCTGCCAAAGCATAAGCAGAGGAGATGAAGAGAGAATGCTGAGAAGACACTGTGTTTTTCAACAGAGCTGAGGAGGAGGTGAGAAGAGGTATGGATGCTGAGATAGCCTCAAGCTCGCTCTTTTTTTTTTTTCTTTTTTTATCAGAACACTCTTCCAGATAGGAATATATGAATCTTGGGGGTTGGGGAGGAAAGGAGAAGTAAATATACTGCCTCCTTCCCAAATATGTCTTCAGTTTGACAATTGCAGAGAAAATGGTGATGAACAGAAGTTCATAGTTTGCAACGTGTGGTTTGTAGACTTGTTGGAGTCCATGGATTTATCTCTAAATAAGTTCTGAAGGTAACCCAGAGAATCAAATCTATCATGAGAAGACGTGAATTCTGTTTATATCGATATATATATTTATTTATATTTATATATTCTTACTATGAAAAATGTTTGGGGATCTATATATTGGAAAAGAATGAGGCACGGCCTTGTGTGTGCCCTTTATTTGCATTCAAGCGACTTTGCTTTACATCGTGATTCATCAATTTCTACATACGGGAGAAACCTTGGGCCCTATCATGGTGATGATGGGGTGCTATGCACTGCTTGGGATAATGTTTGTTGGTACCTTCCTGCAGAATTCTATTTTTTTTCCTTCAACCTTTCTATAGCAATTTTATTCAACTGGCAGCTAAAACTGGGCACAGAATACTGAGCTTAAGGCATATTATAGAAAGCGTATGTTAGATGCTACAGTGAGAGCTTATGTAACAGCGATAATGTGTGGCAAAAGAATGGGGTATTTAAGTAGGCTGGAAAAGAGCAATTGCTAGAAAATATTTAGAGTAGACTGGATAGGAATTTTTAAACATTTATTAGATTACTGTGACAGATAATGACCTCTTTCTGTGACACAAGGAACAGATAAGGTGGCTCTGCAAATCTCTCCCATCCCAAAGTACGATGAAATGGCAGAGGACCTTCAGTAGAAACCAGCAGTAGTTCATGTGCTTACCTTTCTTTAGTCTTCAACTGTACTCTTGCATATGACTGATAGATCACCACTTATTTGCAAACAGACACGCACATGTTTTGGTGTAAATGGGTCCAGCTCCAGTAAAGTATTGCACCACATAGTTTCCTGTCAAATATAGTTTGGGACCCTAAGCACTGCAATAACTACCACTAATTAATGCAGTTTGCAATGTTGTCAGTGACCATGGTGAGTGCAAAATCAACCAGTTTTCTTTCATAAGATTCTTGACACATATGGAGAACTCTTTTCCCATTAAAGAAAATGGAACATCAGTTTGAGCTTTTGTTCTGCAAAATTTTGTTTTACAAAATTCTGCACTGGCTTTTTATTGATGAGAATGTGAAAACGAGAAAATATAATATGGAGCAAAACTGTAAGTCACGCAAATTTACTAAATAAATCTGGAGAATCTGGGTATCTGTGCAAACCTGTAAAATATGCATACATATATAGATAGATTTCTCCCAGAATGGTGTGTATGCAATTTCAACAATACTACTGACTTGCTGGTTTTTGAAATACTGTCCAAAATTCAAACATCACACTTTCAAGTTCTTCATTTCCATCTTTCTTTAGCCTTTGCTCTGCCACAAGCAATCTGATCTTCAGTAACTCTTCACTGCTCTTTTATTTATTTTTATTGATGTTGGATTCTGTCCTGCAGATTCATGCAGGAAAGATATTTTTTTTAACTAATTTGAGACATCTAGTAAATTCTTAATGAAATATACCTGATGGAAAGTATTAGATGTGTTTTCATTCTCTCTCTCTTTTTTTTTTTTTTAAATACAATTATTTTACCAGATTATGGATAACTTTATTGCTTTTTCTTTTTTTTTGCTTTTAAGTGGGTAAAAATCAAAATTGTGGTGTTGTGTGCAGAGGAATAATGGGACACTTACAAAAAGATATGCATTTGCTTTTCGTCAAGTAAATCCCTGAAGGCTCCAGGACACAGTTTACACGTGTTTAAAGCTTGCTACACAGTGTTGCCTTTCTGTAGTTCCTGAGTTTTTGCTTGAAAAACAGTCCAAACATGGATCACAAGCTGGAAGTGGCGTTTTGTTTGGTTATCTGTTGAGTGATCCTGAATGTAACTATCGTCTTTTTTCTCCTGGTGTAGCAGGAGAGACATAAGCCCACTGCTGGCCTGGCAATTCTTTTTGTATGAACACTTAAGAAGTGGGATCTTAAAGAGACTGTGGTAGCTCTTGCATAAATATTTTTATCCTCTATATCCTCAGTTTTGAAGTTATAGACAACCACCCCACTGAATTTTACAATTATTTTTAATTTATGAGACCAAGGGGTTGGATACTTTCATAATTTTCTGTTCCTATTGGATGAAAATAAGTGAATGTAAAAGTAGGAGGTTGGATTTGCTAAACCATAACAAGTCATTTTGGAGCTTTAGGTTCTGTTTAGAGATATCCGGAGCAAGAGTACCTGCAAGATAAGGTTCCTTGAAATTCTAGCCATTGAAGTGCTAGGTAGTCTTGTGCTCTTTACAGGGAAAGTCTCTGGCATGATTTATGAGGGACTTATGGGTTGGATTTTCACATATGTTTGTTCATTAATTAGTATACTTGCATCCATGATTCTTAGCAGACTAGCATCTTGTTAAATGGATAAAGGGAAAATCCCTTCCTTTGTTCCAGAATTTTAAAAATATTATTCTCGCATTATGAGCTGGGATTTTCAGCTTGCATTTTTCAGTGTCAGTATATTATTTGCTGTGCTAAGATCCTATAAAAACAGCTCCAAACGTAGGCATTTTGCCTTACTGTCTGGTTTTCTTTCCTGGCTTGAAGTGTTTGTCTTATCCTCCTTTATAAAACGGAGCTGTGACTAAGGGACTAGTTATATCGTAGCTTGATAAACCTTTGTAAAGCAACGTGCTGTTGCGAGTAATGGCCTCCATTCATTATTAGCCCAGTTGATTTTCATTTACACTTGGCTCTAACAATTAGCTTGAGCAGGTGTGAAGGTGATGGAGGGCCAGGGACGCACAGAGGTCAGCCACTGCTCTGTGTGATAAATTAACCATTATTATCTGCAGTGAAAGTGGCTCTTTACGCTTGTCAGCAGCAAACAAAGGGACAACATATCTCACATAAAGTGGAATCAGGGCCACTACTGCAAATGTGATGTGTCTGTAATTTTGTCTGGCAAATCCTTTTGAAGTCACACCTGTGTGTTTCATTTCAAGGGTGTAAATCTATCCTATCTCAGAGGTGTGTACATATATATATATATGTATATATATAAATGTGTGGATTTGGGGTTGCAATGCTGTAGTAGGTCTCGTGTATTAACACATTCTAATCTGCATTAGAAATTAAGCAGAAAACTTAGTTTAGGATTTGAAACATGGAATTTTTCAGCAGCCTGTAATAAGGAGATGATTTGAGACTACTGAATTTAAATTCGTATGTTTCTATTTCTAACTGTTTAAAAAAGCACCCATAGTTTGTCTGCATTACATTGGCTTTCCTCTGATGTTTACCTATGTTTATCTTTCAAATGAACTGAAATCTCTCCCAAATCTAAAAGATGTCCTCTTCTAAAATGTGTGGGACTGGGAGTTGGTCGTGTATGGTACTGATATGATATAGATGGGATGCAGATGCAGCAGTGCTGCTTGGTCTTGGACAACTGCAAGTGTAGCACTGCTACTCTACTATCATGCACTATTTGGTCAACTGAATTGCAAATGTTTTACTCTTCATAAATATGTTATAAATGATTTGCAGGCTGGGTTTTCTTGAAAAGCCGTTATTTCCAAACATGGAATATTTGCACAGCTCATTTACACAGTATAGTTATTTACCCAGGTGCCACTGACTTGGAATTCAAGTACTGAGCTGTAAGTCAAATGGCTGCTTGAGCTAATCATCTTCTTTGCTGCAGGAAGTTGAAGAATTAATAACTAATCTTATGGAAACTTGAACTGAAATCAACAAAAGCATGCAGGGGTACGGGTAAGAAGTTCTGCCCTGAACCTTTCATTGTATCTCTTAGGCATGAACCTCTGAGGCTACCTTTACTACCTACTGTCTGTGGCATGGAATCTGCAGAGATGGCTTGTCTAGTAAGGTAAGGCTTTTCCAATGGCAACGCTTTCTTTTGTGATATGGTTTTAATACAAATGTGATAATTTCTCAGCTTTCCCTGGGTGTAGTTAGGGACACTTGCATAACCCTCGATGCACTGTTGTAACTTCCTTATAAACTATCAGTTGTCCATCTGCTGCCACCCAGAAGTTACACTGCTGAATGAAAGGTAATGCTTTCCCCTTAGGAAGACAAATGCTTTCTGTTTAGAGCTGCTGCTTATAAGAGCATAAGTGAAAGGGGAAAAGGGGTGGACATTCAGTCGTTTTAGAAAAAAGCCACGTGTTTATGATAGAAAGCAAGGTTCTTGCAACCAAATGACAGCAGTTCTGTGTTGCATGGTCTTGTTAGAAGTAAAGTATGTGTTTAATCGTTGGATTTGTCAAAAGGAAGGGTTGGACTCATGGGAATAAATATAATACACACGGGCTTAATTACCGTGAATGGGTAGGCAAAAACAAAGTATGCAAAACAGTACATTTACTCTTCACATATATGTCTATATACATATATAATTAGAGCTGGGCACAAAACACAGTTTTTCCTGCCACCCACACTTTCCCTGTTTTTTATCAAAATAAATATTTTGATAGAAAAGCACAAACCAACTCTACCATATATAGATATTTCTTGTCACAGATGAGGATAAAAAAAATCTTTGAAGTTGAACTTAGAGCAAAGAAACCTAATTTTACTCATTAGAAATACATGATATCCTAATTGGGAAGGGCATAGAAAGGAACGCAAACATTTGCTGCATCTGTATGGTAGAGAAATAAACATACTTTAGACAAATATATCCCTTGAGTTCCACTGGGTGGCTTATAGCATATCTTCAACATGCACAGGGATCAGTGCGATACAAAGATACTTTTCAGTGATTCATCCAACGCTATGTTGTAAAACAATGACAGAGTGGACAATAATTCTGGGCTTCTACTCTTATAGAAGCTAGAAATCTGTTGTCCCATCTGTAATGTATCCTGTAAAAGGTGCTTTTTGTTTATTTGAGCAACTCATGAAGATTAAATAAAAACATAATTTTTGTTTGAGTTGTAAATGAACAGGAATGATGCTGCACAAATTAAGGAAGTTAACAAATCTACTTTGCAATTCCCTTAGAAATGGGAACAAACAAAAATGTGATGTGGTAGGAAGTTAGATGTGTTCATTCTCTTGAGAGGATGTTCAGATAGCAAAAGGTCAATAAAAAACTATTAAAATATACTCGTGTCTCTTTGATCTGTATTTATAAGGACCATTTTTTAAGTTAACACACAGAGGTTCAATGAGTTAAAACAGCATGCTAAGGCAGAAGATTTATTCTCTTTCCAATATCTTTGCACAGGGAAGCATTAGTTTGGGAAGTTTATGATTTGGAGAAATTATATAAGTTAGACTGGGCTTGATGCCAGAGCTGGTCTGCTGCAGATTCATCACAAGCTGAGAATGTAAAGAAGATACAGATTGCTAATGCTCAGAGACATGCAGACACCGAGAAGTTCATCTCAGGTGTGGGTTCCTGTAGCTTGAAGCCATTTTTAAATCTCCGTGGTCTGGCTCTGACTCCCTAGTCAGATGATCTTGTGGTGTGGTGGTTTTTTGTTTGTGTTTGTTTGTTTGTGTGTGTTTGTGTGTGTTTGTGTGTGTTTGTGTGTGTTTGTGTGTGTTTGTGTGTGTTTGTGTGTGTTTGTGTGTGTTTGTGTGTGTTTGTGTGTGTTTGTTTGTTTGTTTGTTTGTTTGTGTTTGTTTGTTTGTTTTGTTGTTGTTTGGAGTTTTTGTTTGTTTGTTTTCTTACTGCTGAAGAGCAGAAATAAAAAACAATTGGGAAGAAAAAGGATTGGGTCAGGTTGGTTTGTTTGTTGCTTTGTTTGCTCTAATGTGTCATGCTGAAGTGAATTTTACTGGGTGGGTTTTATTCAGTCTGAAACTTCAGAAGTTAGTCTAGTTAACATGGCGGGACAAATGTTTGCTTCTGAAACAATTCCTGTCAAGATCTGGAATACATTTTCACTTGAGGAACTGGATTTGCACTTAAAGCTGTATGTGTGAAGCAGGAAATTGTACCTGCTAACACACTCTACTTTTCTGGAGGAAGCAAACATAGCGATGGTGAGATATATCACATCTCTCTTAATATTCAGAATGTGACTTCAAATCTGGGTGCTTTTATCATGTTATCTCTAGTCAATTGAAAGAACAAATTTTTGATTTTGAGTCACCAAAACCCTCACATATTTACTTGGAGTCAGTGAAATTCAAAACGCAAGTCTACATTTAGCATACATTCAAGGCTTCTGTTGAAACCCTGCCTAAAGGCAGTGGTGCGCGTACACAGTGAAAGTCACTAAAGCATCCCAAAATTTTGTCAGATGGTTCCCAGAGTTGACTAATTCTTTTTTGTTTGTTTGTTATAGTAGATGTGATACAAGATGACAGAAGTTTGAACTAATTTCTATGAAGTTTATGTAGTGCATTGAAAGCGTTGAAAACTATCGTATGCTATTGAGTAGTTGTATTTATTCAGTTTAAAAGATGGATGGGTAGATAGATAGATAGATAAGCACCCCCCATCTCCCAAACCTGAAATTAGCTAGTTATGTAATGCTGGTGTGAAATAATACTCTTGACTGTTGACATTTCAAAAACTGGCACAAAAATGCATCATATGTTCTTTATTCAGTGCTAGAGAATGAAAGTGCAAAAGCAGAAATGTTGTAGATGAAAGTCAGCCTCCACTGAAGCTGGTACAAGTTCTGTCCTAGAAAGCATAAAGAATAAATTTTACCTTGGCTTGAAACATAAACTAGACAGGGAAATGCATATGGACTTGATGGTGTTAGTTAGTCTGAAACCACCTGTTAAAGAAATGATATGGCAGTTGAAATACTCAGAGGTTTTATTGCTCTGGAAAGAGAGAATTTCAGTTTTTCTGAAATTATTAGATCTAATAATTCTCAGACGTGCTGAATTCGTAATAATAATTATTGTTATTACTATTGTTAGCCTTTCTTTTTCCATTTTTATGTAGGTTTTGAGCTATTTAATCATGTCTCCTTTTCAGGAATGTATTAGGGTAAATGTGTAGCTTTATGTACGTGAACAGTATCGGTTGGTGATTACCTGCATCTTTCAAGTCAGCCACAGGCTGAAATTCCGTAGTGGATTGCACCATTGCACCAATGTAGATGAAATTCCTTGGCTACCTTTTCTTCAGGTGTGTAAATATTCTAGTTCAAGGCCTGGTACTTTAAAATTTCTAGCAATTGTTTTTAAAGATACAAACTGCTTTTAAATTGGTTCAATGGTTTATGCACTCTCTAATTATATATAGTTCATAATACATTTATATTTATATACTGCAAACTGTTATATATGCTCTGTATATGAATTATGCATATGAACTAATGCTTTTAGACCAAATTTAGGTTGCAAAGCTGAGTCTCTGAAAGCTTATTTTTAAAGTGACTTTTTTTCATTTTTCTCGCTTAAGCAAAATTCTATCGCTGTAAAGTAATTGTATGAGTGAGTGCCCCTGTTTAAGTGAGCAGTTTATGGTTACTATATTAAAGTGAACATTTCAACTTGGCTAACACAACCACTGAATAAACACATATTGATATTATAGAACAAAATAATATATTAGTGCATTGCTCATTTGTGCTCTGATAGTCACCCTGATACTATTAGTCATGCGGGGAGTGACAAACACAATTACACTCGAGTGCTAATAGAGTGGAAGGGCAAAACTGCCTGACCTCGGCATCCTGGGTCGATTTAAATGTTTGATGTCTCATTGAATTAGTATCACAGTGTGAAAGACAAAGCTCAAACTAATGGAAATGAGCCTGGACATGCAATACTGCTGATTGGGCTGACATAATTAGAATAATATTCTTCACACAGCTAATAACAAGCAGAAGAAATAAATAACCAAGAGATAACTTAATGACTGCATGCTAAAATGCTCCTTTGAATATGCTAAGGTTAGCATTTTCTATTTACTTACGGAGCACTGGGGGAATTTTTTTCTCTGTGTAATCATCAGCTGTGGTGATGAGCTCCATACTGGTCACTAAGGCCATATGAAACTATGCAGGTTGGCCTAACTTTTTCCCCCTCAGCATCATTATTTAACCCTGAGGGTCATTCTTACAAATGTCTGCCTCTCTAGAAGATTTGCCCAATCCCTCACAAAAAAGAAAAGAAAAAAAAAAAAAAGCTGGCACATGACAGATTCATAAATATATAGTCTTGTATCTTCTGATGCTCATGCCCTTGAACTCTAAGGGACAAAGTCATAAAGTGTAAGCAAGCACATGAGACGTTTGAAGACTGTGTATTTCTGTGGGCATGAAGTGGGATTTTGATAATTTGATACAAAATACAGGACGGTTCTTAGTGTATTCTTACAGAATACTTTTTACAGTGACTTATCTTACAAATTGATCTTTGGCAATCTCTAACTACTTACTCAGCTTGAGGTGAGGTGATGGCAATACAGACTTAGAAGTTCACAGCTTTTATTTCAAGATTTTCCTTCTTATGTGAATAATACCTAGGACTAAAAAATGTCTCCTGGAGAGGTTGAGGATTTTTCTTCAACTAACATTAGTGATGTGTCCTTGGAAGGTATCAGAGAAAAAACTGCTTTTAACTTTATGCTGAATGTGGTAACTGTCTTAAAATTTGCTAAGAGATGTCTTTTGGGCCAAGTCTTCAAGAGGGCATATCCTCATCAGGTTTCATTCAAATCAGGAAGTTTTGTAGTGCCTTTGAAAATTGGTCCAGGAAAATTCCAAGATTCTTAATGCAGGATCCGGAAGTGAACTTCACTGTACTTCTGGAACTGTGACCTCATTCACAAGCGGATATCACTGTAGCAAAAAATTGCTAATAAGATCTGATTCATTTACATTGTGCTTGTTAGTGGTAACTAAATTTTTCCGGTCTTAAAACAGCTAAGACAACGTAGGTATTTTTTTATGCCCTGTTGGTCCGTAAATTTATATAATGACAAGCCTTCTGTCATGAATGCGCTAAAGTGGAAACCATGGTCTTAAATGAATAAGATGTTGCATGTTGCAAACATACAGGTAGAGGATTCCCAACAGAGCATTTTAGATTTGACCAGTGCGAGGCAGTGAAATGCTGTTCATCTGTTATATTCACAAACTAACCTACATCTGTTACTTCTTTTTAAATAATAATAAAAAGAAGGCCAAGCATTTTCAGCAAATCACATTATTTCACTTCATTAAGGGTTAAGGGCTTTATGGCAGTCTATTACCAGTTCAGACTGAGCTAGCACTGCTGAGCCAGCAGATGCCACAGTATCAAGGGCTGGTGCAGAGGTGGATCTCTCGCAGGCTCTCAGCACAATTGCCCTCAGTACTGTGGGGTCTGTTCAAATGAGGGCTCAGGAAGGGGCTTGGTGTTTATGTTGGAAACCACTGCCATTAGTAAGCACAGTTGGCATGCAGGTAGTATTTAATGTTTCCAATTCCGTGCCCCAGATTTCTGGTTCTCAGAAGAAGGGACCTAAGTGGTGCCCTCGTCATCCAAAGAAGCCCTGCCTTTTGAGTACTAGATGATTCACCTCTGTCTGCTCCTCAGACCCTGTAGAAATGCCACTGTAAACTGTGTGCTTGCCTGCTCTGGGCTATTCCTTATGGTAGAAGTTCTGGCTCCCTTTAGTAACAAATTCAATCTCCCCACATAATGTGGAGAAGACAAAAACAATAAATATAATAAGCTGATATAATAATAAATATAATGAATATAATCATAAATATAATACTTTGTATTCTCTGTGATTATGCAGAGGCATTGCCTGTATGCCAGTAAGTGGGCTAACTCTCCTTTTACCTAGATCCTCCTCTTTTGCCTAGAATCCTAAACCAGTGGGATTAACTATGGAATGACAGGCTCATGAGGTCGTTTGAATTTAAAGATGAGTGATTATTTTGTCTCTTTTAAGTTCATTTGAATTTATGCTGCTGAGCTGTGTAACCCCTCCATTTGATCCCTTTAAATAACCTCCCAGAGCTTCTATGCTAAATCGGTGTTCTAAAATAGAAAATAGAGATACCAGTGGCTACTAAAACCAAAAGATGAATATACAAGCAGACGAAAGATGCTCTTGTTCTTGCAGGGAGCTTTCTTTAAGCAAATCCTTTGGCTTTTGCTCAGCCTAGATACAAAGTTTTGGTAATTTAACTAGTCATTTTGAGGTTAGCATCTGAGGCCTGCAAGTATTTACTGCAGTAGAGCTGATGGTGTTAAAGTTAACAATAGCTTGAGTGGTTCTGGTAGCCGACACTAACAGAACAGGAATGCTCCCTGCAAAAAAAATAAAAATAAAAATTAGTGTTTTCAAAGCTGAACATACTGAGTAACTCGGAACAGTTTCTCAGTGTTAACCAGTGGGGAAATGCACTGTCATTCATATGGTTTTATGTGTTCCTGTGTTCATCATATTGATGGTGTTATGGTTTTGGTAGTAGAAATACTTTCCCAGCACATACAGTTAGTTCTGTTAGTATGCATATAGTTCTTAGCTAGTAGAAGAAAGTGTATGTAAAGGTTGCTGTCACTTATTTAGCTTTAGTTTCCAAATACAAATCTCTCCAAATTACAGCTCGGCATAACTTGCACATCATTTGGCTTAGTAGAGCTGGCTATTTTTATTTATTTTTTATTTAATTCTGTTTTTAATAGAACTGGGGAAAAAAACTTAAAAACAGCAGTATTTCTTTTGCATTTTCTGCACCTCCTGTGGTAGGTAATGGTCTGGTGAGGTCCGATTCCTGAAATTCTCATTATTATTTGGCTTTATCTTAGTGATATAGACAAAGTTGAAAGCCTTTTTCCTTTTAAAAAAAAGTCTCAAACAATGACAAGAAGATAACAGCTGTTGTGAAGGTATCATACTGATGACTGATAGGTAGAATATTAACAGTTAAAGGCTGAACTTTGGGTTTCATCAGTATCCGTCAAATCAGAATAGTGGATCCCAATTCTTCTGTATACTCTTTTGCAATTTGTGCCTGTTGGTATTTCAGTCCCTGAACAGAGTATTTAGGTATGTTCCCAAGCAGCTTTTCATACATATTTTATTAATATATTCCTTGTTCTGTTTCCTTCATTCTATGATTGCACAGAAAAATATTTATTATTTGATTTAGTTTTGTCCCAAGAATATCGGAATAATATATTGGAATAATGGGATAATATATTTCAGTCTTGTCTGGGCCCTGCTTTTATCATGTGTGATAGGTTGGTCTAGATGATCTCTGAGGTTCTTTCCATCCTGGGCTTCTCTATAATTTGTATGATTTCCATGAATATAAATGTAAAGAATAACTATGGGATTAGTGAAACCTTTTTTTAGAAAGGTTGCTATTGTTCTAACAAGTTAAGCTTAATTAGTTAAAAGTAAAACTGCTCTTTGGCACCCACTAGCTGGTCATTATCCAGTGCACTGCACGCTCTAGGGTCATTTTCATGTGGTAGAAAAAAGAAAATGTCACTGTACTTATTTCTTTTCTTATCCTCAACCACTCAGATTTCTCTGTGCTCTGATTTTCTAACACATTTTTATCCTGTGATCTTGAAGGATCCAAATTAAGGCCATTGAAGTAAACTGAAATCTTTTGATTAAATTTAAAAGCTTTTGAATTTGAACCAGAATGCTCTTAGTAAGCAAACGTGTATCAGTCAGATCAGTCAGTCCATTGTTAAGGAAAGAAAAAGAAATTAAGGATACTTTTTACTAATTTTTGTTGTTCGTAGACAAGTTAATGCCCTGAACTAGGAGATCCTTCTTTACCTTTTTTTTTTTCCTCCAGTGGCTGCAGTCTTGGTGATATCTGGTGGCAGTTAGTTCCACAGGCTAGTACTGTATGTTTTCAAAGCAATAACTCTCTAATGAAAGAATATTGCTTCACTCACAGTACAATGTATCCATTTTGAACAGCAAACCCAAATATTGTCAGGATGGGTATCACTGGTGTTAGTTACTAATAGCACAAAAGCTGGCATCTGAGGTAGAAGAACACTCAAGGTGTTCTTATGCAAGGCATTGTCCACATTTCTGGACAGAACTGTGGGTAGCTTTTGCACCTCATTCAGAAAAGATAGAAACTTGAATAGTAATTTGAACTAAAGCCCCATGTATGTTCAACTCTCCTGGTACAAACCCTTCGCTAGCAAGGAATGCACTTGAAGTGGTATTCCAGTCATAGCTGAACAAAAACAGCCTTCAGCAGTCTGATCTAATAAGAATGAAGAAAAAAAAAAAGATTTTTTTTTTATTGAGCAAATGTAGAAATATCACGTGTAGCTGCAGACTGGATTTACTTTCATGCCATTTCACAATCTGATAATTTTTAAAAAGACATACTTAAAATGCTGTTTCATGCAAAGTTCACTTTTTTCCTTGTTTAAAAAAAAACACTACATCTTTAATTTGCAAGGCTGTGTATTAATTTTGCTGAGAGCACCGTTTATTTCCCTTTCCTTCTACTTTAATAAAGTCAGTTGTTGACAACTCTCAGGCGTGTCAAACTCTCACCACTAATAATTGCTTAAGGTTCCCTAACTTCCATAAATGTTGGTTCCAGCTAAAAACCCCATGCTGTAGCCCTGTTTGAGGAAAGGAAAAAAAAGGGGGGGGGGAAGGGGAGGGGGAAAAAAAGGAAAAAAAAACTGAGAACTTCTTCTGATGAATTTTTGATTTTCCTTCTTAACAAAGAAATGTCTGTGATTCAAAGAAATAGCTTAAAGTGATATTATAAAATAGAATATGGAGTGCACTGTTCTGAATGACTCTTTGCTTTTAATGTGAGGCTGAAAAATTGTCAGTGCCTTTTTTGATTAGATGAGATTTTTTTTTGTTCTTGATCTAAGAATTGAGGAGAAAAACATGCTACTTGCATTTGAATATGGTATGAGCTAGATGTAATGTGTTGAAGATAAAGCAATACCAGTACTGCCTCAAGGCGGCACCTGTATCTGTGGGTCAATGCCATTTCTCTTTAGATCGCTGCTGAGCCCCTCTCTTGGCTGCTGCTTTATTAGGCCTAATTAGGCAGGCTGTCACTTTTATTGGTGATGGAAAAGGAAGATAAGTAGATTACTTGTGTCATCTATCTCTATCCGGACGTGTCTAAAAAGTCTAAAGTGATTGCTGTGGGCCACAAATATATTTCACAAGAGGGAGAAAAAGAAAAAAAAAATCAGAAATGTATTAAACCTCTAGAAATGACTTACCTTTGGCACTACTGTGTGTAATTTCAAACCCACAGAGAAAAGAGTTACAGTACATACATAAAGCCCTTTTGTTCATAGGGAGAAGGTTGTATGTAATGGTTTTTGCGATATCAAAAAAAAAAAAACTGTTTTCTGCTTAAAATTCTATAAGTGGTTATATATATATTTTTTAAAGTTAGTCCTAGTCATAATAAGAGCACAGCATCTGTGGCTGGTGAAGGAGAGTGGGCTATTTTGATGACAGGCTTGTTGACACATTCCTCTGATAGGCTTACTGTTTGGATCATTGCTCAGGGCATCTCCAGTTTATGTAGCATGTGTAAATTTTTAATGATTGTTTATAGGAATAATTAGTTATTTTCTAAATAAAACAACAGATATCTTAAGTTGGATAAATTAACTATTGATCACTTCATGAACAGCCAATCAACATTGCAATTCTTTAATTTCTGAGACATCATCCACTTTGGAAGATGATATTCCCCAGAATGTTCCTCAGGAGAAAGAGCTTGTTAGCTGCAGCATCATGGTAGGAAAATAGAACTACCTCTGTATGGTCTCTCTTAGGAACACGAAATATGATCTTCATTTAAGGCTGTTGCCAGGGTCAGGTACTAATCCTTAGGAAACTTTAAGATCAAGGATAAAACAAAGTGGATTTTATGTTTTAAAAAATTCTTAAAGCTACCAAATCACAATCAGACAGATGATAAAATGCTTTTAGAAATTTAGATCCTTTCTTTTAGATATGTACTTTTATTTCATCTATTGGTGCGTGCAGTCATGTGGGATACAAATATTGATCTTTCAAAATCTGATTGCAGCCACAGTGCAAGTTAGCTGGGTGTCATCATAGGCACTTATAATGAATATTCCAAAGATGTCTGGGTGATGGTTCTTAAAATCTAATGAGCTAGTGTCTTTGACTGTTAGCTAGAAGAATAAATTTATGGGTATCAGTAAAAACTACTTGTAGACTTAAAATTAAACTCAGTCATATCGCAAGGGCAAATGTAGAAGTTTTTTCCTGCTGTTTTTTTTTTTTTTTTTTCCACTAGAGGTAGATGAAGGAGCAGTAGTGCTGCTGTTCCATAATAACAACTCTTTGCCTCACTAGGGCCCTCTGCAGCACTCCTTACCCCAGAAAACTCCTATTAGCTTGAGCAATATAATTTCAGAAGACCTTTTTTGTGTGTAATGAATGCTGTGTAAGGTCTTTAAATGATAGATTCTGACTGCTGTACCAATGGCATTTTAATTCAAGATTCTGCTTTCCACAGGCAGTCAGCCAGTCTGTTTGCTTGGAAGCTTCAAAACTTCTCATTCATTATTCAATTCAGGCTGTTTAGCGTTTATTTTCTTTGCCTTGAAGACCCTTCTTCACAGATGCTGCCTAATTGCATCCATACATATTGAGACAGCTGTAAGTACAGTCTCATGGAAATCCACCATTAGGATAGGCAATTTCATAGCTAACTGTACCAGACTTTTTGTGTAGGCAGAATTTTTTATTTTATTTTATTTATTTATTTATTTTGAGATGTATGTTGCTGGAAAAATACCACATATAAAACAGAGAGGCAACTAGCACCAGGAACTTTCAGATGAGTTTGTCTCGGAGACCACTGTTAAGTTGAAGAAATTTAAAAAGTTTGTGTTGGTACAACATTCAACTCCACACACAGTCTTTGATTATTTATCTTAATTACATTATCTGCTCAGAGTGGGGGTCTTTTAAGCTCAAGACTAGAAGTGTCAAGGTGTCTAATTTACAAAGAAAATATTTTGATGTGTGGTCAGTGTTTGTCTTCTAAAACTGAAAGGTTTGATCCACTCCATAGTACGCCACAGTCAACCTTAGCGTATAAGAAAAGCGTGTCTAGTTATCTGTGCAGTAGAATTTCCCTTTGGAAACTGAGTGCTGCTGTTGGTCGGGGGTCTGACAGCAGCCTTGTAGGAAGTGATCTCGTCAAGATCTAGGTGTAATTTTTGAGGACCCTAGTGAATTGTCTGAGAAACAAAACCTTTTTACTTTATAGCAATGCTGCAGTATGCCTTGAGTTCATTTAATCGGAATGGGTAGCTGTTTATACCTATGTTCTCCCTGATTAAACTGTATTAAACACTGAAGCAGTCACTTCGCAGCAGGTTGCCAATAACAGCAGCATCTATCCTTGCTGTTTGGCTGAATGCTGATCAACAGTCCAGGGACGTGGCACTCCTTTTCTAAACTTTGTCTGGTGATCTAAATCTTGTTTCTGATTGTGGACATGTCTTCTGGTTTTAGACCTCAGCTTTATCCATGAGGCAGGATTGTTCATGCCTGCTAACTTATAAGCAGACTTATGCAGGGACAACAGCAGAGCAGAGCTACCGATCGTAGCAGTTAGTCACACGGACAGCCATACCTCAGCCAACCAAACGTAGGTGATAGATAGAAGGTCACAGGTGGGCAGAACTGGGGCCTAAACTCGGCAAACATGATAGATACTCTTTGTTGCCACTGTCTCTCCTAACAGGAAAGGACAGAGGCACGATTTACTTTGAGACATGTTTGTCCCTGTAAGTTTCCCTTAGTGAGCTGAGAAAGAAACAATATTTATGTAGATATTTTTGCCATCAGGTTGTGTTCTGGGTGTGTTCCTGTGTTGAAGTTTCCTGCTGATGTTCAGGGCCTTAGTATCACAGCAGACATAGTGTGTCTGAGTGATAAAAATGGAGTTCCTAAAAAAGTTCTTCATCTTTTTAATGGTTTTGAAATATTTTGAAAAACAGATTATCAGCAACAATGCAATTTTGTGCTTTCAATATTAGCATATCTTATTCCGTGAATTCCTGGCAGCATCTGAAGCTTACTGGCTCTTGGCTCATCCAACTCAAACTACTCTGTAAGAGGAGAAACTAGATCTCTTACTTAAAAGATACAGAAACAGTGTTCTTGCTTATGGGGGGGGGGGGAAGACCTTTTCTTTTCCTCTTTTTTTCTTTTCTTCTCTTTCCTCTTCCCCAGAAGCATGCAAACTCCACACATCCATTCTCATGCAATGAGAATAACCTGTGAATAATTCAAATTGTTGTGTTTCTAATTCAATTGATCAGAAAAAGACTAGGAGCAAAGATGACATCCTGATTTCAAAACCATCATCTCTGAGAATATCCCAGGAAAGCTACTGTTGCATGCCTTTTCAAGCTTTAAAAGCTCCACAGGTTGAATAGTGCTTATTAGAGTAAGAATGTTTTCAGAATATAGTTATAGTTAGATTTTTGGTAATATAAACAGACATGTAAAAATCTCCATGAGAAATTCAGGAAGGTACTTCCTGTATATACAAAATATATACCTTTATTGACGTGTTGTTTTTTTTTTCAGCAGATGCTCTTTCTTTGCATTGCATGATGCTTGCCTGTTTCATGGATATATCAGAGTAAAAGCCTTTTGGAACATTTTTATTTCCAATTTGTTTCCTTGCCAGTCAGGGCTTGCATATTGATAAGACCCCCAGGTTCATATGATCACATGTTACTGCAGGAAAGGACCAGCATATATTGAGCAGTAGAAGAACAAATAAGTAATGTCCTGTACAGACTTTCCCCTTTTTCTGTCTCTGCATTCTTGCAGGTAATGCATGTGGGTTTTTTGCATTCCATGCGAGTTTATCTAAGCAAGACTGATCCTGTAATTATTGCAACCTTTCAAATTAATAAATGTAGCCCAGTTAGGCTCCTGTAGCTCAAAAGCACTGAACTAGCTAGCTGGATCCAGTTCAATTCTATGGGATATTCAAGATTCAAAGAGGTTCTTGATTTCAAAAGACAGCTTGCTCTTCTCTAATCATGTTTGTTCCCTCTCTGCGGGTATCAAACCAATTAGAAACCAAGAAGTACAGTCTAAAAAGCTAGAGTTCAGTCCATGAAATTCTTACAGAGCTAGCTGAGATCAGTTTTAAAGATTCTTAAAAATTTTCAGTGAAAAGGATCATGTTTATCCTTTTCCTATTACTGTATTTCTTATAAAGCCAAAGCCTCACTCTGCCAGCCACACTGGGCTTCGGTGAAACAGCTTCCATATTTGTTTCTGATGACTTCATTTTTGTCTTCTGATATTAATGTACCTTTTCTCTTTTCTTGCAAACTGGTGACAACTAAGGTATGTTGGCAGTGAAGGGATATTTGTGAGCAGTCAGGTGACAAGGCTGATTTTACTGAATAGCTGCAGCTAGATACCAGCTCCATTGATGTGACCTTTGCACTTTCTTACACAGCACTTCAACATGTCTTGCACTTTGCAAGGCCATCTGGTAAAGTCCAGCACAGAATGCTAGTGTGGCAGCACCATGAAGGGCAGTGTCTAGTGCTAGTTGCATGAATGTTTTTCCTTCTTTCTGTGTGATCTCATTAGCATTAGTTTTTGCTTTTAGGATATAAAAAGCCAATACTAAAGTGCACAAATATTATTGTTCTGTATTAATGACTTCTATATCCAATTAGTGAAGATCATTATTGCAATATGTTATGACTTGCATTGCACACAAGAGGCTATAAACAAGATTCCCAAGAAGCAGCTTTATAGCTTCTCTGTAGCATTCTTTGACTACAGCCCTTCGGTCTGTCATTTTGCCATACAGCAAACCGAGTTGAACGGCACTAGGAACAAGCATTTGTCACAGGGTGAAGATTTTATCTGACTAAGAACAGAGTGCAGGAAGTACCAGCTTTCCATGCTACCTATCTAGGTTTCTTATAGGATGAGAGTATTGCAGTTTTATGGCTGAAATAATTCACATTTCATTGCAGGTGATATAACTTGTTTGTTAAGCAGATTTTAAAGAGATATTCTGTATTTTAATGGGCATTTAGTAGCTGGCTATCAACACTCTGAGCTCCCTGCCTGGGGACAGCATGCAAGGTTTATTAAATATTAAGAAGCTGTTCATTACTTTGCGGAACTATGACAACAGAACATCTGCATATTTAGGAAACAGTAAGTTAACATTTTTTAGACCAGCTGCTTCAGTTAGGGGAAAGGACTAATGTTTGTCTGGCTAAAGATGCATAAAAATGTGTTTTCTTCTTTGAAGTTTGCTCCTTGCTCTTGGTATTGGAGAATGTTGAAACGTACCTATGCTGCTTAATTTAGAACACAAATGAAAGCACTGGCTCCTTCTAGAGAAGGTAGAAAATTGGGCCTCTCAGGTAAACACTGTTTTTGTCATGTCTTTAAAAATCCCAATAATGTAAAAATAAATAAATAAATAAATAAATCCATAGTATATTCTTTAGAGGTTTATCTGTTGCCAGAAATTTGGAGAGGTGACATTTATCCCTGTATGCGACCTACAGATACATTTCAAATTCCACTGCAAATCTCAAGGAAAAGGTTATGTCTTTTGAAATGGAATGTACCTTGCTGACAAAAAGTCAATAGACTTTCTGGAAAAACTTCCTTTACTTCCACCGGAGTTTGAGGCAAAGTGATAACTCTTGGTATATTGGCTGTTTAAATTACAGAGGGGCTCTCTAACACTGATGAAGCCAAGAACATACTGTGAGTTTTTGTACCCACTCTTGCTTATATGGGGTGATCAGAGGAGTTTAAAAAGAAAAAAAAAAAGCTCCTCTCTTTGGTCCTGATCTTGCCAGTCATGCTGAGTGAGCAGAATCTCGTTTCCGTGTGGAGCAGTTTGCAGCAGAAATCCCTCAGTGATTACCATGGAGCAGGAGATCTTTTTAAGTTGATCCCTTGTGAAGTATAAAAGGACAGGCAGCAGAATTATTTAGCATTAGACATGGTTTTATCTTGAATGTGTAGAGTTGCAAGGATCCCAAATGTGTTACTACTCAGTGATAAGCTGTTAATGTTTTTAAAGAGTCCAGGGGAAGGAAAAAAAAACAAAAAAAAACCAAAAAATTCTTAGTCTCCTGTGGACAGTAAAGGTGTTTTTCCAGGCTTTAGAGTGTGGAACTAGCAGACCTATTCATATGTTTTTCCCAGTTCAGCACTAAAAACACTGACAAAGAGAAAGAAGTTTATTGCCAGCTGATATTCTAACAGCAACGATGTCTACATTGGTACTGAGCAAGATAATGGGCCAGGTATTGCACTGAGTGCAAGAACAGGAGGTGAGGATGGACTGAGGTAGTCTCGAGTCATCTTTTTGTCTGGTATGCCAAGCCAGATCCTGAGTCTGTCTGTATGTCTTGTTTGTGTCACTGTGGCAGCGGATAAACAGGGCAGTGGATAGGGCCTGGAGTGGGATGCACAGTGTGACTCACTGATTTAAACTGGTAAACTAGGCCAGAATATGCATGTGGAGAATAAAGACATTTTAGAATGCTATAGGACTATTTTGTCACAGATGACACTACAGGCTGAGGAATGGTTTGCAGAACAGTGAATAACATCATCCAGAGTACCTGTGTTCTTGAATCACTAGAAAGAAGCACATGGTATGATTTCATCTGCTCTGTTAACAATGTTCAAAAAAGGCATTATGAAGACCCAAGATTGTGGTTTTTCAATTATATGATGCAGGGCAGCAGTACTATCTTAAAAATAAAATAAATTTCCTCGAACATCTCTAACCTCTGGATTTAAAGGCCAATTTCTGTTCAGTGCTCAGTTGTTGCCAGTACTATCTACAGTTCTGTTGATCAAATTAGATGTTCCAGTTAAACCAGGGTAATTTTATTGGCTTCAGTACATGCTCTTGTGGCTGTTTAAACACTCTTCTCATTTGTATTGACTGTTCTTTTTATCTTTCAAAACTTGACTCCTTTTTTTTTTCCCCATATGTCCCCTTATTCCTCCTGTATGAACACCTTTTCTTTGTCCCTTTTCAGATCTCTTTCTTTGGCCTTCCCTGTTCTGTTTGATTCCAGCCCTTGCCTCCTTTGTTTTTATTACCAGGCATACCTTTTCTTCCCTGTCTTTCTATCTGTCGTTCTGTCTTTCCTGTTAATATACTTGCCTTTTCCACACCTTGCAATTCTACTTGTAGTTTAGTTCTGAGTCCAGTAGGAATGCCACCAGACTGCCAACACTACTACATATATCCTACATTATCGGCTCTGCTGTCCACTGCCTGGGGCTGACCCATTTAAGCCAGCAGATATGAGAACATTGTAGATGAAGTTGATGTGGCTGTAAGGTTTTATAACACAATACGTAAGTTGCTGTTTTTTTAATGCCACTTTGACAAAATCATAAATAAACAGGTAGAAAGCAAGGTGTGGATCCTCCCTTTTTCATTTTAAAGATTTTAAAGAAAAATCTCTAGGAATCCCTAGCTTTTGCAATGTTAATAGTGCTTGGCAGTTTCTTGTCCGTTTTGAGATGCTCAATATCTTTTTTCTTTGTTCCCTTCCTCCTCCCCTCCCCACAAACTCTTTACTTTGGTGTTTACGGAAAAGATGGAATTCAACACTTGTAAATCTTAGGATTTAAATTTAAAGTCCATTCTGATTTAAACTTGAGCAAGCCTGCTGGGGAGGAAAAGAAAAATCCTCTAGATGTCTCGTTCAGTAAAGTCTGTTCATGAGGTTCCTCTCTGTGGTAGGAGGAACTTACTGCCGGTCCTGAAGAAGCCTGATTTTGAACTACAGTGAAATCTTTCCAAGAGATTACAGCACAGCTTATTAATGACACTCAATTACGACCCCCGCACTTGCAATTATTTGTATTATGGCAGAGCCTAGATGACTTGATTTGATTGATGAAGAGTAACTGAACTAGACACTTGACAAATATTGTATGAAAGAGTCTGTACTTGAAGAGACCACCATCTCTGGTTCGCTTTCAGTAAATGGCAGCAGCAGTGGTGGCTGCTGTTACTCCTCTTGGTGCAAATCCATTTCATGTGAAGTTATAACTCCCGGACTGCAAACTGGTATTACCAAAGCACAGCTGGTGTTTTTATAAAGCAATTTATGCTACTTAACATTGTATGGCAAAGCCAGGAGATGAATTTGAGATATCAGAGGTGTACCTCAGTGCTGTAACATGAGGACAGTTCATTTCAGTACTTCCTTCTGGGTGATTATGCTGCTCTTTCATGAGTATTTCTGTTCTCATTTTTCTCTTGAACTGGGAAGATGTGCCTCGTGTCTCTTGCTCAGCATGGGCCTAAGGATGTCTGCTTCCACTGGATTTGCGCCTGTGTTTTCTTTGTGGTCTTCCTGTTCTCCTGTTTCTCAGATCTTCTGTTTGCTTTCTTCCTCTCCAGACACTTCTCTTCACTCCCTCTGCCAGTAACTTGCATTGTTCTTGGCCTGTACATCCTCCTAAAAAGCTCTTTGCAACCTTTCGCTGTCCTCTGTATTCAGCTTCATCTGACGACCAACCCCTATTTGTCTCTCTGAGCTCCCTTGCTCTTTGTCTCTTTCTTCTGACTGTATACCTCTGCTTCCCTGGCTCTCTGGGGGATTAGAGCTCTCAGTGCCTTCCCTTAATCACGGAAGTATGAGGACTGAGTCCAGGGCACAAAATATGAACAATGAAAAGAGCGAAAGTGTGTATGAACTCACTGTTGTCTTACTTGCCACTCCACTGCCAACACGTGAAGACTGTGCACACATGAATTTGAATGGGTACTGGCTCTGCTAACAGATTTCCATGGTTTGTTAATGGGAAAATTTTCATAAGAGCTGCTCTAGGGGGATTTCTGGCAAATCTGGGTTCTTTTTATTTGGAACTTCCATCAACAGGTTGCAAACCTTATAAGTTAGGGAACGAGGAAATAAGTCTACCCAATCACCCAGAAAAAGCAAGGGAAGGCTATTTAACTTCTTTCATTTGCTGCATTTAATGAAGAAACTGGTGTACATGTGTTGTAAGGGAATGAAATAGAAAAGGGAGAGAAAACCCTCTGTGGGGAGCTACGTTTCTCATGAAATCCTTGAAGATTAACCGAGGAGGGGAAAAACCCTAGAAACTTTGCAAAAAAGAAGACCTACATTGGTGCAAACTGAGGCAAATCTCTGCTTTTCAAGTCTCCTTGAACGCAGATTTTTCTCATCTGTGTGTGAACTGAAGTTTAGAGCATTTTCTTTTCTGATCCTGCTTTCTACTAAGTTTGCAAGTCTCCAACTTCTCTCTGAGCCTTTACAGTGTTCTTCTCTAGTGGGAACCATCCCTTGAGTTCCTCCCCCACAAACAGCTCTTTGGTCGATAAAGGAAGCGGTTTTATTTTGTTTTTGTTGCCGCCATCCAAGACTGACAAATGGGTTTAGTCCCAGGCTCTTCCTTCAATTATTAATGAAAAATATTGTATTACCTGAGGCTAACCCAACGTTGCGTTCCATTTCCAAGCCTTTGGCAACCAGCAATCTCATTGCTGTCTGAAATGCAAAGAAAATGTTTTTCCTGTTCTTTTTTTCCTCCTCTCCTTCTGTCTCCCCTCGCTTCATAAGAGATACTTTTGTGTGTGAATTGCAGGATGACACCAATAAGTTAGCTAATAAAGCACTGTCATAAATAAAGGTGAATGTGGCATGCAGTCTGATTGTCACTTGCTTAGGATTTAAAATATCAGTTCCTGAACATTACAGAGATTTAGGCATGGGTTAATTAAACATTTACATACATGTGTAGAACAATATATTGTATGGTGCAATAATATGCACTTTAATCAGAGTCTGTGGGTGTTGTGTGTTTGCTTGTTCCATGTTAATTGGTATCGTGCTGGCTCCTAGCTTAGGTCTTTGGCTAGATGGAACAGAATAGACATGGTGTTTTAAATATTTTAATTAGGACCAGCAGTTCCCGGCTCGCTCATTTCTCATTGGATTGTTTTTCATGCATGAATAAATTAGCTAGCATGGAAGTACTTTGGAGAAAGTAGTTGCCCTCTAGCCATAAAATGAGTCCTGTTCATTAATACTTTAATGAAATTAGCTGTGAGCAAAATATCATTCCTTTTAACTGTGTTCTAATTTCTTAATTTTAATTAGGCACATAATTGTAGTGTGCTGAAATTATCTTAATGTACAGCAAGGAAAGTTCTGTCACTGTGGGCCTGTGGCTGAAACTTGAGCATACTTGCACCATATTCCAGCTTGCAATTTTTCTCTTCAACTTTTCCTGGCTCTAATCAAAATCTTTTCCTTACGTGGTGTTATTGCAACATGGTGTCAGGAACTGATCAGTGCTTTCAAATACTTGGAAATTTAAAAGACTCATTGATGCTAAGTTTTGTTGGTGGCAATATCCATTTGACAACCCCAATTTTAGGATGCAACATAACTGAGGACTGAACATTTCTAGCAAACACAGAAGACAGAATGTATTTGGTATTTAAATTTTTTCCCCTGAGATTTCCCATGTTTTGCTAGCCATAAGTTGCTACATTTACTTCATAATTTTACAAACTGAGATGTGAAGCAGTGAAGATTTCTAAAAGCTTAGAAATTTAAATTTTGGCAGCTTGAGCGTAAGTCATCTTTAGTATGAAGTTTAACTAGTACAAATTAGTCTAGGTTGCTTTATACATGCAACTTGTTTCCACTTTGGCAGATACTGTTCTGCTGGATGCAGTGTGTTTGTTTACTGGAAAGACAAGTGTACTCTGGCAAAAGCATTGCTTACTCTGACAGTTAGTCTGACATGGATATTCAGAGTGAATGGCCTTATCCTGCTTGAGAACTGTGAGAGGAAACACTGAAGTAGATCAACTTTTTAGGAGAGCTAAGCATCTTCAATCCAAGTTTATGTCAGTGGGGATGTAAGCATCAGCCTTTACCACTTTGCTCAAGACTGCAGAGAACTGAGCTTCGAAGCCAAAAATGAATCTCGAAAGTTTTAAAATACTGAAAAAAGGGCATGTGGATATTCAGCCCTAGAGTTTTCGCATCCACAACTATGTTATGTATTTACCATATTCTTAAGAGAATTTCAAACAGTAGTAACTAAACAGATATGAAATGTAGGTCTTCACCCAAATCATTTTAAGTTCAAATAACAGTATAGTTGGATCTTGAAACTAGCAGCTTTACGTAGGGATTTCTTTCTCCTGTACAGAGCTATACAAACCTGTTCTGCAAAATTCTGCAGTTCAGTCTGTACAATGCCTCTCCTGAACACCTGTAAAACCCGTATTTCAAAATGCAGGTGAGCTCCAAATTAGCCTTCCTTCCCCCATGAAGGTGATGTGCATTAGTGCTGCTTGCCATTTTCCCAGAGTGACAGGGACCTTTGTCTTTGCTGAAAATGAATTTCTAATTGAGATCCTTTTTTGGTGGCATATTTCATGCCTGCTGTAATTGGCACCTGCTCTAAATAATATTGATATTTCTTATTTAAATAATATATTATGGCTAATTGTAGTACTTCATTATGCCCACAATTAAGTGAACTGAGGTTAGTTTACAATTAATACTAATACTAGCTGATGTGTAATTTGAATGTAATTTGCTGCTGTTAGCAGATTGCCAGTGGAAAGAAGAAAGCTAAGGGATTTCTTGTTTCCAGTGGCAATCTTGTTTTCCTAGATAAACAATTTTGAATAAAATGTGAGTTATATTCAGATAACTAATAAAGTAATTAGACTAAACATTCTGTTTTAATTTCTGATCAATCATTGTCTTTCTTCTGTTGGTAAATACACACTCGAGCCATCCCTTTGGAGATCTAATTCCAATTATAGTCTATTAAAGATTAGTAAAATTAATGCAGCACATATTTAGTTGTTTCATGTTATGGGAGACACAGGGTAAGTTCAGAAAACTCAAGCTTCACACAAGGCAGTCTTCAGTATGATGCATTTGTATCAGTGTTTATCCTGTATTTGATTACAGATTGCTCTAATAGTGATAACAGGGGCTCTAGGAAAAAAAAGAGGGTGGGCTAGAAGTGTGGTGTGGAGCTCCAGCTACAAATGACAAATGCTACAGACAGTGATTATCCTGAAGAAAGGAAATCCCAAGGTATTTCTTTCTTGAAATAAAATCTGTTTGCATGTAAGTATTCAATGGCTTCCAAACCAGCTGTAACTTGAAAAATATTTGCTATTGAGGCAAATGACCTAGGCAGATTGAGAATAGTTTTTTGGTCTACTTCACCACTCAAAAATTCTTCTGGTCCTTCAGCATCAGAAAGAGCCCATAAAATGTGTCTGAGCAGCAAATTCAAAGTGCATCATCACCATTCTGTTTGCTAACCTGAAACAATCATATTAGAAAAATGACCTATCTGTACGTCTTACAGACTTCTCTGTAGTAAGACTTGAAGAAAAGCAAAATTTAAAATTGCTTCTGTCTTCTGTTGATATAGTCAGATAAGACNAACAATAAGGGAATTTGAGTAATGAATGACACAAAAGGGTGGCTCAAAAGCCTGTTGCAACCCCCAAGTACTCATATAGCTGTAATTGAGGTCCTTTTCTGGTTTCTGTGACAGTACAGTTACTGTGCTTTTGAAGTAAGGTGTTGGAGAGACTAACACTGTATTCAGCTACCAAAGAGGGAATTTAGGCAGCTGGGAATTCAGGCAAGCGGGAATTAAATTACTTATGTTGGGATTGGTGGAGGAAAGAATAAATAGATAAATAAGGGGGGAGTTCCCTGCGACATTATGATATGCTGCCCGCATTACAAACATTTTTCTGGAACGACTGAAATGTGCGCTGCTGTGAGAAAAATGTAGGGTGAATTCATTTCCCATGTCCATGGTCTGAATCAAAAACAGCTTAGGATGTAAGGAGGGAGTTTGACATGTTCAGTATCGCTTGGAAACAGGACATGGGTTTTTGTAACTGTGGTGTTCTGTCCCTCTTTTTCAAAATAGCAACTGGATGGATAAGGTTTTATTTCCCTGTTAGTTTACAGAGGACTTGTGGTTAGATCAAGCACGGTCTCTTAAAACTTTTAGTTATGCTTCTTTTTAAAGTTTGGTTGCTGATACATTTTTAAACATGGAATACAAAGGACCAAAACTAAAAAAAAGAAAAAAAGTTGATTTCTTTGAAAGTTTGCGCTACAGTGTTGCTAGTTTTAGTGATCTTGCTGACGTATAATTCTTGTCTATTCTTTTCGTTTGCTTGTTTGGTTTTGTTTTTAAAGAAAGCTACAGCTTTTTGAATGGTCACCTGAGAGCATCACTACCCATTTTAAAATGATGAAAAAAGAAAAAGTAATTAACTACCTGGAATGAGGAGAAATGTTGGGCATTGTAAAAATCCAACTTAATCAGGACCAATTAAAAAAAACTAAAAAGCCTCCCCCACCATTTTTAACTTAGTCTTATCAGTCAGAAGCTACCCAAGATGTATGTGTTTCTCTTTCTAGAGAAACAAAAGCTAATTTGAAAATAACTAAATTTCCTTTACCAGGAATTTCAGGTGATATTGATAGAACGCATGGTTGCAGTGATTTGAAGAGACAAAACATTTTTGCAATGAAAATCCTTTACTGACTCTAGTTTTCTTTCATCTATGAAACTTCTTAGACAAAGAATTAGGAGATTTTGTGCCAAGATACTCCACCCCAATCTTGTTTCTAGGCATCTTTCTAAATAACTGTATATCATAGAATCTAAGTATCAGCTGTAACGTTAGCACTAAAAAACCCTTTTAGATCCCCTGTTGTTACTCCAAGAATTCCATTTTTAAGGCACCAATCACTCTCTTCAGATTGCGCCTGCCTTCAATTAGCGGTGCAACTGATTTCACTATAATTATGTTATCATTTAGATTAATCAGCATTTTGTGGTTTCAGTTGATTAGAAAATTACAAGTCGAACACTGTATTCCTAATAAAAATATGAACTGGATGGTAAGTAGAAGAATGCTGGAGAACAGTGGGTGTTTAACGGTCTGTCTCTAATTTTAAAGTCTGACAATTGCTGCTTACTTTGCCACAACTTAGAAAAATCCTTGGTAGTAACACAAACATCAATGTGCCAGAAGCTAACAGCATATTGCCTTTTTGAGGATGGATGCTCTTCATATAGTTACGGAAAATTTCCTTTTACGCTTGTTTTTCCAGGGTTCAGAAATCCTACCTATCAGTGAACCAGCAGCTTTGAAATTCTGTCTCTTCTCACCATAGCATTTTTCTTGGAAATTCAGAAAAAAATTAAACCTTCTCTAATGTTTTCTGATGTGATTCTTTTTTGAGGCCAGCTGCCTCCACTTTGAGATGACTAGTGTTTCGAAAGTACTGAATACCTTTTCAGTCTGCCAATTGTGGAATTGTTTAATGGTATCAGAGAAGTGTGTCATGGTGAGTCACATGGCAGAGGATCAAAGATGTTAACAGCTCCTCACCATTCCATCTTTGATATTGGTGTATAAGGAAAGGAAATAAGGAAATAGCAAGTATTAGTATTTTTAACGTAAACGTTGGACTTGTGGGAATGTCTCTGCTAGAAATGTTGTTTATAAATAAGAAGGCAAGGTTTCTGTGCTACAGATAAAAAGTATTTAATGTATGTGATGAACATAATTAGATAATCATAATGGTGTGGTACAAAATGGATCGAATTGCTAGCAGGGCTGCTCCATTTGCACCTTTATCGTCTGTGGTCAAAGTGGTTATCTCCATTCCCAAAATAGCTCTGTGGGGCTTTTCTACTAGTCCCTCCTTTCAAAATGCTTTCTTCAATCTTTCATGACAAGTTGCTGTGATTTTTGGAAAAAGAGAGCATCAGTCACATATTCTGCAAGCTCTGAGTTTTCTATGGCCTTCTCCTTTAGTTCCATCCAAGCACATAAATAATCGCGTGCTAGAATATGTCTGTTACGGAATCTGCTTCTAATGCCAAAGTGCTGACTGTGAGAGTTGACATCAACTGCTTGGAAAGGAAATGTGGCTTATAGGTAACTTTCTGAGAACTTAACCTAGTTCAAGCAAATACTGCAAGGATCCAGTGCTGAGAATTTAAAAAATTTAACAAAACCAGAGATAATATTTTTTCTATTTTGTATTTTTGCCAAAATGCAAAAGATGGCAGTAGACATCAGGGAAAGATTTGACAATTTGTAGCCTGGGGTAAAACTTCCCTTTTAAATATCTTGAATTTTAGAAGGTGTTGCTTTTTATGGGGAAAAACATTGGCTTCTTTTGTAGCTTTTCTACAGGTTAATATTCTGTTGCAGAGTATAAATAGAAAAAATCACCACAGTTTGTGGTTCTGGAGGGAAAATTAATGTGAGCTTCCGTTGGCCTTGGATGCCCAGCCTTATAAAATGTAAAAGAGCAATGTCTTTGTTGCTGCTGTCTGAGGGTTAGATATGTTTCTCCTGTTATCATAAACATATCCAGATGTGCTGTGGAGCCCACAAAAATAATTAAAAAAAAAAAAAGAGAGAGAGAAAAACACAATCCCAGTAGTATTTTTTCCCAGCAAATATTGTCAGACTTCAGAAGAGAGATAGTGGCGTGAGTGTGCTACCACAATACCACTGTATTAATAAAGTACTCATTATATTTATGCAGATGGTAGTTTTTTCCTGAGGAAGATATATTGATGTTTACCATTATGAATATGAAATTGTTAATTGTGGATTTTGAAACTTCAGGAGGCATTTTGAGTGTGCAATTTATCTTATGACAAAATTTATCCTAATGGAGTTGTGTCAAGCTTTCAGAATGACAAAAACAGCAGGGCAGTCAGGCAGACTGTCCCTGGGGAAAAAAAAAAAAACACAACACTGTTTAGACATCTGCCTGAATACAGTATTTCTCCTGTTTTTTCACTGTCTGATACTCAAGATGCTTTGTTTGGAGCTATTAAGGACATAATGCTGCAAGCCAATGACTGTATGGGGGCTCCAGATCCACTAAGAACATAAGCTGTATGTTCTAAAAATAAGATATTATTATTTATTTAGAAGTGTAGAGATTCCTGATGTCTGAGACAACCTGAAGAGGCCTAATTTGAAGGGACAATATTCTGAAGCTCAGCTTTCCCAAGTAGGGTGGGTACATGCTCTGATGTGAGCGCTGCGTTCACACCCTCATGTCCCAGCGGACAGAAGGAACAGTAGTGTAAGCCTCCTGAGGAAGCTCCAGTCAGTCACCTGGTCTGCAGGGATGGTTGGCTATTGCTCCTCTGCTGTGAAAAGGCTGGTTTTCTGGCCACTGATAGACTGGTGTCTCCACGGGGACTGATTTCAGTGTTGTTTGATCTGTCTCTTGCAGTGGTTGGCCTCCTGTCTTCCTGATCTGCCTTCCCAAAGTGACTAGTTCTTGCCATGCTAGCATACAAGGCTTCTTCCTCCCTTTTTTTTTTTTCTTTCTTTTTCTTTAAAAACAAGCAAACAAAAAACCCATAAACCTTGCTTTTTCCTGCCATAGTCTTGTTTCTGTTATGATTCAAGAAAGAATGTGGCTTGCTGCCTGGAGAAAAATGGTCAAGAAGCAAAGTCTTGATGTAGAAGGGAAGATTGGGCTGATGAGAGGAAGAGTGGAAGGTTATATTTTGATGGAGGAATGTGTGTAAAATTAGGGGGAGATCTTGTCTGGAGAAAGACAGACTTTCTGTGGGCAGGAAAAGACTCGGAGTCTTCTGTTCAAAGTACAAAACTTCACAAAGAGATGGAAGCTAGGGTTCCTAGGGATGCAGCTGTGTTCATAACAGGACAATAAACAAGTATTTTTGAACACCTGAATGGAATTAGTCCTATCCTTTGTAAAATTAGTGGATGCAGATGGCTAACTTCACTGCTACAAAGCTTTAGTCAGAGGAAAACAGCTGGAAAAATGAAGAACTTTGAGCTGTGTACAGAATCTTATTTTATCTTTCCTTTTTTACTTTAAAGCTTACCTCTTTAAGATTGTCTGCAGTATTTTGGGGACTTGAGATTTAGATTCATTTTAGATTTTTTTATATTTGATGTAAATTTTAAGTTTTCAGCTACAACTTTTGAATTGGAGATACTGTGTCTATTTTTTTGATCTTCTTAATTTATGATGGAAGAAAAGGGAAAAATGGAACTTTTTGAGTACCCATTGAAAGACATGCTGTCATTATGTCAAAGATCACCAGGTGGTGCTGTTACACATAGGCTTCCAAATTGTTTTTCTGCTGTGCGAGCTGATGTTCAGTTATGGGAAGATGTTCACATTGCTAATTTTTTGCTATGAAGTATCTGAAACTGAGCAACAAAAATTTGCACAGAGCCTTATTCTTGGGGTTGAGCCAATTTATAAGCAGGGTTGCTCTGGGTGAACAGGCACTACCAATGAACACAGAAAAAAGTCTACCCCCATGCCCACTTGTATCGTATAGATAAACCCATATGAAGAAAATGTGGGGTGTTGCAGCACCTGTACTAGCTTGTCAAAATGCTACATGTGATTTCTTTCCTTTTTTTTTTTTTTTGGGGGGGGGGGGGAAATAGAGTTCTTAAAATTTTCCTCTGTTTTGACCAAGAGCTAAATGATTTACTGAGTATGCGTCACATTATTTTGGACTGCAGTGGTTGAAGTGTTTCTGTCCATTTGATTTTTTGGAAAAGTTCCTAAGAGATCGATTTCATTCCTGCACTCATAGGAGTAAGACCAGACGTTTACTGGGAGGGTTTATTTCCTGCTTTATGTGGCTGCTTTTTTACATTTTTCATCAACTTATTGAAAGAGAGAGTAAATTAAACCAGAATAAATAACACACGCATGTTTAATTGGGTAGTTAACCATGGGACTAAAGTCAGTAACTCAGTCTTTTCCAAGAGTGTATAAAAAGTCGGCATTGGACATAGCTAAATACAATATATAGCTTCTGTTGAATGAAGGTTGATAATACCCATGACTTGGGAGCTGACCTAGCTTCTCTGCACAAGTGACTGAGAAGAGCATGCAGTGCATGCTCATTTCTCCAGCTTTCTCATTGAAATCGCTGGCGGAAGCCTAGGGATTGCTATTTCACTGTCACATCCTGCTCCCTTTTCCGCATGCATGTCGTTAGCACATGAAGACCCATATTGTGCTCAGCCCTTCTGTGTAGGTGCAAAAGAGAAGAATGGCACAGAGCGTCCTATCTCCTCTTCCGTAGAAAGCTAGGCAGAGACTAGGTTCACACTGACTCTGAGAGCATTTTAGTTTAAAATTAACATCTTTTTCCAATGAACAGCATTTTGTGGCAGATAATTCTCTTAATAAGAATCAATTACCTGTTTCTTTTTTTCTTTTCTTTGAGAATCCAGTTGCACGGAACAAGTCTCAGGGGAAGTGTAAGATTATGTTTTTAAACCATTAATTTCTTCTGATTATCATACTGCTTTCCTCATGCTAATTGCTAAACCCTATGGGATCTCACTAACATGAGATACAGCCAGGAACAGACAACAAAATCAGAAGTCAGCAGAGGTGGTGATTTTGAAACCCGCTCCTAGGTTTGTGGCATAGCACTTAGAAAAGACTAGTCCATCTCTCTTCCAGCTCAGTATTGTCCCCACAGCACACTGTGAATGTGTTTCGTCTCCCATGTTTTATATGTTTCAGATGAGGTAGGGAGCTTCCATGCACTTCCCTGAAGAGATTGTTCCATAAACTTGTGCAATTTATTGTGAGAGGCTTTGCCAACGCTCTCCCTTCATTTCCTCATTACTGAGATATAATTATCAGTAATGTAATTATACATACTGTGAGGAATTTCTTTTCTCTCTGTGGTATTTACACCTTCTTTTAGATTCCTAACCATGTTTTTTTCCAACCCTTTTCAGCTATTACTTGCATTGATAGTGTATTCTTTAAATGGTTCGGTCCTATTCATCAATTAACAAATCATGCTAACATGTGACTTGATTTGAATGAAAAACACAGCTGGCCAAAACCTTGCCACCAAAAACCATTTTTTAAGAAAAAAAGTGTTCTCTGAAAATGCTTGCTTCCCCCCAGATGAACAGGTTTTGGCTGTTGCTGAAGAATGGGAAATGCCCGAATTGCTGAAAGGGCAATGGTAAGTGTACCTATATATCTAGTGCCTAATTGCTTTTTTGGAAGTATTTACATATAGGTGCTCATTGTTAGGTGTTAGAGATACTGTATTATGGAAGTAAAAATGCAGATTTAGAGGGGCTATCCTTCACTTGCTGCTGTTAGGGTAGCCATGCTTTGCTGCTCTATTTGGCACTCTGAATCTTCTTTGAAGATATGGATAGTGTTAGGTCCCTAACTTGGATGCTGTGAATGTCTCTTTTGTCTCGCTCTCCTGCCCCTGTCTGTAATAGTATATGCGCTTGTTTATAGTACTAGCTTTTAAAGCTCTTTTTCCTTTATTAATGGGAAACTTGCTCCATTCTTTTGTGGAGGTCATCATGTGATTATCCACCAAAAAGCAACTGAGAAAATAAGTTTCTCTATGACTTAGAGTGCTCTAAGTGGAGGATATTGGTATAAAGAACTGCAGGCTTAATATAATGAAAGAGAGAGTATTCCTGCAGGATTTGTTTGTCAGGGAAGGGAACTCGGTGTCTGTTGCCAAGAAGCTGTCATACTTGCCTTAATTATGATTAACAACATACACATGTACCTGAAAAGACTTTTTTTCATCATTGACTTTTGTAGAATGTCCATGTCATTGCTAAATATTATTTCACTGGCACCTGCTATTGTAGTTTCTATGATAAGAGCTGGTCTCTGGTGCATCATCCTTCTATACAGAAAAATTATTTGCACTGCCTGCATCTATTGCCAGTTTCAAACATCCTTCTCAGCAGATTTCTGTTTTGGGTAGCACCAAATCACATTTATTTGTGTAGCTCTGGGCAGTTGTGTAGTCTAATCCTGCTCAAGAAATAAAAATTGCTTTGCACAGTGAAGAATAATGCTGTTGCTGTTCATGATCAAGGTATTTACCAGCTGTATTTAGCTACAGGCTCTCAGGCTGATGTTAGTAGTTCATAATCTGTACTGATGAACTGTTCACACTTGCAGAGAACCCACTAAGTTTTCATTGTAGAGTTTGTTATTCTGCTTTTTCTCTATCTTGTTTATTGTTGGACAAATATCAATAATGTTTAATACATTATTATTAAAGGAAAAATACTGTCAGCTCTATACCTTGTTTTGTTACATGGGTGCTTCCATGCACTTGCACAGCAGGGCCATGAATTTGTTAGATTATTTTTGTAGCAAAAATGACTGTGAATAGAAGTGCTACAGGTTCTTATTTTACAGTTACTTTGTATTCTAGAAGTGACTATTTTCTAGGAGAAATCAATGGAAATAAGCAGAAATCAGTAGAAACCAGTGATGTTGCATCCTAGGAGAAACCATGTATTGAGAAATAAGCCAGGAGAATCTAAACCTATGCAGTATTTATACATACATACATATATATATATATATATATTTTTTTTTTAATGCTATCCAGACATTTCTTCACTCATCTAATTTTCACTTTCTCCCTCTCGTCACCTAATTGTGTTGTACAGGTAGAGTTAATGGTCATAGTCCTCCAAAGTCAACAGTGGAGAACTTTGTCTATTTCTTGTTAATTAGACATTTAAGCTCTAATTGGAGGCAGTTAAGATAATCAGTTAGTGAGCATATATAGCATTCACTCATGGGGAATTGCAAAGGCAATTGATCTATCTAATCAATGGTTTGTACGCCAGGAGCAATTACCTATTTACAGCTGAGCAGCTCTGATACCGAAGGACAACTGGTTTAGGTATTCACAAATAGCTGGGAAGGTGCAAAAGGGCGTGGCTACTGTTTGGGCATCTTGCTGCTTTACAGCGGGAAATATGTATATGGGCACATTCTGATTTATAGTGTATATCAAGCATTCTCAGTGGAAATGGCTTTGTAAATTAATCTTGGTGTGTGAGGAAAATTAAAGAGGTGTTTCACTGAGAGCACCAAGCCGAGTCCTAGGAAACCTGTTAGCTGATACCTCTGTCTGCAGTGGAGTGAGTGGGAATGTTTCAGGGAGACTTAAGAGGGGACAGAACCAAGAGTAGGATATTTGTGAAAAATAAGGTAGTGAGAGGGAAATTCTGCAAATCTTTTCTCTTCAGAATTGCTGGGAATCTGTTCTTCCTTCAGTAGTCTTTACCATCTTTCTGTCTCATGCTCTGAGTGGTTTGGAAGCTAGGCTCGCACACCATTTACCTGTCACCGTGAACTACCCAGGGGCTAGGACAATGTCTATGTAGAATATTTTGCATTGTGTTGACTGCTCCTACGTATACATTCTGGACCAATAGCATAGTCAAACAGAAGTGCAATGGCATCTTGGCAGTGAGGCACAAGTGGAGGAAGGTGTGTGCATATATTCTTCCAGGTTGATACCTGGTGCACGTGTTGCAGAATGGTTGAGCTGATTTGACTGTCATCACTTTCCCTGTTGGTGTGCTACAGGTTTTTCTCATCTGAGTGATAATTCTAAGGCATTTTGCTCACTGAAGGTATAATTTCACTTCTGGTTGCTCAGGGTTGGGTCGGCATACCTAAGGATGAGTCTCCTCAATGCACCTGAGGATATCCTCGCAGGAAGGCAGGCGCAGCTGAGAGAGCTTCACTCCACAAACTGCAGACCGTGCCTGGCCTGCAGCCACAGCAAGGAGCCCAGGCCCCTTTGGGCTGCTACTGCCTGCAGCAGAGTGTGGGCCAGCTCGGCTCTGCTCCTCTTCCCTGAGCTACTGACCCACCCTCCTGGTGAGCACCTGGGAGGGAAATGAAACCCTTAGCTCCTCTGTGGACTCAGCCAGCATATTTGGCAAGTGTATTTTGATTCCTTTCTCGTAATCATGAATGCTTGCTACTTCTGTATACAAAAAAAAGAGGATCCTCTGTGCTGAGTTGTGTGTTAATTTCTTTCTGCAGTGTTGCTCTTAAAGGCTTTGTTGCAGGTACCCATTGAAAATTAACTTCTCAAAGTCACAGCATTTTCTGGTATGGCATTTAACCTCTGTGCTGGTACTTGATGGTGCTTGATCAGGAGAAACCTTTGTTCTTGTTGTTCCTGCTGAGCCTCAAAGCCATTCATTAGGTATTCTGGGGTCTGGGTTTGAGCTGAATTAGTGGGCTAGAGGGAAGGCACTTGTCACGGTTATCACCTTACCTGAGACAAGAGTACAGGCAGCTGTGACGATGTAGAGAGCTGTGAATCTGTGGCAGTGGACTAGAGCAAACTCTAGTCTTTGTGAATGAGCATGGACTGAGCCATATCTTGCGTTTGCCGGTGGGTTATATCTGCAGCTTTTACCAGTAGCACTTCTTCAAAAAGCTGTGGGTGAGCAGCTGAACAGAAATTAACCTCTCCAGATAGGTTGGTAGGGAACTGTTAGTGAAAGCTCTCTGAGCGGTTCAGGCAGTGGGGCTTTGCAAGCTGAATGAAAATCCTGAACAATTGGTGAAAATTGGAATGTAGTATGGTGATTTTTTTTTTTTTCAATTAGTTCACACACATTTAGTATTGAAGCAGCCTGATAGAACTAGATTATGTCAATTTAAGAACTAACAGTATAAAGTTTGTCAAGTAATGCTAGTTTGGATAGTATCTGTTGAAACTAGACTATTTAATTGCACATCAAGCATATGTTGCATGGCACTGTAAAAAATTCTATGAAATAAACCAGAGATAGCTTTGCTGGGCCATGTTTGCTCTCACAGTAGCTATACTAGCAGAGTTAAACTGATAGGAAATTGGTTGGCATGATTTAGGTGAGGCCAGATCAGTGGCAATAATCCCATTGATTTCAGCAGGAAAAGAGATTGCTTGTGAGCAGGGCAGAGAAAAATGACTGCATAATGCTGAGGATTTGCTTCAATCCACAACGGTTGTATAAACTTGCTCAGAAGGCACAGAGGCTATCTTATTTTAAGATAAGCATATTTTACCTCTTGTAAATTTTAAGACAAAGAAATTTAACTTATGAAGTAGATAGTGTTTTTTTGTTTGTTTGTTTGTTTTTTCACAGTTTAGTTTGTAGTGTAAGGCTAACTCCTAAGAATGCTAGAATTTGAAGTGTTAACATTGGAGATTTCTGAAAATTAATATGCTTAGGTGACTATATCAAGAGAAGTGCCTTGGAGGGATATAGTGTATTTATAGAATGACACTAACAATTTTAAACCTCCAAAGACTTTCAGTTAACTTGAGACCTTAAAAGGTATTCATTTTACATTGTTCTGCGTTCAGTCTGGTTGAGTGTTGGTATGTACATCTGAAATTTTAATCATCTTCACATGTGGTACTTTTTTTATAGCTGTACAGTTATCAAAACAGAGATGGAGAGACTTTTTTTGGTTCTGTGTTTTTTTTTTTTTCCTACAAAGAATGTCAATTTTTAATTTTCTGTACACAGTGATAGGATACTTAAGATAGGTTTGGTTTTTTTTTTTAATTGGCAAAGATGATTATCAATGTAAATCTGGCATGGGGAAAAAAATAATATTAAAACTTTTAAACCTCGACACAAAATATGGCAGCAAAGACTGAATTTTATTATAAAAAGTAAAAGGCCATGACAATTCTGTTTAGCTAGCAGTATAATCCTATCTGCTATTTGTGCAGAGATGTGAAAATGTGAGATCATCATGACTGCAGGGTATGTTATATTAGAACGTAAGCATATATGTTGCTCTATTGTGGCCTAAGTGCTACAAGTGAGCTTTCCATGCCTAAGTGCTACAAGTGAGCTTTCCATTAGTCTAATTAGATTTGTGCTAAGAACAAACCAGAAAAACTAATATTAATCACAGGGAAAAAAGTGTGCCTCATCTTTAGCTAAACTTATATAGCAACTAAAGTCCTACAGCTTTTTTTTTTTTTTTTTTTTTCTAGAAACTCCCTTGATNTTTTTTTTGCAGGCTTCTATCTGTTCATTTAACTGCTTAATTGAAAGCTCTTTTTTCTTTTTTCTTTTTTTCCTTTTGTTTCAGCGCTGTAGTTATGATGCAAAGTATTAATTCTTCTGGTAAATCCCCAAAGTGCTAAAAACTACTAAAAATATATATTCTCTCAAAGACTCTATAGTCAGCAAACAAAAACTTAGAGGAAAGGAGAGAGAATACATGGGATAAAATAATGTAACCGAGAACTATTTGCTCTCAGTAACCATTTCTTTGAGTTTAGCCCCTCTTCTCTTTCAGAGTACACTTGATTAGGTTAAGATTTCTTTAAGATGTATTTCACCTTTAGAATTATTGACAATTTGCATTTAAAGTTTGGGGGACAAATTCTGAACAACTGACAGTGTGTTGCTCTTTGCATGGTGACTGTGATTCCACAACTGCTTCTGCACCCATTTAACTGCCCGGCCATACCTACTGACCTTGGAAGCAGCATGGCTATATGCTGGTAGCAAGACTGGGCACATGCACAGATGTCTGCAAAATCAGTTCTCGGAGGTGGTGGTTGCAGTTGCCAAGTGAGTTGCAAGATATGGTGGTGTTTTTCTAATTGGAGGTGTTCAAATGACTGCAGCAGTGAATGTCCTGGAAAGAAATTTTTACATTTCTCAGCTGTGCACGTTTATGCTAGCTTTCCAACAGTCAAGCTCTGTTTTAGCAACTAGAGCTGCAGGACTCATTCATTTTGTGTATTTAAAATTCAAGTGGAAGAGGCAATTCATCTTTTTCTAAGAAAAACATATTTTGTTCACCTTTCATAATCTCGGTTGCTTGTGGCAAGAAAACAACATCACATACTGTGGAGAAAGTGTTTGTTGTATATACATGGCTGTTCCCAAATCTGTCACCCCAACCCCTTCCAGTAAGCCACCCATTTCTATTATCACCATCCTGAAAAATGTGTCTGACAGGTCCTGCACATTTAGTTTTGGCTAGTTTATATTAGTTTATACTTCTGTTAGTGTTTTAACCGTAGATTCTGTTCTGAAAGGTTCTGGTGGTTAGATGTACTTGCTACATTTAGACTTGGAAATCTGTTATTCTGCCTTGGAATGTGATGCTGAATGACAACAGGTATGAGAAATTCATTGTATTCAGTGGTAGGGAGGCATTTGTGTTTATATCCATAGAGTATGATATTTTCTTTTAATACCCACTCAAAGCAACGTAAATTGTTTTCTATAATTTACCCTTAGCACTTTCGTAGTAGTTTTAAAGAATTAGGTTCTGAGCCTGCCAGAGTTCAAAAAGTTGCGTAGTGTAGGCAAGTTATGGCTCTGCAAAAACCTGCACGTATTTCACTATGTGAGTATGCACTTTTCTTCCATATACCGATCACTGAGGTAGGTGACTGAGCTGCAAGCCATTCAATTGCAAATAATTTCAACCATGTTTCTTAAGTAGCAGCTCAAGTGACCTTACATGGTTTTTTGGTAAGAAAGTAACTTGCAGCTGCCATTTTTGTCCAAGCTGGCTTTTTTGAAAGAAGACTGCTTGTGGCCGTATCATTGGCATTAGCCCCCTTGTCCCTGACCCAAAGCCTTTTTTAAAGCTAATCTTCAGAGAAACCTATGCTACATTTAACTTCGGTATCTCTCCTGTGGGTCTCAAATCTAACCAGACGCGGCCGATCTGAATATTTCCTGCATGTTAAACAGACCATTGTAAGCCTTTTCCTCCAGGCTAGATTGTTATAAATGCTGTTTATGATCCTGCTATGACAACTGTGAAGGACATGGCAAAGAATTTATCACAGGATTATTCATCCACCATCAGAATACCTAATAAGATTCTAAATGACCCAAGATGATAATAAGATCTAGCTTGTAGCAATAAGGTATTAATAAACTGCTTTTTTCAATAAGGAATTGTCCTGGCATCATTACCCTGACATATTTGTTTTCCTTATATTTTGCTGGCAAAGTAGCTCTGGTGCTTTATACAGCAAATTTATAAAAATCCATGATGTATGAAAAATACACTACATATGAAGTGTAACCCATAGGTTAAAGTCAAGAGCATTCTGTTTGCCTATGCCATAAGAGGACTAGACTTTTATGTCATAGATTCTAATTTTTCCATGCTGTTTCTCTTTGTATTTAAAAATTATATATAGAATAATACATGGCCTAGTGCTGAATACAAGGCCATAATTCAAATGAAGGGATTTTGTCAAAATCATAAACCCAGAAAGTGCAGCTCAAGTGATTAATGACTGATGCTGGAACCATGAAGTCATACTGAGCTGGAATTTCACCTGCAGTCGTTACTTGCATCGTCTCAAACTAAAACTATTAACTTCCTGGGAAAAAAAAAAAAAAAGAGAAATTATACAATGTCATAAAAAGCTTTCTTATCTGTTGCTGTGAAAACAAAGGATAAAAAATACAAAAATGTGCAGCTGGTCTGATCAAACAAATAGTTGAGGGTCTTCCTGAAAATCTGATGTCAACGCAACCTGTTGCTCTATGCAGCTGGCTCTCTGCTCCCTGCTCACTTGGAAGTGCTGTGCCTGGGGACTTGCAGCTTCAGCAGCCCCAGAGGAGAGGCTCCTAATGAGGAGAAAGGCCAGCACAACGTGGAGCCACCGAGGAGGTGGGCGTCCCCGGTATAGGAAAGAATGGACTTGCAAAACTGGTGCCTGTTCATGAAACCTACTGAACTGGTAATAGATAGATCAGTTACCCCTCCAAAATGCAGAGCTGCTATAGCTTGTTTAACTGTGAGTTTGCACTGGATCATCTCACAGTCTCTTACGAGTTGTTCCCCCCGCATTTCTTGGAAGGGAAAGTATGAAACGGGTGAATCGACAAACTCAGAGCTGTGACCTGAGGCTGTGGCAGAATCTGTAACTCCTGGTTTCTCTCAACTGCTCTGAACATCAGTCTACATGATGTCCAAGGTAGTTTCCTTTGAAAAGCCAAAGATGGGTGTCTATCTCCTTAATATTTAAATTTTATCAAAAGTTCATTTAAGCTGGGCAGAGATGAGATTTAGTGCAGAGAGCCATGAAGTCTAAGGCACAGAGAGCTCTAGATTACTTCAGCTTTTTGCTTTCACTCATGTTGCTAGTTGGAGAAGTGGCTGGTTGCATTTGCATTTAAATGACTGATCACTTTGAAGGGTTGGTTCATGATAAAGTGAGCCAGCATGGGCCACAAAAGACTCAGCTCTCCTTTTCTTCTCCTTTACAAACTTCTGTGGTGAACATGGGAAGATAGCTCTGTCTTGCTTCCTCATCTGCAAGAAAGAAAATAAACATCTTTCCTACCTAATGGGAAGGTTGCGAAGTCAGCTACCAAATACTGTGGTAATGGGAGTGCACAGATATTACTGGAATGGAGGCCAAGTGGAAGCCTAACACAGATAAGGCCCAGCAGCCAACACTGTCTATTTGACTTTCCTTTCTGGTGCAGTGAAAACATCACTTAGGTACCTATTCCTAAATGGAAAATTAAGGTAATGCATTCCTGAGAGGGCGGTGGGTGCAAAGCGAATATGTGCTGAAGTGTGCAAATGTGAAATTAAAGGATGGATCTGGACAGCTAATTGTGAATACAAAAGGAGCGAGATCAACTACTTTATCATATTTATTCATTTTTTCTAACTAGCCTCTGATATTTCTTTAAGCGGTAGTTCACTGAAACGGTTTGTTTCTGCTTTTTAACCCTTTTTTTAGACAGGTCATTAAAATAGATTGGGAAATAAGTAGCCAAAAATGCTGTGGCCTATTGTGGTTCATTTTCATCCAGTCTGGAATATGATTTGGCTCAATCTGGAGCGTTATTGATGGTGCTAAAATAAATACACTTAGTCATGTTCATTGCTGGTGTTACTTTGCTGACATCATTTATTTACCTCAACAGACTTACCAATACATTTAAAACAACACATCTTTAGAATCTTCCCACGATTTGTATAAACTTTAATGTTGTAATATGCAGAGATTGACACAATTCTAGAGTGGCGCTTGCGGCAGTGCTGCTGAACCCCGGAGACAAGAAGCGTCAAACTCCCTTTGTTCTGACAACCCTTGTGTGTCACCCCAGCATAACCTCCTCCTCCTGCCAGCCTGCTCGGACCCTTTGCAGCCACTGATATGTCTATGTAAAATATAAGGAACGGGATGAGGGAGACAATAGACTGAAGAACAGGAGCAGCCGTGTTAAGGATGGGGAAAGGGGGGAGGGTTAAAATCAAATATTATTGCCCATTAGGCAGAGAAAAGTGCTTGTCACCTTGGGGACTGGCACTGCTGTGGATTGCTTGAGAAAGTCATTCTTTTTTCTTCTTGTTTCTGGTACGGATGACTTCCTGGAAAAAGTGAGTAGCTGTCATAGTGCGGTCTGGTCAAATACCTTCCTGGGTATGGTGCCTGCTTATTGGACCATCCTTAATACATTTTTGGGAAGGGGATGTTTTGTGAAAGTGAATTTTGAGTCTGGGGGGTGATCCTCAATTTTTGAGGAAGTAGAAGTAGTTTTCCTTTTTAAATAGAAGTGAATGTTATGCGAAGGCTGCAGGGAGAGAAAAAGCAAACACTACCGAAGAAACGCTACTAACTAGTAGTGAGGAGTAGGCTTAGACCAGCACCTTGCAATGGGCCCTTAGTAAGAAACAGCATCTTGTTGGGGTAACAACACAGGAAACAAGAGTCACAATTCATTTTTCCCTTTCCTTTTGGGAGGCAGGAGCTGTAGGAGGAAAAAAGCTAAGGCCATTCATATCCCGCAGTCTGTCAGATGAATGCTGCTGTTCCACATTGTATTGTGCGGAGAGCAGAAGCATCTTTCCCAGTGCTACAGCCATAGGGCTTCAGAGTTCCTCTGCACAACAGCTCAGAGAAATGCCCTTCAGGCAGAGCCAGGGGGCGGTTGGCTGTGGAGTGGTGGGCTAAGAGGTAAGAACCCAGTTAGAAATACTTGAAGTGGAGATGTTGAGCCTTAATTGTGGAAGGGGCAGGTCTAAAAGCAGGTTCACCTGTGCTGCTTCATGCAATAATTTGTCATTAATAGCCTGAAGATTTTGCAGGACTGTGATAAACCACAATTTGTATGCTAGAACAGAGGTGTATTCCAGTTGCCAGAGTCTTTTATTATGGGCTGTTTCGACTAGTTTTCTGCTACTATACATGTAAGGACTCTTCAAGAAATGTCATTCTTAATTTCTCAAACACTGGGTGTCTTGCTGTAGTGATGCCATCACAATAGAGAAAGAATGTTAAGAAAGAAGGTGTGTTGATTTTTTTTTTCCTTTAAGTTCTTAAGATAAATTATGGAGAAATATTTATTGCTAGAGTATTTGAAATACACTGTATTGCTCCATCTGAGTATGTCTGCTTTCTCTGTAGTGTCATATTTAGCTCAAGTAAGTCACAAGCATATTGAGGGCAGATAGTGGGTACAAATCTGACAGAAAGCTAATGAGCTCTCCTGTGATTATCAGTAAGGACTATGACTCATTAAATCTCATTTCCTGAGAAAGTCCACATAGGGAAAAGAAATTATCTGGAATAAAGGCCTGAAAACCTAATTCGAACAGATTTATAGGTGTTCTTGTAGATGCTACACAATAATCAGTGAAAACAGAGAAACCTTTTAATGAGATCTTTTGAAATGGTTAACGTTTCAGGGAGGGGGGGTCTGCTTCACTTCCATTTCAAATGCAGGCAAAATAGCTGTCCTTCTCCCAAACTAAACAGGCTGAAAAACTGCTTTTGTTTTGTTTGTTTACTTTATTTTAGATGTGTGACTACAGCTGATACAACAAATAAATGCCTGTGCACAATAGGATCTTCATTCAAAACTAGGCTTAAAAATGAACCTGGCTTGTCTGGTTTTGTATAGGTTGTTTGCATTGTGCAGTGTTTTCTACTTCTGATTGATGTCTTTTTCATGGTATGTTTTTCATACCTTATGTAGAGAGGAAACGTCTCTCCCTTGTTGCAGTGAGAAAGACAGACTTCTGTTGATTTTAATCAGCTTTGGCTCACCCTCTAATAAAGTAGTGTTACAAAAACTTTTCCTTTTTTACAATCTTGTCTTTGTAGAGATGAGTGGAGACAACCTCACGTTAGGTTGTGTACTAACAGTATTTGGATGGTGACAGAGAAAGAGTTGGTGTGGTCTCGCAGTGCAGTAAATAGAGACCCATCTCTGCCTGACCTGAATACAGCGATTGCCAGATAGCTGAGGAACGTGGGACAGTTATTCCCATTTGTAACTCTGAGCGTGAGCTGAGGACTTCAGCAGCTGAGCTGCCTTGCCTTGGCAACTAGGCTCTTCCTGCTAACAGGAGGCTGCTACAAGCTCTTATATTTGAACTGCTTAAATTATGGATGTGTGTCTTGGTTTGGGCCAAGTTAGAAGCACTGAGAAGCACTGAGTTGTTTGTTTTTGTGTTTTGTAATTCCAGCTTCTTCCAGCATCTCCTTCACACTCTATTTGTGAAGAGCTTTCTCTTGTCATTCCTGATGAGGCCATGATATAGCCATTGACATTAATGAGGACTTACGTGGGCACTGCAGGATGATAGGAATAAAGTAACATATTGATACTTCTTCCTACTTTTACTGCAAGTGAATTGCAAAGGACACACGGGGCGGCTCGCATGCAGCTTGGCAGTTGCTCTTGTCTTTTTGCCGTCGTCCGAACTTACTGAGGATTTCAGCTTGAAATGTCTCCATAGTAGGATGTAACAGCAGTTTGTCTTTTCCGTTGTTTTGGGGGGGTTGGGTTGTTTTGTTTTCTTGTGGGTTTTGTGTGACTTTTTTTTAATTAAGTATCCCTAAATCTGCTAGATCAGTGAGAAGCCGTTACTAAATTGGAGAAAACTTTCCTGACTTTAAGCATATGCAAGGTGAAGTGGGATGGGATCTTTGAAAGATGTAGAACTTCATTAAACATAAAAGCACATTAAGTACTTACGCATTCACCAAGACCCTCCAGATATGCTTTTGGTCAGGATATAAGAATATTTCAAAGAATCAGCTTTTGAACGAATATGACATGGCATCAAGGAAAGGAAGGACTGCAAAACTGAATAGCTCTCAGACTCATGATGATTTGGGAAAGCAGTTCACTTCAGATAAATAAACTATGGCAGGCCATATTGTGTGCTCTGTATGAAAAGGAATCATAATTTCTAAAGATTGGAATAGCATATATTAGCTTTCTGTGGTACGATGATGTGGTGATATGGTTGATTCTGCTGGCACTAAATTATCTTGGAACAGGAAGATGAAAGTAATATGACTTATAAAATAGCAAACAGGGATGTGTAGTTCAGTTTGATCTCATGAGCTTGGATAAGAAATGAGCCCAGGTTCAGCATCTGGGGAACAAGAACATAGATGCATTTCTGAACATCTCAGAGTTTCTTTCAGTGTTTTGATCTGAGCTTTTAGGTATATAAAAGAAGTTATTTGCACAAATCAAATCCATTCGAGGAGGAGGGGTGTTGATGTTTGGGGCTTGGACCAGATGGTCACTAAAGGTTCCTTCCAACCCAAACCATTCTGTGGTTTGTCCAGACACAGTTTGAAGTACATGGGATAAAAATAAATGTAGGACATACTCTTCGTGTGGACACATTAGCAACCAGATTAAGCCGCTGTTATGAATCCACCCAGCTGTTCTCATTGCTTTAAATTAAATTCCTCTAAAACATGATTTGTGTCAAACAGGTAACAAACCCTTATGTAACGGCTGAAGGTACATTTACCTAATTTGTTGAAAGGGAAAGGTTGTAATTAATATAAGGCCATAAAGTGGCTTTTCAGTGTAGTTCGTGACAAATTAAGCCCCTCCACGTTTGTCCAGGGCGGTGCAATCCTCACAGAGGAACAGAGAAGCTGCCTCTGACCTGAGGGTGGGGCAGGCGGTGGCAGGGGTTGGAGGTGGCAGTGAGCCGGGGCGCCAGAAGAGAAGCTGGCAGCGAGGCAGGGCTGTGGAGGTGGCAGAGGGCTGCGTAGGTTATGTCTCTGGGGCTTGAGTTCTGAGACTCCGTGCAAGTGCAGCTCAGTGGAAAACCAGGAGATTCCATTTTTACTTCTGTGAATGCAACTTTGGACAGGTATAGTAAATTCTGTGTAGATTGCTCTGGGATTATGGCAAGGAGTGTGTTAAAAGAAGCAAAAGAATTGTGTTTGGTTTTGAAAGCCTATCCATATTTTAGTCTCATCTCTTTTGAGTTGTGTAGGATATCTTGATTTCTCTGCCTCATTGGTAATGCAACAATGTTCAAGAGCCTTCAAGATGTTCCTAGTACTTGGGGTATGGAAGGGGAAATGTGAACAAAAGGTTCTTGTGGGCCTGTTCTCTGTGATGATCCTCTGAAGGCCTCTGTGGGCTTGTTCTGGAGTGTTTGGAAACCACAGTGGTGAGAGCTATATTAGCGCCTAGATAAACTGATTAGTTATGTGACATGCGTAACTCCATTTAATGCACGTGTCAGACTGAAAGTAGACCCCTTAAGGCTAATTCACTGCCTCATTAGAAGCCAGTGAGATTTCTTCAGCATCAAGTAATGTGTTTAGATGTGCTGGCTTTGGCAGGCACTCTAAGTCTGTGCAAAACGTAGCGTTTTAAGGCGTGCTTGGCAAACAGTGATCTACAAGAGAGCAATCCAAAGGTGACAGAAGCATGGACCAACGTTGGCCATGTGGAAGCATGATATTGGTCAAAGGCTGAAGAACGTGATGAAGGGAAGGGGATTTGATATGTTCATAATATTCAATCATAACCAATTTTTACACTATCTGCAATTTACATAGATGTAGATCAGCCTGAAATCCATCAGGTTAACATCTCAAAGATGCATGCTGTGCCTTTGTTCCACCTAAGCCTAACTGATAGTTCAGGCTCTCCTGAAGGGATAAATCAAGAGCAAACTAACCACATCAGATTACTCAATTTACTACCTCAGAACTATTCTTAAGCTAAAAATGGGACATCTTGCACATCTTTCAGTCTGTCTGCCTGTCCTTCCTTCACCCTGTCATTGTACAAGAGAATTGGCTTTTTGGCAAAGTGATGATAAAATTAACAATGTCCAATTTTTCAAATCAAAGACAAGAACTCTGCTTTGGGGCTCCATTCTCTAAGACTCTAATGAGGAGGGACAGGCAATTATTATTATTTATTTCACTAATTAGCTAGATAATCATTCATTGTGAAACTCTTCTGTGTTAGAAATATGTTCCTTGTACACTTTGCTTAATACAGTTTCCTTTTGATCAGACTGAACCATCGTGTGACATCTTTTATTACTGGGGCAATAGGGGGGCACTTAAAAAAAAAAAAAATAGGCGGGATAATTTCTGAGCCGTGAAGATAATGCAACAAGAAGCAACAGTCCATAAAAACATCACCTTTCAGTCTCTGAAGACATAATGCTTTATGATAACCATAAAACATTTTAGTGCAAAATAAATTGCTGTCCTATTCAAATCCTTAAATGTACTACAGTGGATGTCACTGAAGACATACAGCTATTTTTTCCAATACTGAGGTATATTTTATCATAATTTGTGGTGTAGGTGACAACCTTGTACACATGATTGCCTTTTCTTGCTTAGTTAGTTTGCCAAGGTCAGAGTCCTTTGGCCTTTTATGGATGTAGGACTATTAGGAAATAAACAGGATAACCAAGTATCATCAAAAGAAAACTTGTTTCCTTGACTTGTTAGTTATATACCCTTTAAAGATTTCATAGTGTTCTGAGTATGTACTTACTGAAAATGACCTCTTTATAAATGCTTTAGCAAATCTTAGCACTTGTAAAATGTGGAGGTGATTTGTCTCATTTTCTCTTTTTCTTTCTTTTAAATTCAATTCAGTGTTGTTGTTTTTTCATTTTTAGCTCACATCATATTGGTTTTGGAGCTGTTGTGAGGAGAATGATGAATGTTAACTAAAGGAAAATACTGCAGTTACAATTCAGAAGTCTTGATCCAGGTAAGCACCTCAATTTCTCCATAGCTGAACTCATTGGATGTCATTTCATATTGTGCCACTGGTGAGGTCCTTGGAATGCACATTCTCAAGGAGTTTCTGCAATTTGATGCAGAAAGCAAACATGAAAACATTGGCGAAGAGGTTTTATTCTGAAGTGTTGCTGTCTTCCTTCTGCTGCTGATCATGAATCAGAGTAGGGCAGCATGAAAAGAATATAGGAAAATGCTAATAATGGTGACTTGGTGGCATTATTTAGGAGACCTCCCTCCCCACAAATACAAGTGTTTTCTTTGGCTGATTTAATTTTGATATAAAATATGTTAACTCTCATTGAATGGAATAAAAAAAAAATATGTAATGATAAAGTCTGTATGGAACCATAGGAGTGTGGTAAGACCTGGTTGCTGACATTTGTATACATTGTATACATTTGTGAAGGAAAATAAATTTAAAATGCATTTTAAATGTTTGCTCTTAAAATGCACTAGTTTTTTGAAATGGAAAATCAGCCACAATTAAACTTTACCACCTGTCTTGAGTTGTTGGGAGGAAACTGTGTGCAAACCTCAAAGGAAACCAGTGTTTTTTAAATGTAATTAAAAATTCAGCCTTGAGCATTCATTTGTATGTTGATTGGTGGTGATGCTGTGTTTAAAAATGAAGAGTTTTTTTCCACTCTGGTGCTGAAGACCCTTTATTCCTTGGTCAGTGAACAAAGGTTGCTAGCATTCAACATGTTACCAGATATCCTTTAAAAGACGTGTGTAAAATTGCCAAGCAGTTTGCTTCAAATAAACTTTTCCCAAACTAAAGGGTCAAATTTGAAATGAACAGAAATCAGTACCGATTTGGGGATCTGAAGGAACAATATTTGGGTTTGTAAACGTGTGCACTTGCATAATCCAGCTCCTGTGAAATTCATTTTCCTTAACTTAAAAGGAGCTTATAAAAGGTTTTAAATTATTAACCATGTTACCACTATGTTAAAGGATTGTGCATTTGAAATAAGGGGTGTTAGCACGTAACTGATGGATAAGAGAGGGTTATAAGCAACCTTTTAGCCTTTTGGACTTGCAACCGTTTATCACAGCATCTATAATATATAGACCCTTTATTAAACTATTTAGAAATGTATAATTAATATAACTTGACTTTCTTGATGTGCTTATCATATGTCTGACAACCATATCATGTAAAAAAATAGTTCCTCTGGGAGACAGGGAAATTGAGGCTTTAGTCTCTCATTTTTAATGTTTTCCCAGTTGTTGCTCATTGGTTCTTGGCAGTTTATTTTAGATTTTACAAATAATAAAAGCAGCAGCAGTACTAGTGTTTGGCTTTTGGATTCAACAGACACATACATTTTAATCTAAATGACAATATTTAGCAACAAAATTGCTTCATTTTAACTTTGCTGCATTTCTTAATCCGTGAGAACTATAATTTAAAAATAATGAATGCAACAGGGTGAATATATGGCTTCCATTAATTCCAAATACTGCTTATTTGCAGCACTTCTTAATTATTTGAATATACTTCTCAATATATTTAGCTGGAGTGGAAAAATCATTCAAATCTCAGACCATTTACGATTACCAGCATATCTGTAACTTTACATCCAAATTACTGAACTTCAGAGTAATACTTCATTTTGAGTATCTATTTTTCCTGTGTGTTAGAAAACACTGAAATAGTCAAAAATGTTTTGGAAGATGCGGGTTTCATGAACAATGGTATGATAGAACACATTATTAGATGCCAAGTCCTGTGTGGAAGTAGTGTTACAGACCTGACTTAAACCCAAAGACATCGAGAGTTGTAACTGAGAATCTGTGCCGAGTCTTGCGTCCTCCCGTTGCATTAAAATGGCACTTGCTCTGAGCGGCAGCGATCCACAGGCTGTGAGGATTTCTTGATCACCCAGGACCACTGGCTTTAATGTCGTCTTTGCGCATCACATATGCAGGCACAGCAAGAGCTATAAAGCTGGGTACTCGCGCTCTGTGAACTTTTTTACCTGCTTTGTGGATCTGAAGTGAAACTTTGTCTTCTCATGGAACAGTTTTTTTTCCGATTGTTGAGACTAAGCACCGAGTTCCTTCTTTGTTTTTAACATAACCATTAACAAAATTTCATACTGGTGTGGACTAGCGGCAGAAATCATATGCCTGTTTATATCATGAGTCTTACAGATGCTGGACACGGAAAAAGCATGTAGCAGGAAACACATAATCTTTCTCACCTTTTCCTGACTGTACCCAAAACCTGTTAATAAGTAGCCACGTATGTCCCAAAGCTGCATTTTGTTCTGGTGGTGCTTTTTAGAGTGCATGATCTGTATCCCACGACTGCACTTTGCCTGCCTTCTGATGACCTGAAACTGAGCGTGAAGATTGACAGCTAGAAAACAGATGACTATATGAAGTTTCGTTTTTGGGTATTCACGTGCACATGTTTATGCTCATGTAGACCTGGGCCATCATGAAGAATTAGTTCAGTTATTGCAATGTGTTGGATAATAAGCATTTGTCCAAGGAAACACTACTTCCCTNGGGGGGGGGGGCGGAACAAAAATACCTAGTTGATGCCTATTGTTTCTGGTCAGCAGCGGAGTTTGCAACATGAGTATGGGCTATGTGTTCTGTTTCATGAGACCAAAATGAATGAACTCACAGGGCCCAGGGCAACCTGATACTGACTGGGGCAGGGCAGTGTGCATCCATACTGTGTTCAGCCACCGGCTCAGTTAGCTCACGTTTTTGCCTGCCACAGCTGCAGTTAGTGAGAGAAGGCAAGCCTGGGGCCAAAGTCTTTGTGCTTTCATCTGGGGAAGCAATGTGGTGGTTTTCCTTTCTTCTGCACCATCTGAGCGAATTTGGTCAGCTTGGGAAAGGTAATGAGGGCTGGGAGAAGAGAAATTACCTTTTGAGATTGTTTCAAGAGCTATACCATGTAACTGACAGGTCTTCACTGTTGAATTCCTTCATTGACTCCAAGGTTAGTTTTCTCATCTTTTTCTTCAAGGTGCTGTGCACTCTGCCTTCATTTGCATTTGTAAACAAACTCTGATTTCTCTCTCTTCAAGTCTCTTAAGGTGCCACACCAACTCTTCTTGTCTTTGTGCTGACTTTTTTATACCTGTGATCATTTTCTTTTTCGTCCTGTGTGCCAGATCGCTGATTTCCCTTCACTGGAGGCTCTCCAGTGTAGGAATCCTCTTTTGCATGGATAACTCGGTGTTAATCTCTCAGAGGAACTGTACTCCAAGAGGAGTGTGTGTTTGTGATGGAGCTTTCTAACTCCCTGTTAGCTGGTGTTTTGTTCCACAGCTATGTTGTCCTCAGGTTGCAGCTCCATGATTCATCTCTATGCAAGTGTGAGCTGTTGCTGACAATAGTCAGTAAGGGGCTGAGGGATGACAGGGGGTCAAGTACTAAAATCTTTGCTCAGTTTCCATTCCAGGTATTATGAAAATTTCCTAATTAAGAATTTTAAAAGGCAAAGCACTAAGGAACTGGCATGTGTACATAAGGAAGCACTTCACAGTAGGGACGGGCTCACCCAGACAATATCTTACCAAAGCAGCCTCCCAGAGAGAGAGAATAAACACCAATCTTTGATCTCTGGTAGGCCACAGTTTTTCCTTTTGTGTTCCCCACACTCCTTTTACTGGCAACTGGTAAGTAGGATACTTGGTGTGGTTCTTTTCTGAGAGCCATCAAGACTTCCAAGTTGATAGCAAGTATGCAGTAGCTCAAAGTGGTGCATAGCTATGTTCAAAAAGTTCGGCTTGTGTTCGGTTGAAACAGTCAGGAACCCAAATGATTTACCCAGGTTGTCTTAACTGGATACCTAGCAATGACTCCAGCTGAAGATCATATCTGTAAAATAAAAGCACTGGCATTGTCAGGAGTTTGAGGGTATGAGAATTGTTCATTTGTACGAAATCTCCTTATATGGTTTAAAAAAAAAAAAAAAAAAAGGTGGCTGAAAATTTCAGGCCAGTTACTGAGGTTTTGCCTTCTACGTCTTTGACTTATTGTAGCCAATGTACAGGTAAGCATGGGGTTACTTGCGGGATCAGGGCCTCAAAGCTGAGGAACTCGATAAATAAGAAATGCATATAACTGTAAATACAGCACCTTAATCGTTTCATTCCATCCCACCTGCTTCCAAAGAAGAAAGTTTCAGGCAGAAATCTGTTTACATATTTCTGACTGAATTACTACCCCGCACTGCCCCTGCCAGTGGGAGTTCATAAAGTGCAGCAAGACCTTACGCTGTTTGTGATAGCAGGTTCTATTCTAGTACTATGCAGTCCATAGTAAATCCATCTGCAGAATTAATTCTGGGGTTGTAAGAGAAGTATACAAGTAAAAGCTGTAATGATTTACAGTTTGAAGACACAGCTGATATGAAAATAAACATTGAATCAGTTTCTTCTATATGTCTTGGTTCCATTAGAATAATGACAGTAGGTGACATTTTTCACATTTTAATTGGTGTTTTGCTGATTTTATCAGAATTTCTGCTGATCAAAGCAAATTGGCTATTTATTTATTTTGCAGTGATGCTAACTATTCAGTGCAAGTTTAATGTACTGTAATGAATTTTAAATATCCTCCTAGTCATTGCAAGTGTGTGAATCTAGACTCTTTCTCGTAAGAGTTTAAATAATTAATTGAGTAGCAGAAAAAGGTAACATTTAATATAATAACATTTTCTTTGAAATACTTCAGTGCATTTTTTATGGTACTATCTCAAATTAGTGTAGGATAATTCTGTCCCATGCCCCATATGCACATGGCTCACTTAACCCAGTCCTGACTGCATTGTTTTAGACTGATAGTAAATACCGTAATTATTAGTTTATTTCAGTAGCTTGCTGAATGATAAGTTTTTATATTATTTATACTTCAGTAACTTTGGCTTAATTGGTTTCTTTTATGTTATTTATCCATACAGATATATCACGCAGGTTTTTTAAATATTAATGATGCATTTTATGTCACAGTATTGTTTCCTACCCATAATGGCATGCCATAAATCGACCTCGTAAGTATGAAAGAACTAGGAAAGTTCAAAAAAAAAAATATTACAGCCTAACTGAAATAGTTGGATAACTCCATGATACAATTCTTCATATATCCTCTTATTCAGGAGAGAACTCGAGCATGCATTTAAATGTTTAGGGGTAGGACATATGGCCTGAAATAGAGTGTTAGCCTTTGAGGACATAATGCCAAGTTGTAAAGAATTTGACATCAGTTTATTTTTAATGCACATGTAACCACGTACTGGTACATTTTTACACACTATTTTGCACACTTCCATGCTTTGCTCTGAACTGGGGTTTGTTCAAGTATATTGGCAACTGCACGCAAAATGTGAGATTAATGCCTGGGATTTAATGTGGTTATATTTCTGGATATTCGCTCAAGAAAGATGACAAATGGAAAAAAAAAAAAAAAAAAACCACATTCTTCTAATTGCGGTAAGAGTTAGTCTAGTTCTGGACTCAAAAAAGGCATATTCAGTTCCCAGAAAGCCAGTGGTTCTGAAGGGATGGGATGTAATTTTAGCTTTAGTACATACACACATTCTTGTACTAATATATGATCACTAATTTTTTTTGACGCACTTTTTCAGTGAAACATGTAAAATGATGTGAATGAATTACTCAATAGATCATTTGGAGTTCATTCTTTAAACTCAGGCGGGATTATGTTTTAGGCAGGTGTAAGGAACGCAGTGTGGTAGCAGTCTGTAGCAAAAAGCTGTCTGCACTGTGATTACAAGGGAGGAAACGGTCTGAGGTACCTTCAAGAGATCTGAGAAAGAGATTGAGAGAGTTCGGGTGATGATAAAATGGGAGATTCAATAGGAGATTTGTGTTGCTCAGAAAAGGTATATTATTAAACACTCTTCAAAACTGTATAAATGTTGCATCTACATCCCTAGATCAGATAATGTAGATCCCATGGCTATATATAACAGAGGGGTTTTTAATGTCCATTTGTATCAATCGGAGTGTCCAAATGAGAGATTGTAACATGTCTTGAGAGCATCAAAATGTGAAATTATAGACTGATTTCCAAGTGCAAAGAAGTGTAACTTTAATTTCAGCTAAAGTAGGAATTCTGTTAAGGCATTTTTTTATCTCCTTTTTTACATTTTGGCCTCTTAGAAATATACGGAGACAGTGCCTGAATTCTGGGGGGATTTTTTCCAATGATGTTTTAAACAACAGGGATGTTTTAATAAACAAAATATATAAAGTAATGAGTTGGCCATTATTTTATTTCAAATGTGGTTAGGTTCTGAACTGTGCTTGCTAAAATTAATCTAGCACTCTATTGTAACTGTAAATTTTAAAATGAGGAGTGAAACAGTTGTTCTTTGGGAAACAGAAAGCATCCAGACTCACACAGAAGAAGTAATACTTTCCATTAACATGACAGAGGTGGGAATTGCAACCTAAGTATCAAATAAACTTGTAGGTAGGTGGTATCGCTGTCTCTGACCATTCTGAAGATCTTTAGGCAGGCATGGCTGGTCTTTAGAGGAGCCTCGAATGGGAGCCATGGGTATGCAGAGTCCGAGCGCTGCCTGACAGCGCACGGCAAGCTCTGCAGTGATTTAGGTGATGTTTGGTCTGATCCTGGTGAATGATAAATTCCTTTCATCTTACTCAGCCATTTGCCAAGCTGGCAACCTATTATTTTTCAAATAACCTCCTGAGCTTGACTTGGACAACCATTTGGAAATCCCTGAAATGGTCTTGTTTCAAAAATCACCAAGTGTCCAATCTTTGGAAAAAAAATAAAGCATGGAATCTGAAAGGGTTTCTCATCTTTAAACTAGGCAGTCAACCTGAAACACTGCTGAGAAGTTTGTGATGATATGGTGATTATTATAAACTAGTTTGTATCTGATGGACAAGTGTCTTTCCTGCAGTTGCTATGATGAAATTAGGAAGACAGCAGAGCTTTTTCTGTTACAGAAGATAATGAAATTGAGAATGAGTGGAGGATATTTTCATTATGATTTATCTCCAGAATATGTTGAGTTTTACCTTTCCTACTACAGCAAAATGGGTATAATATTCCCAAAATAACACTAACAGAAACCTTTCTTGAGGGCATTATCCAAAAAAACACATTTAAAAAGGTAAAAGGAAGAACGCTGATATACTCTGGTTTTATTTGTTGTTCTGTTGCTTCTTGTCATTCATTTAACATGTGAAAAAGTCAGAGCTATGATTTGTGGAAGAAGCATGATTTTGTACCAAACATTTTTCCATACTTAACAGTAGCTATGCTGGAATCTGTCTGGTCTGTTGGGGTTTGGTAGCTTGAGGAATTAATGAATATTCATTCCTTTTCCCTGGGTACAAAGTAAAATAACTAGTAATTAGTATAATATTTAATACTCCTATTCAAAATAAATAAATCTTTTGTGAAAAAATCTAATTATTATAATGTAGCAACTTCTGTGTGTGTAACTGAAATTGGATGTGCTGTTTTGAAAATGCTTTTAAGCCCTCATTTACATGTTTCCAGATCAGTTAATTATTCCCCTTGTATGCATAAAACAGAACTCTGGATTGTACTTGCATATATTATTCATTTCGCTATCTATCTTCTAAGTTTAGCTGATTCTAATATTTTAATTTTACATTATTATACCAGTGATATTTGTCTTCTGATACAAAAGTTATTCTTGTCTGCACTTAGCTTTATGCTCATTTTTAAATCAAATGGCTTACGCAGTAGTAAGCGTGACTGTTATAACTTCAGGCTTGTATTTTGCGTATTGTACTAAATTAGTCGCATCTTCTGTTTATGCAAAGGCAGAGTTTCTCAGGTGGGGACCTTGGCTTTTGCTGGTAAGGTCACGAGCCTGAGAAAAACGTAAGCGATAAAATGAAGGCAGAAGCCTTGAAACTGGTCACCAGGGTCAGAGCTTGGCAGTTGCTCTAATAAGGCCTTAGCCAAAGCTTGCTGAAATCTGCAGGAGGATTCATGGTCACTTTCAACGAGACCTTAGATGTTTATCTCAACATTAGTTGCTGAATTTAGTATTTTCCTGATAGCCATTAGGTCATTGTTGACACAGTCACTGGATCCAGTTCATTTTTCCCACTTCGTAGGGTGAACGGGGAGACACCCGACAGCAGTGAGCCCTGCTGCAGTTGTGCTGTTCCCTTCCGGGCGCTGGCACTTGCCAACCATCCCAGTCTCACTGTTTACAATAGCACCGTGGCCACTCTTTGTCCGCCCTGTGGGTTGTAGAGAGGTGAAGTGGAATTGCAGAAGTCTATTTATTAGCATGCCTGGGAGTTTGTGTGTGGTAGTCGTATAAATATATACCTTGGAAATCGTTGTTACCTCTTCCATACCATGTTAGTCAGTTCCTGTCTCATTTTGTATTGATGATATGTTTCAGCCTGCTGCTAGCAGTAACAGGGAAAACTCCCATTCTCGGGAACAAAGCTGGTAGTTCAGGGGGAATAGTTAGAGATGGAATATGAGCTGCATTGCCAGCCTGTGTGCTCTGACTGTTGCCGTTGTGGGTGCCTGTTGGTATGACAGATGGAAGTGAAGACAGAAAAAGAGAAAGCTTTCTCTCACCCATATAATGAGCTTGATGAGGTAATAAGTGGAGTTAGCCTTTCACTGATTTAATCTTTTTTTTCTGGTTCATTTTATGTCTCTTTTGTATCTCAGAAAGAAAACTAAACAAAACTTACCTTGTACCCAGTAAGGGTTTTCCTGACCCCATCGTGTCACCTGTTTTGTTCCTTTATCGTGGATTAGGATTGTCAGTAACCTTTGGGTAAGTGGTAGGGCTTTGGCTAGAGCTGTCAGCCATGGAGTATGGGAAGGGTGAGGTAGCGCTCCTGCTGGCGACATGTCAAGGTTATGGGTGCCAGAAAAGCTGACATTAAATATATGCAGAGGATTCAGGAAGAACTGTGTAATGCAAAGAGTAATAAATGCTAGTGAGGAGTTAAGAACCAAAGTCAGGTAAGGAGCTGCTTTAAATGAAATTGAGGCACCAAAGCATTTTATGAACATGCACACGGGAAGAGTTTAAAGGATGCTGACCAAACTAAATAGACATGGAAGAAAGAGGTTTGTCACAACAGATGATCTCTTCCTGTCTTGCAAGCCATTGTTCTCTTTTCTAAGCTATTTCTGAGAATACAGAAGCAGAATTGGTAGAACAGTGTGATTAGCAAGGTGTAGGTTTTTGATTTGTTTGGATCTAGTTACAGAAAGCTACGTTAATGCCCGTGACCAGGTTTGCTAAGTCAAACCATGAATGCTGACTTTCCTTGCCTTTATGGTAGCTAGTACTAGCTTTATTTTTGTGAGAGTGTTATGATAGTATTTATTTTTCCACAAGATCCTGGCCATTCTCAGAGCCCAGAATATATAGTGTTTACATTTTAGTAGCTTATTTTCCTTATTCAAATACGGCACATTTATTTAGTACGTGCTTTTCAAACTTCGCTTTGGAGAGAAAATGACTAATTCACCCAGGGGGCTATTCAGCTTTTCAAACATTAATGAAATTGCTTTTACCTTTAGGAAGTGAATGAATAGGATTATCCCCATTATAGAGATTACCAGTTGAGGTACAGAGTGTTAAAAAGTAATCTCTAAGTTTGCATGTACAATTCAAGATGCAAAGACCTTATTTTTTATCCTATTTAGCATTAAGTGCCATGTTTGTATTCAGACATAACTCCCATTGATTTTGGGTGCAACTGAAGATTTCAACAAATAAGATTTGGAGATCTCAAGTAGTGAATCTATAAATGAAGAATGTGCTATGAAAAAGGATCTCTGCAAAGTCTGATATTATTTTGTTAAGGAGTTCGGTGGTTGGGAATAGAATTCAGTTTTCCAAAGCAAATTCAGATTCATTAATCAATCACTCGTTTTTTTGCAATATTTTTTTCCGCTTCAGCAAGAAATTAAGTTGTTACTTCTGTAGCTAGTCTAGTGAACAAGAATTCTGTCAAAAAAACTAACCCACGTGTTTTTAAGGAAGAGAAATACAGATCACGTAGTTAAAAAAATAAAAAATAAAAAGCAAATGCATATGCATAAGAGGAATTAAATGGGTTCTACAGGGGCAGTCTTCATCCTAGTGCTTCCCGACCTCAGAAAGCTTGGTTTTGTAAAACAGAAACATTTCACCAACACCTCTTTCTGTGTGCTGTGTCTTCCTGACGTATCATGTCATCTCTGAACTTTCTACTTTCCTAAGAAAACAGAAGTTCTTTAAGCCTACTTCACCCCTGGTCAGTCTGGAATCTGCTTGTCGTTTTATATCCATCATACAGGCCTCTGCTATGTGTTAACACACTAGCTGATGGCAGTAGAAAACTCTCTCTCTGTGCTGCAGGTGAGTGAGGGGCACTTTTGCCACTAAGTGTGAAGCAGAGGAGTGGTAACGTGAGGAATCTCCGATTCCACGTGAGGCCCATGAGTTGGTGGGCACTCCAGGAATTTCTTTTGTCCGCTTCCTGTGAGTCACTGCCCCCTTTCTGACCTCTCCAGTCTGTTCCCATCTCATATCACCGCTCCCTTAGCTCTTTTACCCCAGTTTCCTTCTCTTTGTCTATCCTAACCCAAGATTCCTCCTTGTCTTTCTCCTACAAGATAAACTCCACCTGTGCACATAGCAGTCAGGTGGTTAACTGCACAATGGCAGCGTGCTTACATTTGCTCTAGCTCTCCTATGGAATTTTCTCTGATGTGGGTCTTCGTCTTCCATGTTTTCATGGTCAACAAAGTATTTACAAAGCTGGCATTAAAGCACTGTTGTGGACCATTGAGATGGTACCCTTAGAAACAGGTTGTACAGGCCGCTCCTCTCAGAGCCACACGCTAGGCTTTGCTGACTGCTGGCAGATCAGCCCATCTTTGTGCTTGGCTCTTGTTTTCAAGGCCATCACATCAACTGTCATAACTTTGTTTCTAGATGAAATGGTGAGTTGTAAAGAACAAGGAGCTAGCATGAAAGATGTGCCAGCCTGTTGTTTTTTGTGTGCTGACCCGGAGTCCTGCCTGCAGACAAGGAGCAGCAGGCTGAGGGGGGAAGTGAGGCTTATTCATAGCAGTGGGTTTGAGAAGCTCTATTTCTTTTCAGTAATGAGGTGACAGAATGATGGTTCTCTGTGTGGATGGTTTGAAACTCTGTTTTAGTTGTATTGCACTGTAGATTTTGCTCCAGGTACTGTGAACTTTGATGTCAGTAAGTTGTAACTGAACTAAAGGTAATAATGCTCTTGATATTCCTTGAAAACTGAGGATTTTTGGGTACTGTTGTCAGACCAACCAGTCTCTTAGTCTTATTTAGGGTCTGTAAGTAGATGTTTCTTGTTCATTTGTTTTTCTTTGTTTGGTTTTGATCTCTCCCAATTCTTCATTTAAAAAATCTGCATTAAAGTATATTAGTGTAATATGAATAAGGACTTCAACTATCACAAGCCCTTGGGGCAGGAACTTGCCTTATCAGTTTTGTAAACCTTTGTGCATATTTACAATGGTACATAAAGAATTATGGATGGTAATACCATAAATTGTTTCCTAATAAATTGCTATGTGTTAGAAAGGTTGGAGAGAGGCACAACAAAGATGAACAGGCTCAGAAGATGATGTTATAAAACCCTGCTATAAATCACTTTATTAAGTGGAAAGTAAGAGAATTTACTGTGCTGCTCCTAGCTAGGACAGAATTAATAATTAGGGATAAATAAATTGTGACTTTTTACATTTAAGTTCATCCTGTTGTCCTTCAGCTCAACTCGGTCCCTGCCTGTGCTGTTTCAGAGGTATAGTGGTAAATTACAAAGGAGTAATTCAGCTGTGCTTGTGTTCGTTACCTCCAAGAAGTGAATGAACACTGTACTGCTGAAGTCAGAGGTGGGTGGCCTCCTATTCCTCTCGTGCCATACCCTTGACTAGAGCACCAGGTAGCTGTGCCTCTCATGACTTGGCCAGTCATGGTGGTTCCCTGCACATCCCGTGGACTCCTCGGCAAACCTTCTTTTCACCAGCTGGCCTGATTCACCTCTTTTTTCCTCTTCTGATTGAAATGAAAGTGCAGTAAATGATGAAGTAAAAAAGAAATCTTTTATTCTGGTGAGATATTTTGACAGTTATAACTGTTCTTATTTTGGTAATATAATTATGATTTAGTTTCATAAAATATATTGCTGAAATAAACACATTCATTTAAAAAGCTTCAGTTTTCATTACATTTGTTTTCCTCTAGGGAACTGTTCTGTCAAAAACGGTCAGACTAGACCTGGTCTTGCTTTATAACTGTTTTGCATTGTTCATTTGTATATCTGCTCTTCACAGAGGCGTGCCAAGATTTATCAGTAAATTTCTGTGTTTAAAAAATGTTAGCAGACAAAATGAGGCCCGTTGCAGTCTCTGTAGATTTTAACTTCCTTCCTGTTGCAGAGTGAGAGTGAAAAACAATATTTGGGATTAAGGAGGTTTTGGAAAGTTTTTGTGTCTTCTCTGACCTTTCAAGGGAAGATACCCATGAGGAAGAGTGTGGAAGCTCTGCAATGCAAATAATTAAGCATTCCTCGGACCTCCAATATGCCAGAAGGCTCCCCTCTAAATAGGAACTACTTGCTATTTACGCTACAGGTCAAAAGACTGTTTTGGTGTATCTTAGTGCTCTTGCTCGTGATATAATTTTACTGTTTTGTCTTTTTCCTAATGAAACCAAGGACACATGAGATATTTGACTTTGTTTTGAAGTAGCCAGTTCTTTGAAAACTCAGTTTGCGGCGAGTGCCTTCGCATCTCCAGAGAATTTCAGTGGAACTAAAGCTGTGCTTTGGTGATATAGTTAGGGTTGCATATTAAATTAGTTTGAAACTCATGTCCTGTTGGAATGTGGAAGCTATTAGGTCATCTGCAAATGCTTTAAAATCAGTAAGCCATATTTTTCTGACTTGTGCTTTTATGCACCCAAACCTTGCACACCAGGGAATTGCCAATACTATCTGAGTTTGTTCCATAAAAACAGTTCAGGTGTTCAACAATGTAGAGAACAAAAGCCTCGGGGAATCATTTTGCTGCTGGGCATGATTGCAAGCCTTTTTCTTCTCCTTCCAAACACCCACTAGTCAAGTAACTGAGATGTACTATTATTGATCTGCAGATGCACCACTGGGCTAGTCACTTGTCATACAAAATGTGTCAAAATTTGCACATCAATTGCGGCAGTTACTTCAAAAATCATACTTCTCTATGAAAATAAAACAGAAAATCACATGCCACTTAAACTCCTCAGCAATAATTCTGTTCCTTCAGGCACTTGAGCTGTTATAACTGTTGGCATTTTCATTCCAAACCTTTTTTTGAAATGTTTTAAAAAGCACTGTCAATTCATGCCATTTTGAAACAACCAAGGAATGCATGAATGGGTCAGAAAGCTGGCAATTAGGCCAGTCAGCTGGCCATCGCTTGCTGTCTGCTTGCACTTGTCATCTTGCTTCCTTCTTCTGCTCTGTTAAAATATTTTTGCAAGGTACAGTTTTTTGTTTTTTTTTAATCAGCTTCATATATGAAATGTGTTTTAGAAATGTGCTTTGGAATGAATATATTGTGTCCCAGTACATGCCCAAATCCAAATCAAGACATGAATTTTTCATGTGACTTGAAGATGTAGCATTGATTTTTCTTTTATTGGCTTTGCTGATGGTCACTTTTGAGCTATACAGTTCTCGGGCTGAACTCAATCTACTGTCCCTTCTTCTCTTAGTCTGGCCTCCTAAGGAAACAGGGATTATTTGGTCTGTGAATATGTCGTTCTCTCCTTGTCTGTCAGTGTATTAATCTTTCCTTGCAAATTTTGAGTCTGTGTGTCAGTGACCGTCAGATCCAAAGTGTTCCCAAAGATGTTGAAGTCCTGCAAGTTTTCTGAAAACAGGTGTTTATATGGAGTAAGGAAACCCGAATACCACTTTCACTAAGAAATAGGCTGTGGAGTGTGCTCCAAATGTTATTGGACAGTGGTGAATCCAGAGGGATGCTCAATTCTTGAGAGACGGATTCATTTTTGGGAAGCTTTGTTGGCTCTGCTGCTCGCAGAACTGCTTGCTTCACCTTGCTGTTCCCGCCTTCTGCCCTCCGCCATGTTCTGTGCCTCACTGAGCAGCTGCAGTGACAGAATTCTGTCCGTTTGTTCCTTCCCCACCCCCAAGTTTTCTTTGATTCTTTTTTTTCCTCTGCAAAAGAAACTAGTAAAGACTAGTCAGGTATGGCCCTCTCGTTCCCATTTTATGCTATTGAACTTTGGCAATGAGGCGCTTTGTGATGGTTGGAGGAAGTAACAAGAAAACAGGAGGCCCACATGCTCAGAATGGCACGCACAGCCTGAGCTGTAGGAGTAAGTTACCTGTGCAGAACTGCGGTCACTTCACAGGAAATTGTCCGCTGAACGGTTTTCAAAATTTGGGTCTGTACCAAGCAACTCATATGGTAAATCTTTTTATGCTTTCACCTTAATACGTTTAGCCAGCTTAACATTTAAACAATGCTTTTCCTAAGTGAAAAAAGTTCTCATCTGTTCATGCAAGTTTACAGTGTGTGCTTGCAGAATGCACAGCTCCAGGTGTCAGCAGGAATTCCCCCCAGGAGGGCTTGAATCAGGGGTCAGGGACTCACCGTGGAAGGGAATCCGAGAGTACAGATCATGCCGTGTTGCTTCTCACAGAATGCTTTCACACAGTAGTTTTCTGTCACAGCTCAATATCATCATCCTTTATTTGCCCAGTCTGCTATGGTCAGTTTTTCTACTACCATGACTGTGCACGTTCTAGGCTTTCTCTTTAGCTGTGGCTGTCCTGCTGTCTTGGCACTGAGACATCCCCATTTTAGTTCATCCATGCCAAAACACAATCTGAATGCACTGTATTAAAATGCAGATAGGAGAAGAAAAGACTCTATTATCAACTATAAAGAGGTAAGACTTCTGCTAGCATTAACTGTATTTAGGTCTAGACTTGCACTGCCCAGGAGCACACACCCAGACTCGCTGCTAAAGTGTGCGTTAAGTCTTACTCCATTTCTTTTTCCGAGACAGCTTTTTTTTTTTTTCCGACAGCTTTTACTGACTGATCCAAACTGCATTACAATAAAGCTCCCAATTTAGTAGTCGTAGTCCTTTGTCTAGCAACTAATGGCAAAATGTTATGAAAATGTTTCTCATGACTTGCTTCAGTGCCATGTTCATGTAGCTGGCTGTCTGAACTGGCTGTGTGTTTGAGAGGGAACTCAAATATCGAGATCCCATGCTGGTGAAGGATGAGTTTGTTATGGAAATGATGCAATTACAGTACTTACTGGGGAGGGGGGTGATTGCTACTTTGTTCACAGAGTGCCCCATGTTGGCTGATTAAACCACAAATGAAATGCAGCATTGACAGGCCCATATTGCACGACACACTGTGAGAATCACAGAAGTGAGAAACTGTGGCTTAGTTTTGTGCCATTACTGACTTTATTAGGAGATTGGGTTCTAGTTGTGCCGTTTTCTGGTTTTGTTATTGTCTGCACTCTAAATCTGAATTATCAGGCCCTGGTGTGCTTGTAAGAACTTGATCTTCTCAACATCTTTTTTCACTCTTTTGGTTGCTTGACTGACCTTGTTTTTATGTTAGTAGGGTTATTGATGGGAGTAGCCAATGAAATGGGTAGTGAACATGGGAAGCATTTTCAGAATGGGTTATTAAACTCCTGCCAGAGCTTGCATCTATTATAATTATCGCAAAACTTTTACGTGGCCCCATAAACTTGCATGGTGATTTATAAATGTGGGCTTAAATTTTGCTAATGCATAAGTGTGAATTTTGAACTTGTAGGAAGGAAGTTACACCTCTGTGTACTATAAAGAGGGTGGGATCCTTATGCCAAGGTATTCAGAAGGTGCTGATTTAGACTGGTATCATGGCCCTGGGGATAAAACCCAAACAAGCCTATTTACATTTCTGAATTCTTAGTAAAGTTTGCTTGTGAAAATGGTAGTGGTCTAATTCTCTGGGGATCTGAATGCTTTGCATGTTTTTTAATATCGGTGGGAAAACAACATAGTTGTCGTCTTGCACAGCAGAGTCTAAAGCAAGAAATACAGACCTGGACCTACAGAAAGCTTCTTTCCAATCTTCTGTTGCAATAGCAACAGGAGGTCTTTACCTTTCAGTGGCAGATAGTTGGATGCCACCTATCTCTGTACTGTGCAAAATTCTTGCAGTTTTTCCAGCTTCTAGGGTTCAACTAGAAGAGCTCCAAGTAGGCCAATTTGATTGGATTGGATTTTTTTCTTAGATACGATTCAGTTAAATCAGATTTGGTGTTCTTAAGCTAAAGCCATGAGTTTGTTCAAGGCCAGGCCTCTGCTGGAGGTGGAGGGGGCTGGGTGACCGACTGTCAGGTGCCTGAGCTGCCTGTGTCCAGCTGGGGGCCTTAACGCAAGGGGGAAGGGGACTGAGAGGGAGCAACGGGGGATTACTGCCTCGTTAGTCTCTCCTCCCTCCTGGAAATGCACGCAGTCCTGGTTTGGGCAAATGTGGTAGTCGCAATTGCTAAGCGTCACTGGGCACTGCTTGCTTGTGCATTAACGATTCAACAGGCTTCAGTGAAAATCATATTCTGAGAACCAGTGTAGGGCCGATGTCCTGGCTGCACCCCTCACCAAAAAGCGTCTGAGGTAAGATGGTTTTTTAAATGTGCTTGAGTCATTCCCAAATCTGCATTGTGTTCATGTATTCAGACATCAAAATGACAATCATATGTAAAATACTTTCCAATAGAGTGAAAACTGACCAATATAAAAGTAGACCATTTTAGGGTATGGCTTTGAATAATGTGACCTGAACAAATTTCGGTTTTATCACAAGCACACTTTAAACTTCAGGAATAGGCATGAGCACGTGTATATTTTCTGGGTAAGGATAAATGTGAAATCATCATTAATACACTCAGTTTTGCAGATTATTACAGCTTTAGGAACACGGTAAGTTGCCTAGAACGATTTTGACTACACCATGCCAAAATAATTTGTGCCTTCTGAAAATGATACGATTTTACTTATGTTTCTAAATCCGCCTGGAAAGATTGTATGTATTTATGAGAGACTCTGCTTAAGTCATACAAAGGGAATTTTCAGGAAAATAGCTCCATAAATCTTAGGAAATGCAAAACTAACAGACATATGAAGGATTTGTATTTAGAAAAGGATCTCCCAGTGGGTTGCTCTCAGCAGAAAATGAAAAGGTCTTCTTTGCATTCTGTTGAACTATTAGTGCATTTTTTGCTGATATAAGCAGTCCTACAGGTATGGCCACTGTCACAGTCCCAGATCTCAGTGCTGCAAATTAGCAAGGTTTTAACTTTGCTCCAAATATCAAGCTAGCTCATTTTCATTATGGAAAAGGTGGGGGGGAGGAGAACGGGACAAAACACCTATTGGCAAAGCACATTATAATTGTTTAAGCAGGCCCCACAAGTCATGCATTTCAATTATTTGTTCAAAGCTGCCTGCAATTAAGAGTTGCAAACAAGGTTTTAGAATGCAAAGTCAGACAATTAAAATGTTTCATGAGTGCCTTAGAGAGAGAAGTTCTGAATTAGCACTTTGAATACACAAGACCTCCTGTTTTCTAATCTCCTTTCCCTTTTACTGTGAAAGACAGAGGAGATGTATATTTTTCCCAGAATTTTTCTTTTCTTTAAGCTGGGCTGATCCTAGGGAAGATTGAATCATCCTAATCTTTGACTTGCACATTTGAATGTCTCCTGCTCCTTGAGAGATCATCCTTCTTGCTTCATAATGGTCCAGGTGCAAAAAAACTTTGCCCACGTCTGGCTTGTTCTCGAAGGGGGGCCATAAATCACTTTAAGCATCTCTCCTCCCTCTTGTGCACTCTCCTTCTCCCCCCCCCCCATCTTCTTCCTTCCCCTTTGAAGAGGCAGGACTATTTTAGCCGGTGATTTGTGGCACTCGGGCACTCAGAGTGCAGCCCCTGTGCTCAGTAAGCTAACAGACAAGAGTGGGAAGCAGCGGTGCATTGGCCCGTTAATGGGAGGGAGCTCTGTGGATGTTGGTATTGTAACTGGTGGTGGTGGTCGGATCGCAGCCGCTCCCAGGGGAAGGCCTGACTTTTTTTCTCTTTAACCAAGCAAAACGGACTTAACTACCCTACTCCTTTCAGGAGAACTGTGCTGCTCGGGCTTTTTTTGGGTGCGTTTTTGTTGGTTGGTTGGTTTTTTGTTATGTTGTGATTTTTTTCTTTTTTGTTTGTTGGTTTGTTTTGTCTTTCTAATGCCATTTAAATGCTGGCTCTTTGCATTTAGAACTTGCAGTTTGTGAATTTGTCAGGCTTATTTTTCATTTATGTGCTCAGAAGTCCACTGTCTTGAGAGTATTTGACAGGCTTTTCCCCTTCACTTCTCTGTTAATTTTTGTCATAAACTAATTTTTAATCATAAGCTTCTTGATGCAAAGCAGTGCAAACTGCTGCATCCTATTAGGTGCATTTTGTTTGGTGTAGGTAAAGGAGAACCTGTGTCTCTTAATTAAAAGAAAGATCTGTACAGTAAACTCCAAAAGAAAATATCAGGTTAACTCATGACTTCGTAAAATAAATAACTAAATGAAATTGTGGTATGATACACAGATTTGATTGTCATTGAACTTTCCTGGGATTTGCTGGCTTGCTTAGAGCCTTAATCTCCTTTTTTTTTTAAAAAAAAAGGGTCATACCACGTGTTACTAAAAGCAAAACACTTTGCCAGTTAAAGAAATAATCAATTTTTTGCTGCAAGGCTCGTGGTACTTTAAGGATGCTTCGTCTCACTGAGTAAACTGCACTGTAGTTTCTTTCTAAACGCAGCCCGGTACGAGGGCGAGAGGCTGTACCGAGTTGTTTGCAGTCCTTCTGCTCGTGGGGCTGAGCACTCACGGCGAGCTTTCAAAGGCAGGGCTCAGTGGGTTGAGCACGAGGACACAAGCCGCGCGTGTGCCTGGAGGCCGTCCCTCTGCGGCTAGCTTCGCGGGCACTGAGCGGCATGCCTACGCGCACGGCGCGGCCTTACACACGCTGGGGTTAGCTGAAGCACCTTCCGACAGCGGTGGCGGTGTCTGAGAGGAGGTGGGGTGAGACCTCAGTGGCAGGACAGATTACTGTCCCTTATCTCCCTGTTGTGAAATGTCTTGCTCCTTGCCTTGAAGCGGCCGAGCCTGGCCTGTTTGGTGGGCAGGCAGAGTCCACCCTGCCCTGACAATCGTGAGCTCCTAGGAGCTGCCAGCTGGTGACCAACACGCTGCTTGCGAGCCTTTGGAGTGCGTTGTTTCTCCAGAGGGTTTTAATCGCTTAAGCTTCATTCGAGCAAAATTTTGGGTGCTGTGAAAGAAGTTTTCCTTCACTGAGAAATATAGGATGGATGTCACTCTAATGTCTAAATACCACTCACAAAGGGCTAATGTCTGCTAAAATAATGCTTGTATTTTTTCAAAAAATATTGTGGAAATATATTTGAAGAGTCTGGTTTGCGCATCAGTGCTCTATGTACACATGTATGTCAGTTCAGAGTGAATTTCACAGGTGTGTGTTTGAGGGGAGGTATCTACTGGTATTAAATGTCTTTAGTTTACTTGCATCAACAGAAAATTCTCATATCTTGAAAATAGAACCTAAATATCAATCCAAGATTTTACACTAGAGCACATCATGAATGAAAAGGGACGCACACGTGCACACCCCATGCTGTGAGACTTGACGTGCGAGGAGTGGGTGTGTGTAAAACCTCCTGAAAAAAAACATTTGATAGCATTACACCAGGAGCAAGCTGTCTGTCCTCTGCCTGGGTATGACTGTACCTACCCCCTTTTCCTCACCAACACCACAGAAAATGGCTATCCTGCAACAAGAGTTCCATTTTGAAGTACAAGCCTAGTAAAAATCAGTTATATTTATATCATAAGCCTGAATCACTGGCAAATGGCAAACAATAAATAAAGAGAATGTAAGATTTTATGTTGCTTTTCAATTTTCAGGGCTACTCATTCATTTTATGAGTGTTAACACTGCTGCTTCTTTTTCCCTAAAGATTTCAGAGATGGGGAGGAGATGTGGAGGGAAAGGATATAGGTCTTGGTTTCGTTCTTTTTTCCCCTTAGAGTGCAGAAGTGAGGAAAACAAATGTCCCAAAATGCAGNAAAAAAAAAAAAAAGCAGCATGGGTAGTAACTTTACAAAAGGCACAGCATCACTGTGCTTTGGGATGATAAGCAAGACTGTTGTAACAGTTTAAGGCTGATGGATATTTTGTGGTGGGAGAGAGGGACATTGCTATGGTCAAGCCTTTGCTAAGGCCATGTCCTGCGAATGGCTGGCAGCTGAGGTGCTCTGGCCTTTGGCATGCAGGAGGCCTGGCTGGAGCGCTGCAGAAGTTCCTCCTAGCTTCAGCATTTACAAAGGAACCTGGGAAGAAATATTAGGAAGTAGGACAGCTCCTATTTCCTATTGTGTGAGCTGCTCAGATAACTCTAATTTCTGTGACAGTTCTGCACTGCTGGAGCAGGAGCTGAGAGTACACGGCCAGGTAGTTTATTGCTCTGCCTTAGCAGCTGCAAAGATGATTCTGCTTCGTAGGGTTCTGGCATAGAGAAAGCAGAGGGGGGAAAAGAAGGAAGAGCAGGGTTCAAATGGGGTTGCCAAAGCAAAGTGAAGGCTGCTATTGCAGTTATCTGTGAGCCTTCCTTAGCTTCAGCTATCGGGGTGTCCTGCTGTGTCAGCTCTGGCTCAGGTGTGGAGCTAGGCCTTCAGGAAAGAGCACTCTGAGGCGTATGGTGAGACGGGCTGAAAAAGTTCTTTAGGGAAGCTGGGGAACTTCTCCCCTCATTATTCCTTATCCTGAGGATGTGGCTGTGTTCCTTGCCTAGGTTTGGGTTTGGTTTCTTTTTTTTCCCCCTCGTTTTCTGCAGAGTTAAACTATTCCTACATTAATGAATCAGGGATTCTTGCTATTATTTGAAGATTAAGGGGCCAAGTCACTACGTCTCGCCCAGTGTGGCTATCCAGCAAGTATGAAAACTTCTAGAAAGCTGCTGACAGCAGCAGCAATTTCCTCCTGAACAGTATGTATTAAGCACGGGTAAAAGTCATGGAGGGAAACTGAGGTTAGCCATTATTTGTGATGCAGGCAATCGGTTACTGTTAATGGAATACTCATCATCAGCTTCATTCGATCTGTCCACCAGTGCATTTTCTCTACTCCAGAGTTTTCTTGGGTCTCCACAAGTACAATTGCCTTTTCTTTATTTAATAAACTGCAAAGTGGGAAATCTGTGACTGGGTCCTGAGAGAGAACGGCTGCAGACACAGCTGGCTGGTGATGAGCTGTGACTGAAATACCAGGTCTTGCCAACTTGCAGAGCATACATATTTTTCAGATATTCTTTTTGTTCAACAGCAATATCAAACATCAGAGCCATCGTTCTTTTGTAGCAAACTTTGGTCCCTTAAAGACAGCATATTGTCTTGGGGGTGTCACTGTGGCAAGCGGGAGTTCCCCAGCAGATGGCAAGGTTCCTCTCCATGAAGTCCAAAAGTCCAGCATCTTTTCTGGTGGGGCAGAGTACTGTAAGTTAAATGCTAGCAATCCTTACTGGAGTTTCAAGCAAATGAATTAGTACTTTTTCTTCAGCGTGTCAAAAGCAGCTGCAGAAATTAAGAGAATTGGCAGAAGATTTAAATCCTGGCCTGCATATCAAGTTCCTAGCAAAACTTTCACTGGTCTCAAAGTTACTTGGACATTGTTTCTACTGTGCATCTGGTGCCAGAAAGAAAGTTTGTCCCTGAATGAAGACAGCACAAGCTCCTTCGGCTGCCCAGGCCAAAGAAATGTCTAAGGGACACCAGCTAATTTTGCCACTGATGTCTTAATAGCTTCAACTAAAATGACAAAGCCATAGCATGGACAATAACAGTGTTAAGGGCTGGTTTCCAGAGCAAGGAGCTTAGCAAATGCCGCTTGTACGGAACCTGCCATCCAGCTCTTGAATCAGGATCCATCAATAATCTTATATAATATTTTTGCTAGGCATATTTGTCTGCAGGGCTACAGATCTGGCGACCCTACATTTCTCTCAGTGTGGAGAACAGAAGCAAGCACAGCTTCTCCAGTCTATCCCAGAGAGGACTGAAGTTCCGACAGAAGACAGTTCTGCACGAATCTGGGATGAAAAACATGGTTAGTAGATTGATGGCCACCCACAGGGGGGTATCTTCAGCTCTCTGCCTCCACTTACCGATTTCTGTGCTGGGTCTCTGTTTCTCTGCTAGAGAGCCCTGTTACTGCTGGACAGCTGGGCCAGAAAAAAGGCATTTGCTCTGTACCCTCACACCATTCCAATGCCATGTTCACTTCCAATGCGGTAATTAGAAGTAATTCTGGTCAACAGCCGTGATCAGGTGCAGCTCTTTATATCTTCATAACATTGTGCAAACATTAACTAAATAATCCAGAAGGGGTGGAAGGGTAGGTGGGAGGTTTAACAGTCAGCAAGGGAGTGCTTCTTAGGCAGTGCTCCCTGTCAGCAGCTACTGCCCTGGCCCGTGCTGTCTGGGTGGCTAATCAGGCAGATTGCTGGTATCCAGAACTGTTAATCACCTGGGACAGCTGCCTTCTTTCCCTACCACCCCTTTGTTGCTCCGGTAAAACAGAATTATTTGAGTATTGTTTTCAAATGTATGGGGCTCTGAATTTCCAGTGTGCCTAGAATGACTGTCTCAAAATTGGTAGGCTTTGTTTGAAAGGCAGGGAGTATAAATCTGGCCTCATTTTTGCACACAGCCCTCCCCGCCGAGGCCCCTGATCTCCTACCTTCAGCAGAGGGGCTCAGCCCAACTCAGCAGCATCGACGCAAAGACGTGCACTGCTTCTGCAGTGTTGCAGAACAGGTACCGCTGCAGGAGCCCCCCAAAGCTTTCCCCTTGTCAGCGTGCACACATCGGTTAAAGCCGGCTGCTCTGCGGGGCTTGCATTTTATTTTTCCTCAGGAAGCCAAGCACAGTGTTTATTGCTTTGTTATTTCTTCTTAGGTTTTGCTTTACATATCATCGTGTTCATAGCAAAGCATCGGCTCCTCGGTAAGCATTGGTAGCGTATTGAGAGCTTTCAAAGCTCTGTTAGTGCTGTGAGTTTTTGCACTTGAGTGAGTAAGGCTCCCTTCACGTTGTAAAAGGGAAGTAGCACATTCAATGATGAACTTTGCAAATAGCAGGGCCAAATGCTGAGGAGCAGCTGCACCTTTAGGTGCCTTTGTCCTGTTAGCAGACCCAGAGGAGAAAACCATGAAAGTCTCACTTATCTGTTTATCTAGCTTGCAGCAGTCTGATGCCTTCTGCCACCTTTACTGATAATGGTCCCTTTGAAGTTGAGTGCAAGTGTGAATTTATGGTTTTGTAAAGACTGGATTCCAGAACAGGTCATAAATTACCTTGTTAGACAAAGGCTTCTGGGGAAACAATATTGCCTTACAATCCCTCACTATGTCATTATCCTGATGCATTTCTAGCATGGCAAATAATTGACCAGAATGATATGCTGGCCAGTTCTCCAATCAAGCTTTAAAACTGTTTGCGTAAACTCTTCTAGCAGGAAGATCACGTTATGTAGCTGTAGAACATTCTCGTCATCGCTCTTAAAATGAATCTTGAAATAAGTCCAGGTGATTGTTAACACTGTTAATGTTCTGAAGCCAAAGATGATTAGGATCTTTATCTGCTTGAAACAACATTTGTTTAATTTGCCACTGTTTCCTTTTAAAAAGAAAAACATTTTGAAATGCTAAAGATCCATTTCAGGCCTTCTCAGGACATGGGCAAAGAGCAAAATAATGCAGGAGAATGAGTGAATGCTTATCTTAGCTATGAATGAATGGGCCAGATCCTGGAGATTACCTGCTTTAGGGAGAGAAGGGCCTTGACCGGCTGCTCAGATTAGCTCTAAATCCAGCTGCGTGGGATTACACAACCAAGAGGTCTGTGTTCAAAACTCATGGCTATCCTTGATATTCTGTTGTTTTACTGGACTTGAGCAAAAAGTCAGTTTGCATTTGGCTGGACAGCAGGTGGTTATTTTGTTTTGTTGTTGTTGTTTTCATCTGTTTGTTTCTAATAAGGAGGTAAGCTTAAAATAGTTTATGGTATGTATTTGGTTGTCATACTAAAGTTTCTGTAGCAACAAAATTATTGCTTTCCTTTTGAAATGTTTTTTTTTTTTTTGGTTTAGGTTTTCTGTTTTTAGTGAGGGGCGACAGGGGGTCACATTGGCCATACAGCAAGGAAGATGCTGTGTTGATTTTAAAAGTTGCCAGGTATATAGGCATTTTTTAAAGTCCATTAGTTGTATAACTACGTTTTTATCACCTACATACCTTTAGAAATGTCTCACAGCTTCTTTATTAAAGACTTCCACAGTATCAAACCAGACACAGAGACCTCTGCCCCTTCAAGCATTTGTATTTCATACTTGCTCTGCCACTGTCCCTCATGCTCTGAGCTGCCCAGGGCAGTTGTGGTTCTAAATCCAATTGTTAAATATCTTTAGAGGTACTTGTCTGTAACATAACACAAAGCGATTTCTTCAAGAGAAAATGGAACTGCATGATCTTGTCATCGCAGTATTTTTGTTTTAGGTTATATTTCTTTAGCTTATATTCATCTATCTATACGTATTTGTAAATATGTATAGTTATATGTCAGAAGAAATTGATTAATTTATGTTTCCCTTTTAGTCCAAAGCAGAGACCATCTTGCAGCTCAGGTGGGGTTTGGAACTTTCTTTGTTTTCTGAAATGCACGGTCTCACTTTGTCAAAGAGCTAAAGAGTAGGCACGGTGGAATCCTCTGCTTAGAAAGTGCTAGAGAGGATTTTGTGTGAGGATTTTCGACTGCCTTGTAATGCTGGGTTGCTCTGTTCCTGCTCCATTCCTGCTCTGTTCCTTCTCTCCCTTGAGTCCTCACTGCTGGCAGGTTTCTCTTGTCATCTGTTACTGAAGTGGCAAAAAATTGGCTGGAAATTGCTTTTAGTTCAATCTGCGATAAAACATGCGCTCATTTTTATTATTCCATTTTCCTTCTCAGTTCTGTTTCCTTGATTATAGACTGTAAGCCCACTGGAACTGGTGACTGCGCTGTGCTGAGGGCTGCTAGGCTCCGTTTCTGGCTCTTGTCTCTGTGAGCTATTAATAAGTAAAAAGAAATGTCTGGGCCTGTTCTTATTGAGGGTTGAAAAGGAACTGCAGTGTGAAAGGAAAAGCAAATAGACAAATAATGGAATAATTGCTGGTACAGACATACCAGGACATCTGTGAAAACACTGTGTATATCTGTTCCAGTAAATTTCTATTGAATTATTCTCATTCACTGGATAATAGGTGGCTGTCCAGCATAAAAAGCTTTCAAAATCTTTCTGAGGCTTTGCGCTGAATTGCTCCTGTGTGCCAACATTGTGTGATGTCCCAGAACAAGATACGTCTTGATGTGTGTGACACACACGGTAAGAAATTAGAAAATAAGAGATGAGCTCAATTCCCTTTGACAGTTTGATTTCTGTCCCATCCATACTTCTGTCAGATAATCAGCAGGTCAGGTACGGTACATTTGAGGAGCAAAGGTTCTTACAGCCTGCGGCCAGTTTGTCATGGAAGGCAGAATACACTGTTGAAAGAAACTGCAGAAAGTTGGGTTGCTAGGACTTGGACACTTCAGAAGAGAGATCATCGAAAAGGTTTGAGTTGGCTTTAAGGCAGGACCTAACAAATGGCTGTGCAGTTGTACAGTGTGGGGGATGAGGTGGGAACGTTGTTATTTTATCTAAGAAAAGGCTTGCTCTGCTGAAATAGCACAGGAGACTGTTATCATTAGAGCAATCAAAACAGGATGGCACAAGTGAAATGCAAAGATTCTAGTGAGCCTCGTACTGAAATCTGTTTCCTTCAGTGAAGGCTCAAAAGATCCTTAAATGCTGGAACTCTGGAATCATTTGTATTAGTTTTTAACTTGGATGCACTTTCTTAATTGTATCATTTATTTTTCTGACAGCAACGCTGTAATCAATGATATACAAAGTACAGATCACAAACCAAGTATTTGAAGCGTACTGTAAACTGAGGTGTAATTCTTGAATCAACAAGACTCCTGTCTCTAGAGTCGCTCTCCGGTGTTAGATAAGAAGATGAAAACCATTGCTGACCAAGAGGTAGTTAAAATCTAACTGGTACGCTCATCTAGAGGGATCGGCAGGGTCACTTTTCAGCTCTGCAAGGCTTTCAGCATTTTGTCCTCTTGTAATATAAGAATTAGACTGTTGTGGATGCAAGCAGTTTCATTTTTCCTCGTGTTCCTTCTGCTTTCAAAGGAAGGCCTAGGTTCACAAAATAGACTGTCTTGTTAACACCATTAGTCACACAAATGTAGTAGATACTGATCTGTATTATGCTGGGGCGGGAAATGGTGGCATATTTTCGGTGAAAGACTTCTGAAGTCTTTAAAAATAAAAATGCAATGTGCCAAATCTAGACTCAAATTTTGCAAATGATTATGATAGTGAAGTGTGAGCTTTCCTCTTCTTTCCTCTCCTTCCCTCTCCACCTTTAAAAGGATAGTTTTTTGTTGTTTATTTTTTTGTTTTTCCTCTGGTAAATACACATGGATTCTAGTAATTTTCAGTCTGATTAAGGATTATTTAATCTGACCTACTTTACAACCATTCACTAAAATTTAAGCAAAATCGATGACTGGTGCCTCTACTCTGTGTGCTGCAAGCCCACAGAAGTGTTCACAAGCACAGGCAGGGCAATTACTAGAAGAAAAGGAAAGAATAAAATTACTGAGACTGTATATGCCAGGCAAAGCAAGAGATTGTGAGGCTCCTTTAATTGGGAAGCAGATTGTTGATGAGTTAGAGCAGAGGAGAACCAGATCTCTGAGCTAATATTCTGCTCAATTAAGTTCAAACCCTAGACAGACGTATCTAGAAAATGGCCCCAGTAACTGTGACATACCTCAAGGGGAGGGAGGCAGCCTTAACTGATGGTCAGAAGGCACTTGAAAGGCTTCATCAAGGGAGCTTCGATGTTGTGTTAGTGTCGATGAATAGTTAAGGTTTTTACCCTAAAATTATTGTTCTTCAAATTTACTGTGTGCTAATGACAGGCTTAATTTTTTCCTAAGTGCTGCTGCGTTGTTTGAGCTTGCAGATCACTGCAGGTATTAAGAAGGTAAACCTGAGGTCAAGTGTTATTACTGTTTGACAATATTTTTGCTAAAAAGTTAGGGAACTTCTAGTATGCCATCCAGGCTTTTGTATGATAAATGTGAGTAATAATGAAACCGAACAACTGAAGCTGTGCAGCCTTGTCAATACATGCCAGACACATATCGTTTGGTTTATTACAGATACAGTCTTTGATCTTTCTTATGTTTGAAGACTTGATTAGGCCCATCTTGTTAAAGACATAGCACATGAAAGTTGGGAATTGGTTCCTTTAATAGCAAAACTCTTGAGAAAGAGTTCCTCAAATTAAAGAGTAGAAGACCCTTCCTACGGGCTGTGCAAACCTTGCCACATTCAGTATGAAACACGTCTGCAGATGTTTCTGTGCCACAATGGTCTTTCTTCACTGGTTTTCCAGTGGTGCTCAGAATTCTGGATTTGGCTTCAGAAGAGTTGCTTTCTGAGCCAACCTAAAAAGATCTCTGCGTGTGCCAAAGAACAAGGTGATCGTGCACACTCCGCATGCTCGTGCAGGGGAAGGATGCACGTAGGCTTATTAAATTAGACCATGAGTCTAAATAGCTACAGTGAAAAATATTGTTGTACCTACTCGTCCCATGAGTCTCTGTTAGTGCGTATGATTGGAATTCAGAACTTGTCAGTGCTTCGTCATGGTTTTCTGGGTGGGAGAAGGAACAGCGGAGCTCCGGGCTTCTCACGTCTCCGTGCGCAGAGCACTGCTGGCTGGCAAACAGCGGCAGTGCCAGGACCGGTGATCCTGGGGCCCACCAGTGCTGAACAGCAGGCTGTGTTCAGGTGTGGTACGGTGCTGCTCCCAACAATTTCATTTATTTAATGCTAGCTCAGTGGCTAGTATTACACTTCTGCGTTGTTCCTCTTCCTGTTCCTTGGTTATGGGTTCACACAGAAGACGACATTCAGAAGAGAAAGTAAGTTATTTACCAGCTGCTGCTCCTGCCTAAATCAGCACCTAAAACCTCACCTCCAGATTTCCTGTATGCTTTACGTTCCATAAGTAGCAGTAGAAAAGGAAAAAATACTTTGTACTGCCTTCTCTGCAAAGAAAGGGGGGTCAAGGTAATGGCCAACCTTGCCCAACGCAGTCATTACAGGGCCTCTTGGATAAACGTTTGCTAGCCAGCTGCTTGTGAAATGCAGTTTTAGGACTTTCAGTGGAACTAGACAAGAGCTTTCCTGTCTCAGTTGTCCTCAGAGTCTCATTTTGCTTCATTTCCATGTTTGCTGCAGTGGTGGCAGCGTTTAATTACCCTCAACCTCACAAGGATGTTCTAAAATCTAAGTTGTTAATGTGTGCTCGACAGATCACTAATTATTATCTTTGTTTTGTTCACCTGCGGTTCTGAAAGAAAGTTTAGGAAAAGTAATGTTTTGTTGAGTAAAACCAAAATATTTTATTTTGCTAATCCATTGATTATTTTTAATTTTTCTAGAATATAATTATGAAAAATTTCAAAATGAAAATTTTCCATATAAAGGAAAGGAAATGAATGGTTCCATATTTAAAAAAAAAAAAAAAAAAAGTATCTTCTGTGTTAAGAAAGCAGTGAATTTAAACACTGAATTTTATTTTAAAATATTTTTCTCTAGGCAAACAATTTTACAAGCTTGACGTAACTATGAAATGTTATTGGGCTACTGAAATAATTGGGCTACTGTTTTTTGAAAAAAAATCTATAAAAAGTACTGCCAAATTCTTGTAGGGAGTGGAATGACATTATGGATTTTACACAGAAAGCATTGAAATACTCCCCTTGTTATCAACATAGGTAACTGCCCATAGGTAGATAGAGTATCTATGTTATGCTCCAAATATGAAAGTCAAGTCATTAATTACCGACGTACATATTCTGGTGGAAGAGAGCAGGGGGAGGTGAATTCAGATGGATGTGAGATGGCACGGGCTTCCTGCACAGCACTGGTTTCCTTCCCTAATAAAATACACAGAGGTTGTAAAGCATGTGAAGAAAAGATAACCAAGGAGAAGAAATAAAGTAAGAATATTACAATTATACTCTAATAGATTTAATTTTATCCACTTTTATACATTTCTGCATTTCATACAGATTATTTCATATGTGCAATACAGTGGCTGCCCAATAAAACTATGTGAAGTATCCACTGAAAAAACTTCAAGTATTTAACATTTGCTGGAGTTTGTTTTCTTGGAAATGAAGGGAATCCTGTTCAAAATCTTGTTATGAAAATTTAATTCGGACAGAGCAATTTATCTTTGGCTAAATACTCACTAAAACTTCAGTATAGACTCTTTGGTAAATTCAGTTAGTCTGCGCCTTCCTTGGATCTCTGGGGATTTCATTTCAGCTTGCATTCCTTCCTTCACATGACGTGCTTTGGGACGTTCAGATGCTTGTAGGATGCTTTACTGATTGTGTCGACTCTTCACGAAAGTCTCTCAGATGCTGTAGTTTTGAGGTTCATAAGGCAGTACTTCTCTCTGGCCGTGGGGACGGGGAGATTAGCTTTCAATGTACTTTCAGGGTGGATATTTGCAGCGTTGGAACTCGCTAACTGCGTTGCATTTGAACCCCTGTGTTAGACAAGAAGTGCTGTGCTATGGGTTTTACTTGTAGTTTTGCATTGAAGATCATCTGTTTACCAAGGCCATTGACATGGTGGAAGGTAACTCAGTATGTTCTAGTGGGCAGCATTTTGCTATGGTAATTCTGTGGGTGGTGGGGAGTTTCCATTTTCCTTTTGGTGTCAGCAGCCAGGGATGTAGTAAAATGGAAAATCAAAGAGAAGTGTGCTGCATGTGAACTGTGTTTGAATAAGTGTTTGCCCATAGGAGCACAAATAATTCTTACTTTTGTGGTGTAGTCCATCTCTATATTAAAAACACTTTGTCTTCCTGCATCGTTAATTTTACATCTATTTACAAATATTAAAAATCTTTGTTTAAAAAAACTTTGTAACAGTGAGTTTTAAATACCACATCTTATTCTTTCTAATAAAGAGCGATATGAAAGCTCCCGAAGTAAGGCTCTGCACTAACTCCCTAATTAGAACGGAGGCTCTGCCCTTCTGAGCACCCTCCAGCCTGCATAGGACCCAGGTTCCCGAACCTGGCCGACTGTTCCTCTGGGAAAGGCATGCAAAGTATTAGGTATGTAATTTTGTCGGTTTGGATTGCTAGCCTAGGGATGTTTAAAAGCAGGTGCTAAGAATAGGTGCATCAGTTCAATGCTTTGTGAGGAGGGTGATTTATGATGGGAGGTTTAAGGAAAAAAAGAAAATTATTGCAAGTCAGACGAACAAAAGGTGACTGTAATTAAGCATATATTAAACATCAGCATTATAGACTCCCTAGCCGCTGACTTTTTGTTTGCTGTCTTTTCCTGATGCTGTTCTGCTCTGGCTAGTTGTATTAAATCCATACAAAGGAGCACATTCAGTGTTCCTCGCTAGCTTTTTATAGTGATCAAGCTGGAATGACCTTTAAAAAGCCAGATAATATTTTATTTACCTTTTTTCTCCCATTTACTGCTAAATGTTAATGAAGGTAAGAGATTCAAATCCTCGCAAATAAAACATTTTAATTGACTTAAGTATAACCATAACAGTAAATTGGCTACTTTATATGGAAAAGCTTTTCGGTGTTGTTGAAACACACTCGTACAGTCCTTTCTTCTGTCCATAGACTCGGAAATTAGTAGCAAACATTTCCTTTGTTTCCAGTGACAGAGGGTTTGAGAGTGTTTTGAGGACAGATTTCAGCAGGACTGGTTGCTGTAATCTAGTGCTGGCCAAGCGTTCGCCCGAGACACCTCCACTCGAGCAGTTGGTGCTGAGTTTCCAGCATTAACCTAGCTGCAGTCACAGTGTCCAAGGCTTTCACTCGCTTCAGCTTTCCAAACTACCCATTAATATATGCCAAGCTTAAGTCTTGTCTCTTGTCTAGCAATGTTGTTGAGTTTGGCCTGGTATTACAGCTAGTCTGAACTTAATCGCCTCAGTGCTTTAAGGTCAAATGATCAGTTTATTGCTGAATTCCTGTTCAGTGGAAGTAGTTGAAAACCCCTATTCTCTTCCTAGGAAACTTCCTCCAAGCAACTAGGGTGCCAAAGTTCCCATTGCTCTTCGGGATCCTAAGGCTGTATCAGAGATGTTCTGTTAGAAGGAACAAGCTGCTTGGAATGAGCCTCTAGAGGTTTTTATATGTGAATATTTCTCCTTCTTTCTCCGTGTTCTGGTGGGGGGGAGGCTGATGCCGTAATTGGTATTGCTGAGATCAACTTGGAATAATACAGCGCAGCCTCACACACTTAAAGCCAGTACGAACTGCTACCTCAGTATGCAATTACCTGCACTTAGGGGTTCAGAGTAGCAACCCGCTGACCTCAAGAAATAAAAGACCAAATAAATTCCGAACTTTGGACCCATTTGGAGCCATTTTAGTTTTGTTTCAGCCAAAAGCAAAACATCTGCTGATAGAGGCAGAATCAAACCCTTAGTTTGCTGTATAACATAAAATACACTTTTGGGAGCTCACTTCTCAGCTAAGGAAAGGAAGATTGAACTGAGAGCTGATGTGCACTAGGGCTGCTGTCAGGACTGTGTGCTTCTTTTCAAACAAAGAAGAATGCACAAAAGTTGAACGTATCTTGTCCAAGAGCAGCTGAGTCTCTACTTTTGCATTAAACACATTATCTTGTTTACTGCCAGAAAGAAACAAGGTTGCTTTTGTAACAATTAGAAACAGATATGGCATTTGGACAGTGTTTAAAACTGAATACCAAGGAATATGTTTAGTGAATAAAATTCCTAGGTGTCCATTTTTCAAAAGTTTTTAAAAGAAAAAGTGTCCATTTCAGACTTCTTTCCTCTTCCTTTACAGTGACAAAACAGCAAGAACTACAGGGGAGGAAAATAATAGTTGAGCATGTTCAGATGTGGTTTAAAGAAATGAAACATTTTACATAGAAAAAGTATATTTTTAGCTGTATAGTGTTTATTCCATGATGGGGTGATTAATTCAAAACACCAGAAACAATTTTTATCCAGCATTTGTGGTTTCACATGGCATCTCCATGGTATAATCCCCACCGAGCGTTCCTCTGCAGACAGCCTGCCTGCCTTCTCTGCGGTATGCTTCAAGGCTTAGTGCAGAATGAGGCCTTCCCTCCTGTTGTTTGAGTTGCTCTCTAACACAGCATCTAGAAAGAGGGAAACGTGGAATTTAGGGTAAACAGAATGTTAAAAATAGGATTTGGGAAAGAAACTGGAGCAGAGCCTGCTACTCCATGCGTTATAAACCGTTATCAAGTCGATCGTCTGTGTGTGCTCACGTGTGTGTGTATCTTCACATACCCTGGTCCAAGAATAAAACAGTTCTCCAGTGAGGCGACTCTTAGATGCAAACTTCCCATCAGAAGGATGTTCTGATAAAAAATGTGACAGTGATTAGTAAACAGAGAGAGAGATTTTTTTCTAATATTGCACAGAGTGCTGTAGTTAACCAAGGAAAACTATTTTGTCCTAACGTATTCCGAGCTAAAGGTATAGCTAATTTATTCCCAGATTATTGCGGTCCTGATGTAACCCAGAGCAATCTCTTCCGGTAATTCTGATTGACAGCTTATTACTGTAAGGGAGTTGACATAAAGAGGTAGGATCCTGTGGTGTCTCCCTGTCAAACAGCCCAAGGAGGCTGGGAGCAGCAAAACCCAGCCTGGTGTTTTGCACTGCTTACACAGCTCCAGGTAGCACAGGAATTTACCAGTACCTTGGAAGAACTTTGCTGCCAGCCTGTGAGACTTTTGGATACGCTGCATGCAACTCTATCAGCCGAATCTGTGCTCAGCCATGTTTACTCTTTCTGTGGAGCAGTGCTCTATTTGCTATGCTGAGGTGACTGCTGGGAATGCCACGAAAGCTTTGCTGTACTTGTGCCCTCCTGTTTGCTCTTCAGAATTACTGTCAGAGATAACACAGCATATGATAGCTGGTAGGGGTTGGTCGGTCGGTCGGTCGGTCGGGGATTATTTTTGCAGGGCGTCAGGTGGATATTCTAATTCCAGCACATGTACGGAGCTGCTCTGACCAGGATGAGAGGTTCCTTATGCGGAAGCCACGTCCTTTTATACTTATTTTCCAGGCAATCTGATATTTCTTCAAGGATGAAAATAAAAGTCAGTTCTTAACTCAGGGGTTGGGTTTTATTATAATTGATAAATTATTGGATCATTTTGAGGTTGATAATTAGATATTTGTATTAAAATAAAGAATGAACTATGAGTTTATTTTATTAAAGGTCAGATCCAACCTATTAATTAAAATTCAGCTACAAGCTGATTGTTGAAGGAACTTCATTTTTCCCATCTTCAAAACTCTAATGTAGCCAGCTATATTTCCAGAGAGAGATTTCCAAACTTATCCTTACTGACATGTTATATCTTTGATTTAGAAATCCAGCAACTTAATTGGTTTGGGAGTTGATTTACTGAAATGATCCTAAACCTCATTATCCTTCTTTTCTTGAACAGGTTGGTTCCATTCTTGTCAGCACCTTTCTGCCTTGAGTGGAAGGACTTACCTGTATTTTCTTTAAAGCATGCTGAATCAGGTCCTGATCCTCTGCTCATTATACCCTTGTCTCTCTTGGCTTGCCTAATTAACTTGCAGCCTCTTCGGGGCAGAGACTCTCTTGGATTTTTGCCTCTTCAGAGAATAAATACGCCATGCCCCTACCTGCTAGCTGTTACCCAAACAGGAGGAGTCTAATTAGCAGCAGTTTTTAGCAACAGCACATGAAATGTTTGTGTGAGCTCAACTTACCCCGTTGCATTCAGAGGAACCTTGGGCGTATTTGGAGTTGGTGTTGGTTTGTGTGCACGGGGCTGAAGTCTGCAAATGCGACTGGGGAGCTCGGTCCTCTGAGCAGGGCATCGCCTGCTCACCTGTCGCTCAGTCTGGTAGCGAGCTCATTCAGCTGAACCTCGGCAGCATTTCGGGAGAAGGTTCTCTCTGTACAATGTTTTCATCCTCTTGTAAAATCCTCCAAAAACGTTTCAACTACAAGTCCCTTTGAAGATGAAAAAAAAACAAAACTTTATAAATTAATAAACAATTGCTTTTTGGAACTTCAGGGATTTACAAACTTAGCTAGACTTGTTTGATGCATGTGCCTGAGCTACGGTTAATCCACTGCAAATCATTCTTGTCACCAAAGAGCCTCACGTTGCCAGTATATTGTCAGCAGCAACCCGAGCAGTACAGAATTCACTAACATCTTGTAAGAAAATCATTTTACAAGTTTGGGAAATCTGTTTTGTAGAAAATAGCATTAGTGATCCAGTGAGCGATGCATTTGGTCAAAGTTTGAGGTCTCTCTGGCCCCTTTGAACACGGCAGTAAGCTGGAATATCATTGAAAGCGATTTAGAAAAGCTTTGAGGATTCTAAGTTTTCTGTGTACTGCGTGCAGCTATTAGAGAATAAAATTTGGCAGAAGATTGGATTTCTCAGGATTGTTCTGTAAATCAAACCGAAATCAGATTGAATCCTTAGAACAAAGGCAGATATATTTTGCATTTGAATATAAAACCTATCAAGTGGGTGGTGGGGAGAGAATGGGTAAATAAATACAAAACCTCTTAAGGGTTTCTTTCTGGGTTGGTTTCAAGAATGTCCCACAAAACAGGTTTTCATGGTTGTATGGGGCAATGTGATGCCATTCAACTTTCTTCCCTTTCTTTAGAAATTCTGAAGAAACTGTTGAAAACAGCTTCTGGGCTTTTACTAAAATAGTTTCCAGAGATGAGGAAAATGAGAGAATGCATATACAATCTTAGACAAACGATCTGCTCATATATTGAAGCCCGGATTGTAAAATGACTGCTGTGCCTTCCAATGAATGAATATTCAGTGCTTCCCTGCTGGGTTGGCTTTTCCTATTTGAACCAGCTACTGTTCTGCGCCGTGATTCACTTGTTACCAAATTAAACTCTTTACACACATGGGAGATCCAACTTTATAAAGTCAAATTTTCGAAGCGCTTTCTGGTCAGCCACTGAGCCTGTCACAATCTTCATAACGCACTGAATTAAGTTTAAAATATCATCCGTGTGTGTTGTTTTCTCTCGGCTGTTCAGCAGCCCTTCTGTACATCAGGCATTCTTCCGCTGACACTAGGTATCGCTTGGCAACCCAGTGAAAGGCCCTATATGCATTGATTGCACACAATTGTCTTTATGGGGTGGAAGTGTTAAGTGAATAAACCCCCACGGGTGACCAGACGGTCATTCCTCTCATGTTGATAATCTGTTTACATCAAAATATTGTTTACTCAGCTCTCTGATCTTCAGGAATTTACATGAAGCTGAAAGAATACAGTTAACTCCCCACGCTGACACACAAGTATGAGCTGTATTTACGTTCTCAAAGATGGATAGATTAAGAAGAGGAGGATTGTTTTGTTTTTAACTTAGCTCTCCCAAATAAAGCATTAAAATGCGTTTGACAGTTAACCACAGATGATAATGCAATCTTTATGCTGTGGTTCTCATCATAATGGAGAAGTTACAAGGCTGTCACCACACCATAAAGAAAGAACCTTTCCTGCAGTCTTAGTGCTGTCTTTTCTGCTTTCCTCTTTGTAAGCAGTGTTACCAAATTACCTTCGGAGAAGTTTGATGGCTTATGCTTATTTTTGTGTACAGAGAGAATAGCTCAGCTTTTAAAACAGATAGTGTTCTTCCCACTTTTCCTCACCATAAAGTAGTCCAAATAGACATATTATTTTAAATTCCTCATTTTGTAATTTTGTTTCACTTATTATATTCTTAGTAATTGCTGCTTAAAAAAAAAAAAAAGAAAGAAAGAAAAGAAAAAAGAAAGAAAGATATTTTCATTGTTTGTTTTCGACAAAGAAGTAACTTTTTATGCAAACTGAGAATTTATGCGAGGGCTTTGGAAACCCAATGGAAGTGTTTAATAGCTTATGTTGCAGAGAAAAAGGGGAAGCAATTTTGAACATTTTTTGCCTATTTGGACAATTCTGACAGATTTGGATGAAAAATCCTTCTCTTTGAGAAGATTCCAAAAGCACATCCCCTGAAGGAGGTGAGGTAGCAGGGAAATTGCCATCTGTTACTGTGAATTTTTCTATGTTTTTACTATTATTTGTAAAGGTCATATTGTAGCATCTGTCTCAATAAGTTAAGTAAGTTTAGTTGTGTTAAGGGAGCAAGTTATATCTGCATTTTCTGTCTGTTGTTCTCCGAGCAGCAAAATCTGAATCTTTATACTCCTTTCACATAGTTTTTTAAAAGGTTGCTTACTGGGCTAGCCTGGTAGGAACTTTACCAGGACTCTGGAAATCACTGACATACCGTGGAACAGCTATACTGGCAGCACGGTTTAAGTATTTTGAGCTTGTGAAATGGGAGCTGGGCCACACGCATGTACACGTCTTATTACAATGTGTGTTTTCTGAAGTCAATTTAAATCAATCTTTGCAAAGTCTGAAGAATAAATGATCTGGATTTCTCATTATGTTCCCCATCTTGCTCCCATTGAAGTCCGTGCGTCCAGTCCTAGCCTACTGAAGAGAATAGTCCTATTGAATTAAATTGATCCTTGGTGAAGTCAATGGAGTTATGCCAGTGATTAATTTGGCTCATTAACTTCAATGAAATTTCTCAAGTGAGTAGGGCAGTTAGAATTTGACCTGATGATGAAATTCTTGTTGCCTTCACTGAGAGGAAGGCTGAAGCTGATGATGCGGTCACTAACGGTGACTAAACAAAACGAGCAGGGATTTAGGCACACTTACAGGTGTGTGACGACCCTGGAATACGTATGGCACGGGTCGGTGGGCAGAGGAGGTGGCTGCGAGCTGTTTCGCTCTTAATGGCTTTCAGATAAAGCTAGTTTTTATCTGCTGGAAGATAAAGCTGATAAATTAGTTTTTAGCGGAATCATCTAAAAACTCAGTCTTTCTGAGCACTAGCGATGAAGCTGATAGCTGAAGCCTAGTTCTACAGCCAAATGAACGGCCGCTTCTATAAACATTTCGCTGTTACACGTTGGATTTTTCACAGCATTAACTTTAACAACGTGGGTGTTTGCTATGGAATAAAACTTTAAATTGATGTTTTGCCATTTTGCTAGTTAAAATGAGAGAAAATAAAATGGAGCTAGAAGTATGACGGATTCTGTGGTAAAATTGTCACCTGATACATAGGAGCTTATTGAGAATTAATTGGGAAGGCCAGAAGAAAATAACCCCTGTTGTTTCTTAGGATATCTTTTCCATCTTTACAACATGTTGAGCTCTGTGTATTTATTTCTTTATTCGTTCTGTAATAAAAACAGGTACTCTTAAGTATCCTGTATTGGTTTCAAATATGTTTTCTTCTAAAATCTAATTTACTACAAAATACTGACTTCGTATCTCAAAAACTGTTGATCTCGTAGGAATGAACTTGAAAATGCTGGGAGCACCTTAGAAAAACTTGTTTTTCTTTTAGTCTTCTAAAAGCTAATTTATATTTCTTTTTAATTGAAAAGCAGCCAGATTTAGATTCTTGTTTTCATGTGTTTAAAAGTTTGATAGCTCAAGCCAAACATTTCTAAGGCTTTCTTTGTAAAAAATTAATTAGTAAGTGGCACTTTTCCTTCCCTGAAGATGTAGCTTTCAACGTAGTGTAGGTGATGCTGTTTGTCACTTACATTTCACTGTGTTCTGTCACCAGTTTTTTAAATCGTTAAATATGAAACGGGGAGGGGGTGGGTTCACAAAATTTAAGGACTCTGAGCTGTGTGTAGTGAAGGTATGCGGTAAGCAGCTGTAATGAAGTTGCTGAACCTTTGTTTGGATTGTGCTGCCTTCTTCGTAAACCCGCTCTCAACCTCTAATATCTTTGTTTGCCTCCGTATTTTTTCCATTCTGACAAAATTCCTGGCCTTCTAGGTCTAATGATGTTGACATATTAAAATGGTAGGGAGAAGAGTGTGAACGGAGCCCCTCCTTTTAGCTAAATGTTATCTGCTTAGACTAATATTGCAATTGCCACCCACTGACATAATTTGTTTCACAGTCACAGCCTGGCAGCATGAATCAAATGTTGACATTCTAATTTCATGCACACATGGGTGTTTGGCTGAGCAGGCCTCAGCCTCTGAGCCATTCACGCCATACCTGTGTAAATCAGGGAGACAAGGCCCTTTCACTGCAGCCCGAAGGGAAGTCGCTACCTTCTCGCAAAGCGCAGGGGCTGGGGAAAGCCATGCAGCCCTTTATTTTCCCCAGGAGCTGGTAGCTTCTGCGAGTAGCTGTACCGGCAGGCTGGACAGGCGTGGTTACAGGAAGAGCTGTGCTTACAATAAAAATTATTCAGTGTCTGTAACAGATTCTTCTCCTAATTCCTGTATGCAATAGATGGCCTCGTTCTCAAAACTGTTTAAATATTGTTATTGTAACTGTTTCTGTACAAGTGGCTTAAATGCAAAGGCTGTTACAGCTTTGCTCCTGGAGACCAGTGCACTGTAATGACTGTTTGTGAAGATGTTTCACCCAAGTGCTTCAGTCCCGACTCCGAGCAGGCACCACCTGGGCTAAGATGGCATTCGGCCTCCCTGCACCTGATCTCTGAGCACTCTGCGCGGAGAGAAACTTCGGCCGGCTTCTGACACCCACCCGCCAGAAACCGTCCGGGCCATAAGGCTTAACTGCCCTTCTCCTTTGCCCCTGTGCTCTCACGACGCCGGTCCTGGCAGCAGTGCAAGGCTTGTTCTGAAGAGGAAGAGAGGATGGGGCCGGCTGGGGTTCGGCCGCCTTTGCTCTGGGAAGGGAGAGAGGTGCGGCTGGCACGGCCAGCTTGAGGGGAGCTGGGCAATGGCAGCGGCGGCTGCTTCTGGCAGGGACTGCTGCCTCCTCCGGCCTCTCGGGCTGCCACAGCGGAAAGCCTGGCCTTCCAGGGCTCTCGTGTGGCCGGAGCGGGCTGCCCTGCGGACTGCCCTAGCTGTCTGCTGTGCCAGGAACGGCCTGCTTTCCCTGCGTCTCGCTCCAAAGAGACTTGCATCCCACTTTGGAAAGTATCAAGTACAGTCCTGAGCCTTTCTTGGGATAATCGTGGCAAAGTCAGCTTCAGAAATGTAGCTTTTCACTACAAACACAGTTAAAATCTCGCAAGCATGAAAACCGTGGATTTTTCTGTCTCTGTTTTGTGGTTTTCTTCCATTTCCATGAAAAGAACAGTTATTTGTGGTGAAAGAGGAGATTTATTTTGCTTTAGAGAATGTCTTTTGTTTTTCCTGAAAGGCACCCAAAAGTCACGGCAAAGCCAAAAGAATGGCTTTGAATAGTTATTCACAGATCTAGAGGCACTCCACAAAGCCGCATCTCAGAAGCGTTCCCAGAGCTTCGTGGTGGAGTCGCTGAGAATGATGCCAAAGCAGTTGCAGTGGGGCTTGGTGGCACCTAATTATTGAACAGAGCAAACTGTCAAATACCAAAAACACCTGTCTGCCGCTTTCCCACTTGTGCACGTGTCCGGAAGCTCTGGAAGCTCGGGGTTGTTACTGAGTGCTGATGAGAACAGCAGGCGGTCTGAGCCGCGTGACACTGCTCAGTTTCAATTCGGAGTGGTCCTCACCACTCTGTGGCTGGAGTCCAGTGCTTCAGCCCCAGCATCCCTGGATCAGAGCGGGGTGTTTAGCTGTGGGTTGGACAGGGTGCCAGCAACTGAGCTGTGGAAGGATAGTAACATACATTTACAAGTCTCCTGCCCGCTGGAAAGCTTCCAGGCATTTTTTCTTCAGACTGCATATGTACAGCCCACTGAAATGCTGTCCACGCTGCACTGGAAGGCAGGATCTAGCTGGCACATACAGCACTGCAGTAGTGGAAAGGGAACAGATTTTAATCAAGACACTTGGCCAAGTCCTCGTGTCTGAGATGTGCCAGATCTTTAAAGCTCGTTCAGAGCAAAAAGGAACTTGATTTTTAGTCCAAAGGAATGACAGTCAGTAAATTGTGCAGGAGTGAATTTATCTGCTCAGAAGGATGGAGGGCTGAGTAAACCCTGCTGGTATCAGCTGTGCTGCGGCAGGGACGTGCAAAGATTTCAAACGCGGCTTCGTGCGCAGAGCCGTTCGTAGCACCGCTCCCGCTCCGCCAGCAGCCTCGCCAGAAGCCCTGGCTTTGCTTTCACCATTTCTGCGGCAGTTCACAGGAGTGTTTTCCTTAGTTTTGATGAATGTTGTTTGCATGCCCAGAGCTCCTGTTTTGGTCCAGCCTCAGCTGGGGACTTTTGCCTTCCATCAGTGGAAATCCAGTACAAGGCACCAACTGCAGACTTTTTATGGGGAGCAGCTTCCCCAAGTCACATTCCTGTGGATCATATGGCTCAATCTGAGATTTATCGATAACTGTGTGACCTTAGTTGTGCTTTTTGGCATAAAAGTCTCTGTATAAAAAAGAAAATAGACTAAAGATCCAAGACAAAATGTTTTTTTCTTTCTTAGCATGCATGCCAACCTATCTCCTTTTACAACAACAAAATCAGCATGCAGGGCATCCAGGAGTTTGTTTTTAAGTTTGGACAGTGATGCAGTTTCTGCACAACTGGGGTTGCCTGAACTGGGCTCACTTCCACATCTTGTGTTATCAGGAAGTTAAGAAGTGAGGGAGTAATATATGGGGTATTGTCCGGTTTCTGTAGCACTTAAAGCACTGAGCAGAGCCTGCTCTGAATGAGTTTCAAGAATCTGGCAATATTTAACAGCAGCAGTTAGAAAAAAATCATTTGCCAGGAAAAGGGAACCAACCAGATGTGGCTGGTGCACTGGGTCTGGCTGATAAATTGTGATATTACTTGACAGCTCACAGTCGTATTTCAGACTCTGGACATGCTGGAATGTTTTTGTGGCAACCTACAACTTCCCAACCTCCCTGCACTCATGTGCATTTAACATGGATGAAAAAAGCAGGCTTATATTTGTTGATACCTGTCTGCCAGGCTGTGCGTGCATCGGCATTTATATTTCTCTCAAGAGGCAGTAATGGTTTTTTGGGTTTTTTTTGGACTCCCTATGGTCTCCTTTGTGCTCCGAATCAGCCCTCTGGCTTACCTCGGGACTTCCTTTTCCCAGATAAAGACACAAACTATGGAAGGGACCCACTCCTCTTCCCACGTCCCCAGCGCACCTGCGGGCAGGGCTCCTGGCGTTTGGGTCCGCGCTGAGAAGCTGCGCTCCTGCTGCCTGTGGAGGCTGGCAGGGATCGCCTGTGGTCTGTGCCTGAACTTGCTCGGCTGGCCTTAGCATTGCAGGAGATCTCATCGACACTTTACAAAGTAAAAACCAACCGGGATTTATTTTGGTTTCATTTTGTTTTTCTTTCTCACTGTTTTATTTATTTATTTGGTTGGTTTTGGCCACCTGGTTCAGCCAGAAGGAGAAGGCTGGAAGGGAGAATGTTTTGGTTTGATACTTCTGAATAATGAGAACCTGGCAGAGGAGCTGTGCGAGCATCTCCCAGAGAAGAAGCCTTATCAGCTGGCAACATGCCGGCTAGTTCCTGGTGCAGGCTGGTGTCTTACCAAACAGCAAACAAAATAATGAGGAGTGAGGTTTGGATGCTGAACTTAAACAGAAGAATTCTTTCAAAAAAGCAAGCCGTAACTTGGAGCATTTCTGCACGTTTAGGTAGGGCAGACAGGGAAAGCAGGGTTACAGTGCCGTGTTGCGTATCCCGCTGCTGAGTTGCGCAAGCAGGCAGCTCGCCAGGAGGGGCTCGTGGAAGGAAGCCTGCAGCGGGCTGCAGGGCGCTCGGGCACCGCTGCCCTCCTGCCCGAGGTGGGGTGCGGGCTGGAGCCGGGGGAACCTGAGGGCTGATGGAAGCGTTCGAAATCTCTGCAAAGATTTTTTTTTTATTCCATCAGGTCAAACTCGCAGTGTTTGGATTAGGGAATATTATCAACTGGGCCAACCTCCTAAATCAATTAGGACTTGAAGGGCTTAGTAGCACATTTAGAGGGGCTTAGTGGTAAATTACCTTGTTATTTCCATTGTGGTAGTGTGAGAGCAACAGAGATGGTCTCTGTGAAACAGAGGAGGAAAAAGGCAGCAGAAAGCAGTGAAAAAGAGGGTCGAGAAAATAGTTAAAATACGTACCTGAGAATAAAGAGATATGGCAATGCTATTTGCTTATCTTTCATGAAAGCCTGTGTCACTGGGAGCTATTTGAACGATATCTGTTTGCCTCAGTTTCTTTAGAATTTGGATAAGAACAGAGTCACCTCCCTTAGTGGAATGCTGGCTGTGGAAGTGTTGCTGTCTGGCAAGGTCGTGCCACGACTGAAGTGAAAATTCATTGCTGTCACTAAGGAAAACTCTATGCAACTGTGTGCCTCTCAGAAGCCAACCCTTGTCTGCAGGAATGCTGCATATGTTTGCGAAGTCGTAAGCTGCTAAGGACGGCTTTGCAGCGACGGCAAGTAATAAACGCCCTTGGCAGGCTTGTGGGCTTGCCAGCATCAGCACTGCTGTGCTGCTTCTGGACTTCAGCTGAGTCGCGTACAGCCAGCCCCAGTGTGTCTGGACTGAGTCCCAGAACCTCTGGTTCAGGCTCAGTGCTGGCAGAATCATCTCCAGTGCCTATAGCCCATGTCCAGCAAGCTTTTTCTAGTGCTGATACATCCCTGTTAGAAATAGGGACGCTCTCAGCCTGGCAAAGGCGCACAGAGGCAGAGGAGTTGTTACGAACACTGAGATGTCGCAAGGCTTGAAACAGTCGTGTCTGGATATCGGGGTGATGGGTGTGTTGGTTACAGTAGAGGAAGAGCGGGTGGGTGTCAGAGGGTTGTATTTGGCACTGTCCTTTATGGCAGCAGCACCACAACTTGTTTTAAGCATGCCCACCTTGAGCGTCTAATGGTTTATGAAAGGGGTTGTGCGTCCCAGGTACCTGGGAGTGAGCTCGCTCCACCCTTTCTAATCCTTTATGCTTAAGTTCATAGAACTCCTCAAGAGCTACCTGTGCATTAAAATGGCTAGGGCACCGGTTCCTTTCCAAGTAGCATGGAAGCCAAAAAAGCAAATATTCAGACAGAAATGTGATGCTTGTGTAGTTCGAGTATGCATGCAAATGTCCTGGGAGGTGTTTCCTGAGGTTTGAGCAAGTTTGCGTGCCTTTGGTATGGCAAAGTGTGGCCTTAAAGAGCCAGGTTACTGTGACCTTCTGACCGTGTCCTTCTCAACCTGACCTTTAGTCTTCTTGTGAGGACAACTTGTAGCAATTTCAAAAGCTTTTAAGAACTTTAGTGTGGCCTCTTCCCCGCCTCCCAGCTTCAGCTAAATAAATCTGTATGTTAAAAGATTAGAAATCTTGAGGCAAAAAGCCCCCTGTACCCCTTCTTTTATGTGGTTGCTTGTCTGGAGAATATCTTTAATTTTTGTGTGTACTTTGAGTGTAGTACTTCTATATTTAAAATGGTAAACAAAAATTTGAAGCAATGGATTAAAAAACCCTAGTTCTGTATTCTATCCATTTGTCTTCCCTTTGTCCTTAATCTTGATTTGCCCTGTAGGTTAGTCTTATCATAAAGACAGTATGAATGACTGTCTCAGCGCCTTTCCTCATTAATGCTGCGGGAAATTGATGAGTAGATCTCTGGTACTGTGGATTTTTTTGGCAAGAATTATAGCCCCTATTTATTTTGGACGGACCCGTGTGGCTTTCTAAGTAAATATATGTAAAAATTTCCCCAAAAAATAAACAGTACAAGTAATTGCTTGATATATGAAGTTGACATTTTGGCTTTGTGATTTGCTATGATATGTAAAAATCTAATTTCCTTCTTGGAAAGATGCTACTGCAAAATTGTAAGTAAATTAAAATCAGTGGTTTATTCAGAAGGTGAGTAATAGACTCTGTTTTAATATATCAATATTTATTCTGCAGCTTCTCAGGTCTGCCCAGACACGTGCCATCCAGTGCTAAATGTGTGCTTGACTATGGTATTACCTTTGTTTGTAACTGGAATGGATGAAGTTTGGTGTAAATGTCTTGCATGTTCACTCCAGACGGGATCTGTGACTAACGTTGCTCCAGGTTCGAAAAGAGCACAGCGGAGTTGCCCTCTGAGCCTTATATTCCCTCGCTCTGTTTCCCTGTTTGATGCTGGGCACTCAGGTGAGTGTGCTGGAATTCTGAAGTTCAGATGAGGAGTTGCAATTGTGTCGGTGTAACGAAGCTGTCGCTGTTATTGCACCTCTGTCTTGAAGGAAGCTGGTGGATAAGTGCTATATGCATAGTGGCATCTATTTGGGCATCTTGTTTTAATTGAACTTAAAAATCGAGTCCAAGCAAGAGAACTATCTGGCTTAGCAGAGCGAGCACCCTTTGGCACACCGGGGTGCCCCGGGAAGTAGCACTGGCAAAGCTTTGGAGGCGCGTGCTACTGGAAGCAGTGGGAGGGAACCAGACGGCAGTGCTGGGGGAGGAGGGCGGCTCCGAAGGAAGCTTTGTGCTCCTTAAGGGCATGGGCACCTCAGGAGAAATGCTCCAACAAGAGAGAGCGGAAAAAGAGGAAAATAGCTAGATTAACGGAATTATTCAGGTTTTTCAGGAGTAAACCTAGCTGCATATCTAGAAACAATTTAAAAAGCCTTAATAAAATTAATAACATCTGTCGTGGTATTATGTCTTATAGTTTGTAATGAGGTTGAACAAGCTTCAACAGTATAACTATGAAATCCTTGATGATTAATTATAGAAAACCTGTTGCTCTGTTTTTGTTCTTCAGTTGAATGAATTTGTTGGCTAATTTAGTTGCTTCTCCAAAGTTTGGGGCTGTCTGATCATTTGGCTTTGGGCCACACTCGCAGAGTAAACTGAATTTAGGCATTACCGTGTAATAGATTATCCAAATGTTTTAATTTATTATTGTTATGTGAAAATAAGAAACAATTTATTTAAATTTACCAGTAGTTTTAATAGCATTTTATGAACTTGTATGAAATCGGAGCAACTGTGGGTTGTCCATTAGCTGTAGTGAAATGAATTTCTCTCTGTAACACAGTGATCTTTTTGTATGTTTTGATATATTGAGCGGGACTCCAGTTTAGCAGCAGATTAGATTCTGCTTTATAAAACTTGCTGAGTTATCTGAATGTTTACAGAAAAGAGAATAAAAGGTCAGAAACATGCGTAGCACAAAATTTTGAAATGTGCAGTACTTGTATGGCTGGCATCCTGCTCTTGCTGTGCATTGCAGAAGGCTGGACCAAGCCCTTATGGCCACAGAGTTCTGCAGTCTGCCTGTCGGCAGTCCGGGACCGAGCCTTAGCTGGGTGATAGCCGCTGAAGGGAGAGGGCTCCCGTGTGAGCGGAGCGCTCCTGTCCGAAGGAAGGCAGGCTTCTGTTAGCGCTGGGGAGTTCATTTCAATCAACGCAGATCCAATTTCCCTAAAAGCAAAATACAGCCTGTCTTTTGCCAGCACTTTCAGTAAGATTGAGTCCTGGCCTTCTATACTACATCAATTAGTTCTACAGGATGACTCCTATTAATTCATCTCCTTCCTACTGTGAATGTGGTAGTGGGAGATGTTTAAGCCAACACCTGGGTTGTCATTTAAAGCTGTGGGGTAGGTTCCCTAAATAATAGTTAACACTTAGAGGAAGTTTGCTTATTGGCCGCTCCACAAATAAATGCAACAGAAAGCAACTAAGGGCTCTTTGGTGGTGCAGCTTGGTACAGACCTCATTTGATTTAGTATAATCCATGTAATTTGGAGCAAAAATCCTAAAATTACTGCAGATAATACTTCGGAATGACTTTGTTATGCAACTTCAAAAAAAAAAAAAGTGTACATGGATGATTACATGGTCTTTTATATTTGAGAGCTACACAGTCTCACACATCTGTTTAGGAAAGAAGTTGTACATCTCTGATTTTTTATGATGAATAGGCCACAGCCAACCCACTTGCCCTGCTATTAGAAGAAGTAACATGCACAATTCTTTTCAAAGCTTTGGACTTCAAACCTTTCAGAGCCCTACAGCTTTATTTCGCCTCCTCTCACTCCACGAGGTTTTTCCACTCTCACCAACCCACTTGGTCTCCCCTCTCTGTGCCTTAAGACTGAACCTGTGCTGCAACTCAATGCAGATGTGGCCGTGGCTCCTGTGCAGTAGCTCTCCCACCCTACTCCATGTGTTAACAGCTGCCCGCCTGTGTTCTGCAGCCTTTCTTAAGTACTTTTAGCTGGCTGTTGTCTGGAAGGAGATCTGGAGCTAAAAAGACCTTAGGTTTGACCTGTCTTCTTGCTCTTACCACAAAGCTTCAGGGAAGACTTCTCTTCTAGCACTGAACCTTCCAATTTCTCTATGAGAGTAACAAATCCTTTCAGAGACACCTGACTCTGGTCTGCTTTATATCTCTGTCCCCAAGTACTGAGTCCCTGCTATTACAAATGTGCCTGCCATCCCTGTGTATTTTCACAGGATCTACACGTCGTAGGCCTGGCTTTCACATGCTTGCATGAGAGCAGAACTTTGTCACGAGGACGCCTGGGGCTTAGGGGGGTGCTGCTCAGGAAGGAGCAGAGCAGTATAGCTGCAGTTTAACAACGTGTATATAAAGGAGATCATTCACTTTGCGCTGTGGAACAGATGCTGAGTGCTCAATGGATTGTAACAAGGTTAGTAAAGTGTTCAGTAGTAATTGCAGCTCAAGGCATCGTTGATCCTTTTAGGGACACCCTCAGTAATGCTGGTGTGATGGCATACGTAGGCACACTGTGAACTGAACCCTACTGAAAATCGCAATGAAGTGTATTGTGGTGTTTTGCTTTTTCTCGGTCTCATCAGTTTCCTGGTGTGGTTTGCAGCAAGGCCATGCAGCTGAAGAGATATCAATCCAGAGAGAGGCAGGAGCTGGAGGAGGAGGTAGGAAGGGCAATAGGCACGGTGCTGTGGAAGCCAGTGACTTTGGGTTACAAAGCTGTACTTTTGAGAGTTGTTTTGGAGTTGTTTGCTTGCTACTTGGTGAAAGTTTTCAGGGAAACCTTCTTTTCAGTCAAATCCTTGCTGCAAACTGCGTCTGCATCATCACAGACTTTATGTTCTGGTAACTGATGAGGACAAGAGACATCTGCTTGTATCCTTCCTTAAGAAAAGAAAAAAAAAACCTTTCATCTCACTGGGTAGGCAGCATTTTATGAAGAAAATTGAAGAAATTAATTAACTATAACAGAATTTCACCTCTTTAACCTTAGCTCTTGAGCAAACCTGAGCTAAATAAACATCTGACCATTCAATCTCTTCCACTTAAGGTTAACTTGAGTTTATTATTCAGGCTACTGCCCTTGTGTATTAGGCAAAGCATAAATTATGTATACTAATTACCTTGGATGGGGCACGACTTTAATGAATTCTTTTAATTAAACTGCAACACAGTGGTTTTGTAGAGGATGGTCTATATTTCATCCTTAAACTATGTAACCTTCATCTTTGTCTGGAGAGATCACACATTTGAGTTGGTTTAATTCATTTAAGTAACATATACAAAGAGCAACCTCCTATCACTGGGAAATGTGAAAAACGTTTGCATTCTGTTGCACTGCTCAGAAATCAGCTTCCTCAGTGAAAAGTTGGGATTCTGGCAGGAAGGCAAGAGTCAACATACAGGAAAAGAAAGGAGTCTTGAAGGAAAGGAGTTAAAGAATGGTGTAATATTGATAACTTTCGAAACAAACATAAGTAGATCATTTCATGTGACATCCCTCTTCGTGTTTTACATTAGTGGTAAACCAGCAAAATTATCGGGGACCCTAATACGTTCTTTGCCTTCCTAAAAATGATCAGGTCATAACAACTCAACATAAAAGTTATACTTTACCTGGAAGGAATTTGTTCCCATTGACAGCACCAATAACTTGCTAGCAGGAGCAGCAGCAGAAACTAAGTGATTAATTTTATTCTGATTCTTAAAAGCAAAGCATTGTAATTGCCCACTCTCAGTTCTTTTATCCTTGGCTCCACATATGAAATCCAGAAATTTAGATGCCCTTTCTTCTTTGCCTTCTGCTGGAGTGAATTGTTTTGTTCTTATTTACCTGTTGTTGGCAATTTTGAAACTTTTGTGGCTTCCCAGAGTCCCAGGAATAAAAATGGTCGGTGGGTGTACCTCAGCTGACAGGCAAGCTACTTGCTCGGTTAAAAAGAAGCACGGTGGCTGTTGATCTAATACAGGATTGTGTCCTTTCCCTCAGGGTCTCGCAGTTTGGTGGTTTGCTGCTTACGCACCAGCCAAGGTGTAAGTCCAGGGAAGTGAATGGGCGTTTTCAGTTTTAGATTCACTGTTTGCAAATAGTTTCATCCCCTCTTGCTTGTCCTTTGCTCCCATTGGCACTCTTTATTCAGTGTTGTTTCTTCATTGTAGCTTCCTCTGAAAGGGATACGTGCCCCATACAGTTACTCACGTAGTTATCTCCTGCCACAGAGAGCACTTCCAGTGATACACAGGGGAGCTGCCTGATGAAAGGCCACACAAGAAGGGAATAATCACACCCCTATGCGTTCAGCACATCCAAACTGTTTTTACATGCTTACACGGTATTTAATCTGAGGTATGATGCAAAGAGAAATGGCCAGTATACTAAATATGTGGTGTCACTCTAACTTGTAAAATTTTTTTAAATATTTAGGGCTGGGCTCTGTACTTAGGACTTTTCTCTGAGGAATTCTGCTGGCAACAACTGAATTTAACATTTCGGAAGCGAAAGCAAAGTTTGGTCTTCAGTCACTAGAAGGAGTTAAAATGCTTGTGCTCATAATATGTGATCAGTACTACTCTGTGTTAGAAAGTTGAAAAATACTTATTTGCAGTCATGCAAATGTTGCATCTCTCTCTGCCTCCTATTTGGGGAATGAATTTTAATATGTGCTTTTGAACAGATTTCATCTTATCTGCACTTTCTGGGGTGAATCTGCAGTTTAGGCTTTGTTCTTAGTTGCAATGATTCCTGTGTGATTTCAGTCATTCCTTGATGCCATTTGCCATGGGCTAGTCTTCTTCATGGTGCCTGCAGGCTGTGCTCTTATATAACATATGTTTTGACAAACCATCTGGTTTTAATGGGCTTCCCAAGTGTCTGCTATCTTACAACCTGTCTTTTTGGCAGCCACCAGTGCCCACAAACCCTCTGTCTGCCTTTCTCCATGGGTCAGAGATTCTTACTTTAGCACGGAAGTGTTAACACGTGGTAAAGAACGAAGCAGGCTATGGAACCAAGGGGACGTTACTGGTATAGGGAAGGGACTGAAGCTGAAGGAGTCAGCACAGTTCTGTGAGTGCCCACATCCGACATACAGGTGAATGGCATGGGCTGAGCGTGCCTTCTGGATGGGCACCATGCCATGCTGACATAAGGTTCTCAGCAGTCGCCCCAGAACCTGTATACGGCATGTGTATCAAGGTATTTGAAGACAGCTTTGCTCCAAGGGACTAATCCAACAGCTCTGTTTCTTACACTTGCACATCTAATGGGCAAAGAAGTTGGTCATGACTACTGCAGCTTTGTTAACCCCCACAATAAAAGGTTAGCAGAGTAAAGAAGATTGCAACCAAAGCGTTTCCCTTTCCGCAGGCTGTCATGGAGAATCGGCTGAAAGGTTGTACTGCTAGGTGACAAAAGAGGCACTAACCAAATCCAAAGACCTGTAAGCAGAAATAAACAAAAAAGCACTTTTACATGCTAAGTTTGTTATTGCTAATAAAAGACTAATTTCAGTGGTTATTGCACATCTTCAGCAGTTTGGATGGGAGAATAGTACCGGGGGAATTCTTCTCTCTGCTTTCTCCATCACAACGTTGTGAAATTTCACTATTCCCGGTACTCGCATGAGTTAATAGAAAGCTAACATAGAAATGCTACATGCACAAACAGCGACACGTGCCAGTTCTAGCATATTCCAAACCCGTGCTGTAGTTTGGATCCTATGTACTGAATATGCACTTGGGCATATCACCTGGGTAAGAGAGGTGCATGTGCATGTTTTCTTTTTCAAAGTTATTCAAAACTTTGAAACTTTTTAAATTCAATTCTAAAACTCTGCTGACTAGAAATCAGTTGGCCTGTCCTTTGACTTGCCATGATACAACGAGAAAATATATGTGAATCTGAGACCAACTGTTGTATCAAACAAATGATTTCTCCTTTGCCAGATCCACAGCAGACAGTACCTATGTTGGCCTCAGTAGTTACTCCAGCTTCACTCAAGGAAGACAGAGAATACCGTAGCCAAACCTGATGCTTTGGCTTCTGAACTGATCATCTTTTATTTCTGGGAGGCTGGAGAGCAGCTCTTTGCAGTTTCTTGATGGGCTTTCCAGCTCTGGGAACAGTTGCACTAGTAATTCTAAAATAAGCCTCGAAAATCCAATTGGGGATCAAAGGGAGCTGTCTATCCATTTGGTTATAAACCTCAGCTGTAAAACTGTACTCTAGTTACAGCGGTAACTGGGAGATAGACAAAACCTGTAACAGGACACCTTTTTGGACAGACCCTGAGAACTGGAGGTAAGAATTACCTACCTAGGAATTGAAATCTGAGACTTAATCTTTAGAATTATCTTTAAAATTATGGTTCAAGCATTACATAATAGTTTCGTTTATGTATAGAAATAATTTATTGTATTCTTTCAGTTAATATAAATTTGACAGCTTCAATCTACCAGGATGTATTGGTAACAGCTTTATGCCTCTAGTTTGAGACAATGAACTCCCTGAAAAAAATTGGCACATTGGAAGCTTTAAAACATAGCTTGTCCACATGTCAGAGTCCCAAGGTGATGAATTATCTGCTGTGGAAAACTTAGTCCCAAATTCCTACGGAAAACGTTACTTTCTTGGTTGCTTTTTTGACAGTAATTCATTCATCAGGGTCAAAATTCAAGATCAATTTGGCTACCATCACTTCAAACTGGGCAATTTGCGATGATCTTACCACTTTGGGTTCAGATTGTAAATTAGAGTTCCTCTTTGGGGAACTTTAGCCTGAAAGGATACAGGGTTATTTAAAGAATTCTCTAGAAATGACCTTGTATGCATAAAAGTTAAGAGATCATAAACTCTACGTGCTTATAAACTGCTTCTCTCACCCTTGTCATGAGTAACAAACACAAAGCGAAGTATATAGCCTGCCTTCTGACAAGTCTGGAACATCAAAAACAGTTATTGCAAGCTTTCTGCAATTGGCAGAAATATATATATATGCATGATGGGCACCTGCAATCCCCCACATAATTACCCTTTTCCTTTTGCGTCTCATATTGATGCTGAAAAATAAAATGTAGTAGTGAAGTGATTTCCTAATTACAAGGCTGATTTAACAAAACGCTTACACACTTCTTTGAATGGGGACTAAATTATTCTCAAATTCATCTGGATTCTTTATTGAAAGGTCACGAATTGCTATTGAAGGACACCACAAATGAGATAATGTAATGCTTTTGAATGTACTGCACCTCTTCTTTCATAAAAAGTAATACTCACAGGGTAACCTAAGTCAGACTTACTCAGGCTTATTCGGATATGATAAGCTGAGCAGAAGTTAGTAATCTATTATCAGGACAGTCAATTTTTCCTATTTGGAGGTGGGTTAAAGGAGGACTTCAGCCAAGTCTGTAGAGACAAAGGGTAGTGAATATCAACAGCTAAATAATTTACAAGTAACTCCACTTGAGATTAATTTGGGGTAAACAGAAGCAGTAGATGATAAAAACCCCATCAATCACTTGGTGTTTCTCAACCAATTTCAAGCAATGCCATTAGATTCTCTTTAAAGACATATAAGAACTTTTCCAGAGCCCCACTGCCAAGCTAAGTAACCCCCCAAGGCAAGTTAGTTCATTCTTTTCTGATTACTTCTGTAGAAGAGCGTCAAGAATAAACAAAGTAGCTGTGAAATATCTTGAAAGGACTGGCTTTTAATTGTTAAATTTCAGTGATTGCTGTTTTCTCACTCCAACCATAAGTGGGTTATGGAAAAGAAAATTCCATTGATACTTTGTTGAAAGCTACAGAAAATGAAAGTTTTAAATGCAGTGCTTGACAACTAGGAGTGTGTATGCCAAAGACTGTAATACTTTGTGACATTGTATGCTTTGTTTAGGTTGTAGTAGCCTGCCAAATTTGTTAGCAGCTTTCCAAACAGAAAGGAACATATGGAGCATGCCTGATTTTAAAAAGTCTGGAGCCTGTAAGTTACTGCACGTGTTCAAATGCCTGTAGCCACAAGGAGTTTGATTTCACTGGGGATCTGCGAAGGCATAGGGGTCACTTCATTTGGTATTACTTGAAGGTGCAGGGAGTAAGTGCTTAATGCTCACTATGGTTTTATTCAGGTTCTAATTTCTACATGAATTTATTAGCAAAACAAAACACTAGAAGCTAGATTTTCTTTTTCTGCATATAAATAACCAGGAAAAGTCTGAATTACATTGAAATGCATTAGTATTCATACAGATTCATTTCCTGACATCCTTTCACTCTTCTGTAGGTGTTTGGCCATTCCAAGTGAGCTATCATAATAAAGCCAGTCTAGGTAATGACTGGTGTGTGGATGCTAAATTGCAATCATCTTAACCACGCACATGTAGCTAGGGGGAATAACTTGAAAGTTTCATTGCTTTCATTCAGGCCTGTCCCACTGCAGGCGAAAGAGTGTTTGTGGCAAGGTGGCTAAAAAGCAGCGTGCCTGGTAGCAGTTTCCCCTCTAACTCCGCTTTAATCTGGCTATTCTTCCTGAATAATGTGTTTCCTCTATTAAGTTTTCTTTGCCTGATTTTTCTCAAAATATGATTTTTTATGATTAAGTTAAAATTGACATAATTAAAATTTGAAGCAAAATACGAAGATCATATACGAGTGTATGCCAACCAGGAGATATATTGTCCTTTCTCGGCTCACTTAGGGGATTCTTATCTGTCTTTAACAACTTTTCAATCATTGTGGCTTGGAAGTTGAAAGCTGATGCATTTCCTAGAAGTAGCCTTTTGTGAGGAAAAGTACGCGTGTGACTTGGTAAATACACATCTTGATTTGACTTGCTGTCAAAGTGGGAAACCAGAGCTGAGCGCATCCGGAGCCTGCTGGGGACCAAGTCAGAGCCACGTTGCGGGAGGCGAGCAGGGCTGCGGGGCTGGCTTGTCTCCTCGCGGTGGTGGCCAGCTGGCTGGGAGCAGAAGCTGCACGTAGCTGTGGGAAACTGTATTGTCCAAGCACACTAAAGGCTCTGCGATTTTTTTAAACTCCAAGTCTTACAAAGAGCTCCAAGCGCACAGAGCTCCTGCTGGAATCAGTTCAGTTTGAGTGAGGGCACTCAGTGCCCGTGGAGCTGAATGCAGCATTGAAGCACTGAACGTGGGAGGGAGGCGTGCAGTTAAGGAGCATGCGGAATGGTATGGCAAAAATGGTTGGCTAATCCACTGAGGGAGTTAACATATTTAGAATGTGTGCAGAGAAGGAACTCAGAGCTTCCGAGTTCCACCGTGTGCTTTGAAAAGCGTCGATAGCTGTAGCAACATATGGACATTGTAAGAGGAGACCACAAAAGAGAATTTAGACATGGCAGGAGGCAAGTATACATGGCTGGAGAGAGAGCTGCTGTACCCTTTAAATCAAGCTCTATTAATTTTGAGAAGATACAATCCTCTCCTGATATTATTAGTAAGTGGTACATGGTAATGTAATGGCACAATGGCAGTTAAAATGCAGGGCTTTCACAAGCTTATTCTACAAAGCCACTTTCTTATTGCTGCAATTGCTGATGCTGAATTTGCTGGCAAGAGTGGAAGCTATGTAGGCACTTCCCAGGAGTTTTGTATTCTTATGTGTCAAACTCTCCATCTGGGGGCCCTTGACCCCTTTAAAGGTAACGTGCAACTCTACTAAAGTTGTCAGTAGGACCAGTGAGACGCTCGAAGCGAGCCATGTACTCAAGTGTTTTGCTGGACTAAGGAGCAAAATCACTGGATAATGCTGCTGGTGTTAGCCGTCATGTGAGATGCAAGCCTGATAGAGGGAGTTACGTTTCAATAGACCCACTGATGTGCTTGGAAGTAACAGGAGTTCTAAGGTTAAGACTGGGAGCATAGTTTTAATAAATTCATTAGTCTTATAGCTCCATATTAATTACTACATTCAGGTTTTTTGTTCTGTGCATCAAGGTTTTTTCCACTTTGGAACGTAAAAATTTAGGTTGCAGTGGACTTTGTTACTTTATTCTCTTTAAATCTTTATTCTTACTTGAAGTAAATAAACCAACACAGTAAAGAGAGCTGATAGCTACTCCATCTGTATTATGGCACACAATGATGGCTGGAAGTTAAAGGTTTGATATATAGATCTATTTTTTTATTGCCTGCCCCTGCCCCTGAAGAAAGTATTAAAATTTCCAGATGAGTAACCAAACAATAAATAGATGAGACAGTTGCTGTGAATATCTGATTTTTTGCATAATAATGAGATATTGCTGGATAATACACTTTGCAGTCCACAGTTTGTCTACATTATCATTTTGATTGGACAAATGCATAAGAAAGATACACAAGTAAAGCCGTGCCAAGTCTTTTTTTTAAATTGACTCAGTGTGAGAGTTCAGTTAAATTTCCAGGACATTTTAAGATCAAAATGAAATGCAGGAATATCCCTACATACATACACCCCTGGGCGTTCACTCGTGCACAGACACAATATATAGCCAACACCTGGTTTCACAGTTACTTACGCACAGCAGAAACATCGTGTGCAAACTGCAAGCTCTTCTTCGTGCCGGTTAGGGCAGAATTAGGGTTGTGTTCAGTCAGTGTCATCTTCCTTGCCACGCAGAAGGCTCACAGAAGCACATGTGAGAGAGCCTTTCGCCCCCTGGCCGGGCCTGGTCGCATACCAGAGCAGGCCAGCGCTGTTGGAAGGAGGCTCCTGGGGCCAGTCCCGAACAGTGGGGTGGGCAGGTGACCTCTCGCCGCATTCAGAGGGGAAAGAAACCTGAAGCCTGGCCATGCTGGTCTTCACGGACAAAATAGTAGTCCACACGTCTCAAGGAAGGATTTCAAATCTAGAAACGTTTTAGCACAATTTGAAGGGGGAAAATACTGCTCCTGTTGAAGTCACTGACAAATTTCTTGCAGTTGCCCCCTGCACGTAAGGGTGCTGCTGGCATCAGGGAAACAACATGTCTGTCACTGTTATCCCTGCTAGAATGGGACTAGCAACATGGCCAGCGTCAACGGATAGGTCAGAGCTTGTCCTCAGAAAGTTAGTTGTCACAGTTAAACTAATCCTTTTCTTTAATTCATTCCAGACCCTTTTGTTTTAGAGTTTTAAAAGATGGTGCAAAGATGGAATTAGTTTTGTTTTCTTTCTAGAAGGAAAAAAAAAAGTGTTTTGTTTTGTTTTATTTTATTTTATTTGAATGTAGTTAACCATTTTCTGCATTTGCTCATGTCATCTGGACAGGAAGATCTGTAAGTTCAAGCTTCAAGGTTGGTTTCTTCTGGTTTGCAAACATCCACCCTTTGTTGGTCTGGTTTAATTCCGAGCCTCTGAATCCTGCAGTTGTGTCATCTTGTGCTTGCTTCTTGCTTTTTGCTATGTTCTTCTTACATCTCTCAGTCCTCTCCAGGTCTCCCCACAGACGGTTGCTTCCTCCATGTTTTTTTGGAGGGCAGGGAATTGTGTTCCCTGCACTCCTGGTGAACGCAGTGGGAGTTTTCATTGTGCAAACAAATGAAAAAACCCTCACTTACCCAGGGCCCAGTTTCAGACTTACTGAGCACGAGAAACTCAACCAGAAGCAACTGAACACGGTGTCTGCTGGCTAAACCGAGGGAGCTGACTTATCTCTGCCTTTCTGTTTGCCTTTGTGTGTATGCGTGCACATGCACCAAATAAGAAATCCACATACTCTAAGAAATTGTAAAGAAATCAGCAAACCCTGCAAATAGAACTTAGATGTGCCCTAAAATAATGAAATCGTTCACAGCCATCAGCTCACCTCAGCAATACAGAGATGAAGGCTGTTGCTAAATTACAGAAACTTACACAGCTGATGTATTACATCTCTAATAGTACATGTATGATTTAATTTACAGAAGGACATGTATTTCCTAATGGCTCCTCCGTATCAGATTTATATACTGGTAGATTTCAGACCCTGTTTCTTCAACAGGGCAAACGCATGGTAGTGAAAAATAATGCAGGATTTTCCATGAGTTTAAAATACCTATCGGCATTTCCATCATGACCGACAAAATAAGAAGTGCTCTCATCATGCACAACCATCAGCGTTGTACTCAGAAGCCATTTAATCACAAAAACAAAAAAGAAATGGGACCAGATTTTGACCTAGTTATTCACCTACTGGTAAAAGGTCCCGCACGGAGAAGTGGCACCTGGGCTGCGTTCCAGTTCAGTTCTTCATGAGCCTTCAAGGCACAGCAGACAAACAGGCATTCTGTGTGTTCTTCTGCCTCAGTAATGCAGGTCCAGGCCGTGTTCATGAAGTGTGGAGTCACCTTCAAGCCTTAAAGTACAGACTGTTTTCATCTAGCACCTGGCATTCCCTGCCCTGGTGAAATTACAGCTTACTGCATTTGACCTCAGAACCAAGACGCATTTTGCTCGTACTGTGCTGCTGGAATTATGTAACTGAGCAATTAATTACATTCTGAAGATTAGAGTATGGATAATGGGTAGCAATCTTTGTGAAGCCATCAGGCTAAGTGTACTGCAGGTGCGACATCTTTCCTTACTGGTATTTGTTTCATTCACAGAATGATTTTTCTATTCAAAACAACTGTCGTGCTTCCTTTGTCCATGGATAATTAAATAAGCTTTCCAATTTATTCTTGTATTCTAATTTACATAGGGTACCAACCCCCCAAAACCCCTGCTCACCCGGACAAAAGACATAAAATACACAGAAAGATAAATCTAAGCGTCAGCCGAAGGAACAGCGCTGGCTGGTGAGGGCACTGGTGCTGCAGCTCGGAGGCTGGCGGTGGCTGGTCTCCCGTGAGTGGCAGCAGGGGCTGAACCTACGTGAGCGGTGCCGCCGGGCTTCTTGTCCTCCCCTTTGCCGAGCTCGCACGAGGAAGGTACGGCTCTGGGGAGCTGAAGCTGGCTGTGCAGGGCTTTTACATTCTCTCCACTCCCAGCTGCTTGAGCTCAGCTTTCTAGGGTACGATCGGGTACTCGAAGCGAGTCTGGCCTCTTACTGGACTACTTTCAGACACTTGTCTTTGTGTAGGTCCTTGCTGGTAAACCAATTCCGTCCCAAGCTTATTGGCTCTGTGTCGTTGTTCTGTTCTGCACGCTTCTTTCAGCTGAGCCTCGCATTTCCCAGAGGTTATTTTCATGGGTTTAGATGCTCCTGTGGTTCCTCTTACTGCACTGTTTGAATTCTTCACAAGCATTTGTGCACCGATTTGCACAGTATCACTCCCAGTTTAGGAAGTGGTGTTGGCTTCTTTATGGGGAGCAGGCACAAAGGGGCTCCAAGTGTAATTTTTGCAGCAAAGAATGTGTAAGTCATGTCTCAGAATTACTAGCCATAAAGATACTTAGGTGCTGGAGCAAGTAACGTAGGTTGTTGTGAGACCCTCTGCAAGTTTAGAGAAGAGGGTATAGAAATTCTTTCAAGGCAGTCGAGGCCTATGTCGTACGGTCTGGCTACAGGAAAATGCTTGCATCATCTCCTGAGGTTCCATCTGCGTTTTCCATAAGATCCTGAGGATGCTCTGGGAGTCTATGCGTGAGCTGGAAAATTAACGTCCTTTCCCTAAGTTGCAGGCCAGCACGCTGACGCTCGGCCCTCCTGGCTGCCAAGCACAGACGTCAGGGCCGGGGAGCGCAGGGCAGGCGCAGCGCTCCCGCCGGCAGGGCTGGGGCTGGGGCGGGGGCTCCCCGCCGCCGATCCCGCTGCGGGGGCTGTGGTGTGTGGGGCTGTGGCCACAGCTGGGCACTGCTCCGCTTGGTGACTCGGGGCGCTGCGCGTGTTGACTGGTCTGTGATGCTCAAGTGTGCCGTGTAGGAGCTCTTTTCCCAGGCAAGGCAAGGCAGCTTCAAACATCTATCTCTTATTTATAAGCAGTTTAAACTTTACTCTCAAGTTATCTTCTTCTCTTTCCCCGAGCTTGTAATTTACAGGGAAAAGCATCAAAAATAAGTACATAACATGTATACAAATCCTTAAAAAACTCGCTGAACCTTCAGTCTCTACTTGTTTTCCTTTACAGTATTTTGTTTTATTAATAAGGCTGGCTCTGTATTCATGACAAAATAAGAAAGCTATTTCCAATGAAACAGACAAGCCTTCGTTAGACATCAAATATAACTAATATTTGATGTCATAAATATTAATGACTTACATCTCTTTAGATACTTGAGAATCAATTCCAAACATTTCTGTTTTGATTCTCTTATTTATTTTTTCACGTTGAACTAGTGGAAGGAATTTTCCCCCATTTATCTGTGAAAAAATCTGTCAAGTTCTGGAGGCCTGATATCATCCTGTGAAACCTCTTTTCAGACTACTTGAATGAAGATGTTGTTGAGTGCATTTTACATGGTTAAATCTGTGCACCAAGCAAAATTAGCAACTAGCGTCACGTGGCAGAAACATGTATATGGTGGCCACCAGTTTGGCTGGCCCTTAGGGCTGGTAAAGCAGAAGTGGCTGAAAGAGCCGGGCCTCAAACAGGCCCTGCTGCGATGTCTGTGGGCACAACACGCAGCGTAACCTGCAGGCACTGAGCAGCATTTGGTGTTTCCCGGTGGGAATGGCCTCAGTAACTATACATTAGTATTTGGCATTCCTTAAAAATTGGAAAATTCCTCCTTCTGAGCTGAGTAGTTCCATACCTTCTCTCCACTGTACAGACTCGTGTTTAGACCACAAACGTTCAATGTCCTATGAACAGCTGAGGATTAACGTTACCAGTTGAATGACTGCTGATGCAGAGAGCAGAGTCTCCCAGAGATTAAATATCTGAACCTGTTTTTTCTATAATGATTGGGATCCGAGTTACAATACCCATCCACATGCTGAGGAGAGAGGATTCTTTGTCTGTGGAGGGTTAAATATAAGGGAGGGAATGTGCCAATGACAGGGAAACAATTATTCCTCCAAGAGTTACAAGTTGCTCCGTGTATTTGTGCATGTTTGTTTCTAGGGGATTTCTTTCTTTCATCTAAATAATGTTTTATACTAAGATTACAGAAAAAATCTCTATAAAACTGACATTGCACTCTGCCTTTGCTTTAGAGTTCTTAATAATCCCAGTAATAACTTGCTGACTATTGCAGCAATCAAGTACAGTGACTGTATTGCAGTCTCCACTGGTGACATTTTCAGTTCTTTTTCTAAGCCACGTTTAGAAGTGATGGAGCACAAACAGTGTGATACCGATGCAGTTCTTATATCCCAGTCCTTCCTATGGCAAAGGGCTGCTGTGCTGCCTGTGGAGTACTCAGACTCCTAATGACTAGGTGTAGTAACCCTGCCTTCCTCCTTCTCTAGCTCCAGGTTCTCTTTGTGCTCTCCTACAAAAGCCTCTGTTTCCCTTGCAGCTCTCCCTCTTCACACCATGGGCCATCATGTCACTGAGGGATGCAGCAGATCAGTACACAGAAGCAACCACAAAGCCCAGACCCCCACGTAGCCAGTCTGCTTTGGGCAGCAGCTGTGTGAGTTGTTAGCTCTGGATGTGAGCGTTTTTCAGTGCTGAGTTTGGTATGGTGAAGGCAGCTCTGGGGCTAAGAGACTCTGCCCCGTGGTAATTGCCTTCAAGAGAGCTGCAGCCGAGCAACAGGACAAGTCTAGAGTCTGCATTTGCCGATCCTTACAGAACCTGCCCTAAAAGTGAATGTGCAGAGGAAATACAAGGGTGGAGACAGAGATGTGATATGCAGAAGGTTAGCTGAAGGTTAACCGAGTTGCCATTAGAAAAGTAATTCCTATAGAAGCTGTTCTTTTGTCACCAGGTAAATCTGGAAAGGGTCAGTATATACTCAGATCAAAGGAAAAAAATGGATCTAAGCCTGTGATGGGAAATGTAGGAAAACAGTACATTAAAAAAAATCATGCCTTAAAAAAAACTGACTACTTTCACAGCGTAAAGGAAAGAAATCCCATGTTCTTTCCAAGCGTGTGGAACATCATAGCTGTTGTAAATAGGCCAGTCCCAAAGAGATCACACACGTTCCAAATGGGAGGAGATTATTTGCTGCATCATTTTAGCATGTTTGATTTATCAGTAACTAATGGAAAGCTGACAGGGGCTTTGAACAAAGTAATTCAATGTGTCATAAGCTCAAGATTTGGCATCAAAAATGTTTTACTTATGCTATATTCACATGGTGAGTACGTAGCCAAGTTATTAGTATTAATGAAATCCATCCTCATTCCTCTTTGTAGGATGCAATATTAATATGCTGTTATTAAACGCAGAGTTTAAAGCAGTTAGGACAATGAGTGGGACAAGACGACAAAATACATTTGAAAATTGCACCATTCAGAGCAAGAACGTAGAGGCTGAACAGAATTGCTTCAGTTTAGCGATGATGTACATACTCAGCTTTTTAGATAATTTTGGGGATAGGATTGTTTGTATTTACTAAGCTGGGCAGCTTTAATCTTGGCTTGCTGAGGAGGAGACCAAGTTTTGTGTCTGTTCTCAGTCACCCCAAGCGATGTTGAATGTTTTGGCCAGCTTCAGTCAAAACTGAGACGAGTAAAAACCCTCCTTCTAGTGAGTTCCTTATTTCTTAGATTGTTTTCTAAATATACTCTTAAAACATTGCCCGGATAGAAAAGCCAGGCTCAAACTAGTCCGTTCTTGAGGGAAAAGCAGTCTGAACTCAAGCAGCATTCATTTTGTCGGGCAGCAGTGAACCAGTCAGTGGGTGCATCGTCTGACAAGTCAGCAAGCCGCTCGCTGCTTCAGCTGCTCTTGTCTGGTAGGCTATCGTATGGGAAATAGGAAGGGAGGGCTGTTGAAGCAGGTATGGTTTAGGGAACAAAGGACATTATCTGCAGGGAACCAGGTAAATTTATTCCGGTGCTTACACTACAATACGCTTTTAGTACTGTTCTGTGTTCGCCGTCCCCACTGAGATCAACGGGAGTTGTACTGTGGGCTGAAAAGATAACAGCGTAAGGACAGTGATGTACAATCTTGAAAAGCCTCTGTGTCCAGAGAGCTCCCTGAATGCTCTCACTAATGGCTCCTTACAGGACTTGCAGAATGAAATCCTAGTGCTGCTCCCACCAAGGTCACGGAGAGGGCTTATGAGAGCAGATTGAAGTTTTCATTGCGTCAGGGTCTGGATGCTGCAGCATTTGAGAAAACACTTCATAGCAATACCTCAGCAGATCTTTCTCTGCCTGTTGATTTTTTCCAGAGCTTTTGTGTGTTAATTACACGGTTTCAGCAAGTGTAAATGATGAAATGGAAATATCCAGGAACAGTTGGAATCATTTGTTTTACAGAGATGAGTATGGTGCTTCACATTGCCAATAGCTTGGTGGCTTCCGGGGAAGTAGGTGACGCCTTATTGCCTAGAGTTTTGAATTGTACATGGAGACTCAGAAATGTGATTTTATTTTAAAAACAAAACAAAATTGGTCACATTTTCATGCCCATTTGCTTGAGCCTAATGTGCGTGATGCTTTCTGTGCCCATAGTAGATATTTGCATACATAATTTAGCAGCCTAGGAACTTTCTATATGAACTTCTGTTTGACAGTCTTGCTCTGCGTGAGTAAAATGAGACCAGTTCTGCTGGGTTGAAATAAGGAGCCCACAAAGGAGACTTCAGTAGGTTGCTAAAAGGATTATTGTTTGTTCAGCCAATTTATTATAGTTAAAACAATAATTTAGTTTTTTTTCCCTCCATACAGTCAGTAAGAATTGATCATAATGCCTTCGGAGTCAAGAGTTTTGTAGAAAGAGATAGTTTAGGCAGAATGGATAAATATTTGTAAGAAAGAAGTTTTCTCTTTTAAAATTTACAATCACTATTTACTATTGCAAACAGAGGAAGGGCACAGCATATGGTAGAGTGGAAGAGTGGAAAGTTCTCTAAGGCCCACAGAGAGGCCAGGGGTTGGGGCTTCTGCAAAGTAAATGAGCCTCTCTGAAGTCCTGTGCTGCTACAGCACAGGCTTTTCTGGTGCGTGAATTACCTGAGCTAGCACAAAATGAATGACCAGAACACTTGCTGCAAGGTCTGCAGGGCCAGGGGCAGCTCAAGCTTTCCTCGCAGTTGACTCTGAAGCAGCGGACAGCCATGATTTGCCTCCCCTGCTCCAGGAGCAGTGCTCTCCACTGCTGTGCTGAGAGGTACGAGGAACTCCACCTCATGTCAGGATGCTCTGAGGATCCAGGCTTATATAGCGATGCTTGGTGGTTTTCTACGAGCTCAGTTCCCAGCCTTCCTAAGAGGTATTTCCAGAGCTAAAGTGGATGAATACTGACAGCTTCTGCTTTGTATCCTCAAAAGCTGAAGGAGAAGACAATGCTGAAAATAGTACTGAGCTCTGCGCTGGTGACCTCCTACCCAACTGTGCCACATCCACATTCACAGAACCATAACCTCCCTGACTTGCATTGAGAAATGAGGAACGCATTGTTAATGACCCAGATTCATCCCATTGAGTTTCTTTGCAATGGCATTTGACCCCAAAACTGTCCTTTTAAGCAGTATCTCTTTACTTCGGGGGAAAAAAAAGAAAATCACCCAGAGCTCGATCATGGAGAAACAGTTTGGGTTTTTTGGTTGCTTTATTTAGTTGTAGGAACTGACAATGGAGAATGATCAGGAAAAGAGGAATTTTGAGGGACTTCCAGTGTTATGAACAAAAGAAAAAGCAGCACTTAGACATATGTACAGCCCTTACTGCAAAGGGAGGCTAATGACTGATGGAGAGTGCTAGATGTCTCATGTGTTTTCTTCTTTTCTAATGTTCTGGGTGGCTGTGTGGTCTGATGCCTCAGAGGCCCTGCGGTCTGACAAAGCTTTATGTTGCTTTAGAAATGCATTGTGTTTTGTAATTCATGCCTGTCACCACTTAGGCAAAACGTTGCTTTCTGATGCACAACTCAGACATATCAACTGCAGGTAGAGAAAGCTGACCAGCTTGGTAAAAGTTGAGTGCTACAGGCGGAACTGGGTTTATTTTTATTGTAAACGGTGGAGTTTGCTGTTAATTGTCCCTCACTGAGTTCACGCAATGTGTAAAGAAGAGAATAGGGTGATTTCCGCAGCAGTGACCCCTCGCCTGATGCCAGCTGGTGGTGTCCCCTCTCCGGGTTGTGCTGACCAGCTCTGGCTGTGTGGGCAGAGCAGGACTTTCAGCCCTCTTGTGCTCCGGCCTTGCTGCCTGCCCTGCAGGGACGTAACCGCATATGGCTCCAGTTTAGCTAAATCCTCTCAGAACCATCCGGGGCTGCTGGCATCCCTGAGTGAACGCCCGCACTGTCACCAGGGCTGCAACTGGAAAGATGCAGCTGTGTTATGTCCTGCATGGCAGCTGGGCCAGCAACTCTCATCCTACTGGCAAAATGTGCTTTCACTGATGTGCCTTGCGGTGTAAGTTCCCCATGAAAACACCAACAGCTTTAATACCAACGTAACTGTGCTTACTGGGGAGTTTGCCAGTATAGAAATACTATTGAATATTTGCAAAGCCTTCACCCCGTTACATCAAATCTAACCAACATTGCTACGATGGAGACATGACCTAATGCTGTCAGGTTTAATGTCATTAGTGAAATTGCATCACAGGAATGCATCCACCAAGTCTTTCAGTGCTGATTTCAGAAGAAAATCAGGTATTAGTAGCTCTGATGGTTTTATCACAAGTCTCACAGTGCCTGATGCTTTACTTAACAATCCTAGAGAAATGAATAGTGAAGGATCTCACATGTTTGTTTTGTTGGTTGAAAAGGAGGGAGGAAGTACATTTCAGGTCCTACTGATGCATACAAAAACCAGTTAATGTGGCTTTAATGCAGAAGGAATTGATAAATTCATCACAGTTTCTCACAGTTGAGAGTACAGAGTCAAAGCACAGAAAAGACAGAATTTCTCAAAATTTTCTGGTTTTATCTCAAAGTATTTAGAACTGCAATTTTGTTAATGTTCAGATTGGTTAGTTCACAGCCTGAAAGTCACCCTGACAGTCCTAAAAGTGGATTCTGAGCTGCCCTTCCTTCCTCCAAGCACTCAAAAACCAGACAGATGCACTTTGTTAAAAGAAGAGAGAAACATAGAACCCAGTATTCTGAGTTCAGTCCTTCCTTTGCTGCTTCTGTTGGGACAGGCTCTAGATGTGGCTAAGAGCAAGGAAGCATTTCTGGTTTATGGCCTGAAAGCACTAAACTAACATTGAAGGACAAAAAGCAAAAGACCATACTTGTTTTGCAGAGTTCTCTGTCGCCCATAACCAGGCAGCATTAAGGTGCTGTGTATGTACCCTGCGACCTACCCCATCCCCGGCCGAGAGAAAGGCAGAATGCTTGCTTACTTAGAAAACCTTCGGAATGTTCTGAAAAAAAATGAGGGTGAAATCCTTGCCCCATTTAATTCACTAGGAAGTTTCTATTGACTTTAATGGAATTAAAATTTTACCCTGAAAGCCACAGTTAATGTATCAAGGGTTAGCAAGCACGCCCAGGCGAGCTGTGACAAGGGGACGGTGCGAGTGTTCAGGTGAGAAAACTCAGCAGCGCAAGGCAAGCAGCAGGGCACAAGCTCTTCCCTCCCCACAGAGCTGCTTCTTGCAGGAGATGCGCGTCTTCCCCTGAAATACGCAGTAACTGTCTTTTGGCAGGAGAAAACCCTATCGCCAGTCTTGCAAATCATGAATGGTTGAAAATGACTTACTTGAAAAATGTCTTTGGCTAGCAGGGGAAGCACCTCGATGGTGTCCAGCTTGTGTCCATGTACTTTCAGGAATATATCTGCTTCTCAGAGCCTCCAGATACAGCTGACCCTTCTACGTCTATGAAAGATGAGGAAGGAAGCTGCAGCTCAATAAATAAGTGAACAGGACTGTCATCTGTCAGAGCGTCTCGTTAGAGTGTTCTCTATTAGAATCTGTCAGAATGCTCTCGTAGCCACAAAATGTAAATTTGGAGCCCATTTACACGTAGTAGGGATCGGTCTCCTCTTGGTTCTCTTCCCTACTCTCCAGAGAGCTTCCTTAACCTAGAACTTAGGAGGGTTAATTATGAAAGTATCTTCAGCCAGGGCTCAAGTACATCGAGCACAAATCGCGAGGAAACACGAGTTGTTTGTGTGTTTGGGGGCTCCTTCAGCAGGTGTGTGCAGGACTAATCCCAGCCCTGTGCTGCGTGTGAGTGGTGTGGTAACCCCGTGCTGCTGGAAGCGAAGGGGAGCCCGGGGCAGGGGCTGGCGCGAGCCGTTTCTGCGGCCCAGCCTGCTGCGCGAGGGGCTGGGAGGGCAGGGACCCCTCAGTGCACAAGCAGCAGCACCGCGTGACGGCCCCGGGCTGCTGCCTGCACCTCTCAGCTTCTCGGTGCTCCGCTGCCAGGAGCTCGCATCGTGAAGCTGAGGAGTTGCAAGTTTCCACCAGATCCACAAGGAGTACAACAGGAGAGACATACAGGAAGAGGTGGGAGAGAACCGGTTGCAGATATTGCTCTGCGTGCTAGGAGGATGCAGATCTGTGCTATGAAAGAACTGGCCGTGTGGCTGTTTGAAGGGATGGTTGCCATCTGCAGCTGGCAGTGCAGCGTTGCTGTCCCTGCTCCCAAACGGGCGCTTCGTCCGCCCCGATATCCCACAGCTGGCTCTGTAGGGCGTGTAGGGGCTGCAGGCTTTTCCATCTGGCCTAGCACTGACCTAACATTTCCGGCGCGTATTTTTGGCCGGAGCTGGATGACTTGGTGCGTGCTGATGTTCAGGAATTTCTAAACGAGGTGTTGGTGCCTTTTGGGGCATTTCAGCTGAGTTTGTGTTTGTTTCGCGTTCAGTTGGAGATGCAGCGGTGCTGCTGCTGGCAGGCACAGAACTGCCCTGTAGTGGATAGCCTGGGCTGGTACAGCTCGGGGCTAACGCCCGGGCCTCCTCGGGGGGCAGCCCTGGGAGCGAGGGCTCCGCCGCGCTCTGGCAGGCGCCGGGCCTCCCCGCGCTGCGGCCGGGCCGGGAGGGCGGCTCCTGCCCGGCCGGGGCCTGAGC
>VXAA01001009.1:1348439-1402842 GCA_013399115.1 Anseranas semipalmata | reverse complement strand
TCAGTGATGGCAAAATATAAGTGCTTGAAGGGAGGACGCAAAGATGGAGCCAGGCTCTTTTCAGTGGTGCCCAGTGTCCAGGACAAGAGGCAGTGGACAAAAACTGGAACACAAGAGATTCTGTCTAAACATCAGTATCCACTTCTTTAGTGTGAGGGTGACTCAGCGCTGGCGCAGATTGCCCAGAGAGATGGTGGAGTCTCCCTCCTGAGAGATCTTCAAAAGCAGTCTGGGCATAGTCTTGGGCAACCTGCTCTAGGCTTCAGCAGGTGGGTTGGACCACACGGCCTCCAGAGGTCGCTTCCAACCCCAACCGTTCTGTGATTCTGTAACAGACTGAAGTGTATCATGAATCATAATAAATAAGTTTGCAATAACCTTCATTTTACTGCATTTACAGATTCTTATCAAAAATGTATAACTGAGGAGATACAGCAAATACTTTGTCCCTCTTTTCTTTGGTGCAGCCTTTCATTGCATTGTTAATTGGAAAGAGGGAGCAAAGGGGAAAAAAGTGGGTGAGGATATAGCCAAGATAGTTTATGGCCACTTCAGGAGAAAAAAGTAATTGAATCTAGAAGCAGTATTGCAGATTATTTGTAGCTACATTTTTCTTACTAATCATCTTCATATTAAATATAAAGAATCCTATTAAAATGATTCAATTCAAAATGGAAGTCTTCCTAAGAACGAAAATCTTTTTAGCTATTTATATTATTTTAAAATAAAATAAACCATTAATAAGAAATTATCTGTCATATCTCAAATGATGCACAGCGTCAGCACATTCCTGATTTTGCTAGAACTTTGTAACCTGGCTCAGGAATTTCTGCCTCATAATTTTAGATTTCCCGAAACACTATTAATATGCATGTAGCATACAGACTAGCCTGTAGGATTTACTGAAACCAGTGCTAAAGATCTTTGGGCCCTTACCTGTGGAGTAAGTTCCACAAGACAACTCTTGGATAACTGTTCTTGAATAGCTTCATATGTGAACAAAAGAATGTCTATTTCTACCTGACTCTCCCTTTTCGAACACCCTTCTTCCACAGCAACAATATCCACACAGGGAGTTCTTGAGCAACAGTTAATATGTTAATAATTTACAGTTCTACTTAACCTGAAGTACCTTTCAAATATGCCCTTAGAGACTAAAAAAACTCTGCAAAGACATTTTTAAATACTTAGAGTTATCCAAAAAGAAGAAGAAGATAACAGTTTAGATTTCAATCATATTCAGTGTAGTTTACGGTTTCCTGATGATGACAAATTACCATTCATCTTCTGAACGCGTAAGAATTAAACATTTTGTAGACTCTTTAAATATGTATATATTGTAACCAGATAGCAAAAAGAAAACAACAATATTTTGTTTTATCAAAAAACAAAGACCTCATTTTTATTGATATATCCTTCAGACTCGAAACCAAGCTCACAGAATTCTACCTAATAAAGGAAATATTATTACTTTAGTAAGGATCTAAGAAAAAAAAAAAAAAAAACGGATTCTAAGCTTGTTCAAATCTGAAAGCCAAACATTTCAAAATTTCTAAATCCAAATTTGAGGTTATTAAACAAAAAACTGCAGAGTTATTGCACAGACATTATTTTATAAATGTCTTATACATAGGCAACTTTTAGTTTGTTTGTTTGTTCTTTCGAATGGATCTAAAAGGGTGTATTATGCACATGTGCACATTAATTTGTACACAATTAATGGGAGGGAGGGAGGCAAACACAGTATGTATCTACTATCTGACAGTCTACTAGCTCCATAAATAAGAAGAGGACTTGGAAATTTTAAAAATTTCTGTTTCTTTTCATATTATTTATGTTTTCATATGGAATCCCATGATTCTATTATGATTACTGTTTAAAATGTGATTATAATATTTTTCAAAGTACATATAGGAAATGTGTATTGGTACTGTTAGAAATTGAACATTTTTTTTATTAAATTGGATTACCATGAACTTAAGAATCTTTAGTAAAGTAACACAGAAGTGAGACACCCAGTTCTCAAACATAACATTTCCAGTTGTAATCCAACAATATATATATATAAAAAGTACACAAAACTCTTATAGGAAGAGAACATAAGTGAGGCCATATTTTATGTGAGCCACAAAGGGACAGAAATGACTAAAATTATTGCCAGTCTTTGCATAATCAGTTTTCTTCTTTGAGCACGTTTATGAAAATGTGTAAATTTTTTCAAATACACTGAAAAGTTTTATAAAATAAACCACATTACATAGAGCCCAGTCCTTCAGTACTTACTGGCACAGTTAATGCTATGAAAGACAGTATTCTGTTACGAGGACACAGTGAGTGATAGTGTATTGCTCAGACATCTTTGTGAGGAATTACAGCGCAGGGAAATACAGTCCTCTGCTTTTTCCTTCCCCATTGCTTCTAGGTTATAACTTGCAGTCAGCAATATTGTCCCATGCTTAGGTTGATTCAGATGAGCTGGTATCCTCTGTATCTGGATTCCAAATTCTCTATGCACCTTAAAGAGATTTGGGGTGGGAGGATGAGGTATGTAGGGGCTTATTCCTTTCCAGAAACATGCAGGCCAGCTTACACTGTAGCCCAACTGAGCTAAAGTCTCTGAAGTCAGTGAATCCACTTCCCTAGATAACCAATACTTCTAAGAATTATCCATGGTAAGATCAGAGCCCGTAATTCTGAATAACCATATTTTCTTTAGTAAAAGATTCTGGCTGAAATGAATTACAATTCCTACCTCATCCATATGCTATTTGAAATAATTTTGATTTAAAGGCAGCTACTGCCTGGGTCCTGCTAGATTTTCTAAGCAATCAGTCTTGTACTTCATCATAGTCTTTTTTTTCCCCTTAAAGGACAACCAGTAAGTGCGTGAGTCAGTTGCTGGCTCTTAACAGCTGTATGCCTAATAATGATTGCAGTCTATAAAATTCTAATCACAAGCAAACTCACAGAATGGATTGGCATAATCCAACTTTGAAAGGAGCTGAAAAGTTTCCAAATAATAGGGAATTTTTGTGGACACAAGGTTTGTCAAGATATTTTGAAGTCTCCCAGGGAGTTAGGAGCTAATTAGACAATGCGCTGAGAAAACACCAATCCCCTGTCTTAAGGTTCTCTGACCTTGATTTCTGGCTGAATTACCCAAAACATTAAACAGCTGGGAGACATACTATTTCTTTTTTCTCCAAACATTTAAATTAAGAAGCACGGATAAGTTGTTTGCCTGTATATTCTTCTGCCTGGATTGTTACAGGAAAGAGTTCTCCTTTCCCCATCAAGGTCCCTTCCTAGTTGTACTACAGGAATATAGCTGCTAGTTGATTCACTGAAAATGTCTAAACTCTAAACTGCAGGAAAAATGTGAATGCAAAGATGGTGCTAGGGTGTGAACTAGAAATGTTTTGAACATAGGTCTTCATGCATAGTGACATAATGGGTTGGCTAATATCAGTTCAGTTGTTAGCATAAATGTGAATTAGGTCTACTTGCATTTTCTTTCCAGATGTATTATAGGTTTAGGTTGAACAGGTACCTTGCAGTTGTGCACTGTATGTATAGAAGAATAAAATGATTTGAAAAATTACTAAACCAACCTAGAGGATAAAGTTAATGGTGTCAACCCTTTATAAATGGGAGTTGCTGACTATTGAAGTTAAGCAAAAAACGCCTCTTGGTAGCATCATGTAGTTTTTTGCAGGACAATATAGTACAAGCTTTCTTTGATCTCACCAGAATCAGATGAATTCCATTACATTTCCCTTCTGTGTTTCAAGGCCAACCTTTCATAACAAACCAAACCAGGAAAGCAGTGTTTATTCATAATTCCAGCCTGCTCAGAGGCTTGTTGAAAGTAACTTCAAGTACCAGATGTTGATATGCTGCTTCTCAGCCAGCTTTTGGTGTTGACTTGGAAACCTCAGCCTCAAACTACACAATTTATTGTTTATCTTTTGTTTGTAAAAACAGAGAACACAGAATAGACATGCCAGACTTATTTTTTTTTAAAAAAAAAAGGTCATTAAGCTTTTCCTGCCCTCTAAAGGCTTTCACATTTTAAGTTTTTGTCTGTCTTGTCTGTTACCGAGGAAAGTGCAGAGCTAATGAAGAACTCACCGAAGCTTTCCAAGTTTTACCATTCAGCTTGCTGTCAGACCACCTGCTCCACCTTCAGTAAAAGGGAAGTTGCTTAAAAAGCAAACATGCTAAGGCAGTCATTGCAGGACTGAAAGAAAATGGTCAAGATTTTACCAATAGTGACAATTTATTTTACCTGATGGCCTGGAGATTTGGGTAGTCTTTTGCAAAATACGTTTTTTCTTTAATCTAGTTGTCCTGTTGTAAAACAGCTCATTATGATTCTTTTCTCTATTTTTTTTCAATTTAAATCGCAACATCCACTGGAGAAGAGATCTTATTGTGTACTTATTACAGTAAGTATGATGGATCTCAAACTAAGAGCTCCTAATTCTACCATAATATAAATAACAATAGTTCAGCATCTATCCAGGAAGGCATTACTTGCAAATTTCTCCTGATAGGTTTATGGAACAGCCTTCTAGGAATCAAATCTTCACCCATATATAATGCATGCAGCATGGAGTTATATAAAAGTATGTATATATGAAAGCTTCTGAGCAATGCGTTTTCTCAGAAGACTGGGAGAAAGGAAATATTTTCCTAATGAGAAACTTGTATTTGAGACACATTTTTTTTCTCCTGCTTGAAAAAAATATCTTATTGTTAATGTCAAGCTCTACCAGGGAGACAGATGCCTTTCAAAGTTGAGGGTTGGCAGAGTTCAAGGTTGTGTTATTTGTTTGAAAGGTTGGTTGTTTTTTTTAAACAGCAGTTTTGTAAATATTAAAAAAAAAAATCAACCAGCTGCATTTTCTTCCCTAATGGTTTCTACTGCTTACGTAAGTTGGTCCCTCTTTTCCTTTGCTTTTAGCAATAATAGTTGAAAAAATATCTGACAAACTCTATTTAAAGAAACGGACTGTAGGAGAGTGGGGACAGGTAAGATAACACTAAACATGAATTTAGAGTGGATACTTTCTTTATCTATTTCTAGGTAGTCATGTCACTAGAAACTGAAGGAATAAACAGTGTATATTGTAAGAAATATAGGTTTCTAAATATTATTTGTTGGGCTTGCAGGTTCAAATTGGGAGGCTAATTCAAAAAAAATTTCCCCTCTTTTGCCAAAAGACCATATTTTGGTGAAAGGATGGGTAGTACTTTACTAAAGGGGACATGAAGAATGAAGGATTAATTTTTTCTATCATGCCTTTACTAAAATATTACCTTAAGCTGCTTTTGCCCACAGTGTGGTAGATGATTAGAGGCATCCCAAGTGTGAAGACATTACTAGATTCATGCTCAGTGTTGCCCCTCTGACTAGTAATGAACTGTCTTTACTGGGTGCACTGGCTTTTGCAGATTCTTCATTTGAAAATAGTGTCTTTACTCTTTCTGTTTGCTTTTCGCAGAAGGGGGCCATTCCTCCTCAGGAAATGCAATAATTGTCTCAGGAAAATCAGTGATGCAGTCCTTCATCCTTTACAAATGCAGTGTATGACTTATTTGTCAACAGATCCACAAAGGATGCTGAATGGACTTCTGAGTTTTCAGGCTACGGTAGTTGTTTGCTTGCTTTTATCGTTTCATCTCTTCGTGGTAGCTCTTGCCCACTGTATTCCTAAGGTATAAATAATTCTGTTGCTTTGATATGAATTAGTGTGACTTTTTTCAAACTCACTGGAATGTGAAACAAAGAAACAGTTAATCCAACAACACTTCTTCATTTTAAAAAAAAAAAATGAAGGTGGTGTTATGGATGGCAGCTATAGAACAATTATTGAAATATCTGAAGAATTCTGTTCTAATCTACAGAAATCAAATTGTGGAAATGAGGAAAAAGTCCCACAGGCTATGTAAAAATTAGAGCTAGGCTGGTGATGTATTAGTGCATAGATACACATACAGTGCATACAGATTTGTAACTACTTTAGCATACAGAAAGGGGCACAGCTAGGTCACAGTTATATTGTTTAGGGGCCTAGTCTTTAGACAGCAACAGGATTATCCTTATTTATGCCTATGAAGGAGCAGGTCCAGTATGGGTGAGGAGATCTCACATTACTGGGGCTCTGTCTTATTGCGGTACTGCTTCATTTTGTTACAGCACTTACATTCATTTAGGAGCAAATTCAGTTTTCATTTACAATAATGTAGTCTAAAAGCTGCAGGGATGCAATGGCAAAAATGAATGGATATTGGTCAAAAATGTCTTTGGGCCTCTTTGAAATCTGTAGGAGCCAGAACAGAATAAGACAGTAGGAAAAAATAGGCCTGTATATTGAAAGAAGTGACTTGAAAAACAGTTGCCAGTGCTGGCTGGTACTGGGAAATAGGCTTTCAATTCCAAATCGCTGTCTTGAATCCTGTTCACGTTTATAGTTACTGTAAGTTGTCATCTTCTCTGGTGGTCAGCTGGAAATAACCAACTCCCATCCAAGTGGTCAGACATTACCAAAACAGTGCTGGTCTTATCAGTGTTAGAAGTACCAAGGAAAGGGCAGGAAAGTTAAATTCTATTGCCTAGTTAAGGATCTTGGGGGTAACTGCTGATGAACAGAGTGGGAAAACTGCCCTGGTCCATTCAAGCCTGCTGTTTTCACACTTCCTGTCAGCATGGGATTAAAAAGGGCAAGAGCAGCAACTGTGAACTCTCTTGAAGAATTTGCTTTTATATGTCTCATCCTGACCTTATTTTCCTGTCTGCTTCATACTTTTTCAAGTGGCAGAGCATCCAGTGCAGTAGATTTGGCCTTGTGAAATGGTCAGTTTTGTATGCAGGGATGCTCTGTGATGGGAATGGATGCTGGTGCAAGTAATGAAATGGGACACTATCGTTGCTACCTCACATGGTGACAATAGTCTTAGTAGACTACTTCAGTCCCTCTTTCCTATCCTGATGATCTGTACCACCCATAGGCTCAACAGCTATGCCACCAAATGCAAGTTTGTTACTTGTAACTGACTGAGCAGTGCTGAAATTTGTAAAAGGAGTGTTCTCTTTACTGATAAATATCGATATCAAGGTTGACTGAAAGCAAAGGTTAATTTTTTCTTCAAATTGAAATGTTATAAACTAAAAAGAGGAAAAAAACACCTCCCTCTAATACCTTCCTATTTTAGTATCCTTAGATTCTTCAAAGCAAATCAAACTGTATAGGAACAGCATCAGACAGTGGTCCATCTCATCCATTATCCAAAGAGATGCTTGTAAAGAAGACACAAAAAATGCTTCTTGTGTAATCAGTCATCTGCAGTGGCCATGAATGTTCTTATACCCTCCCTTCGTTGATGTGCATATATGTGTATATGGTTTCTCTTACTACCGTCTTCTATAAAAATAAAAATCAGTTATCATAAAAGAACAGTCTCGCTAACAAGACCTGTAAGTTGAAGTCACAATTCAAACTATCCCTGCTAAAGAAGCAGAAATACTTTTCTTTCTTTCTCTAAAATTTTAGACTATATTTTTTCTTTTTTGTCAAATGTTTCCTTTGTCATGAAATACCTATAATTGCTACTTACTCTTATTGTTGGGTTTCTTTTATTCCTTTCTGATAGTAACAGTGGAAACTTTAATTGGTTTCACCTTGCAGAGGGAGTGACAGTTCTCTCTCTCCTTTAAGGGATGTACCTGTCAATTAAATAACTTTGAATATTTATTTGCGAAGCAATTCCCAGATACTTTTTATTGTGCAAATGTGGCATGTTATCTTAGGCATTGTAGTGACAATATATTCACTTTTTTATTTTTTTATTTTGTTTTCAAAGAAGATCAGTTCTGTGTGGCGGTGGCAGCAGGCTGTTCTCATCTCTTTGACATCCTGTGTGAAAATAGGCTGTGTATTCCCCGTGAGGGTTTTTGGAGGGCTAGATCATCCTATTTCCATGTATGTTTGCATAAAGAAGTAGAAGGGTGTAAGAAACCTTGTCTCTGTTTTCTGCTTAGGTCAAATTGTTGATGTTTACAGGTTGGCTCACAGATGCAAACTGCATGATGTTCTCTCCCCTTCTTGGATGGCTTTGAAAGAGCCGAAGCAAGGTGATCAGCAAAGAATTCAGCTCTCCCTGCTCACAGACAATTTCTCTGTAGACTGAGGAGTGTAATTAAGACTTTTTTTTTGCTTCCTTTTTTTTTTTAAGTGGAGTTCTTTTGTTCTTGCTAGAAAAATAATATAAAAAAAAAAAAAAACTTTTCCATTTAACCTTTGTTTCCACTTTGCTAGAGAGATCTTACTCCGTTTAATTAAAAATGGTTTACTTCATGTTCTGGTCAATCAAAACTCTAAAATTTGGACCTGACCCTTCAAAATATTCCCAAGACTATCTCAGAGAAGAGTCATGAAAATCAGCATAAGACCAGTGGGCTGGAATGGCAAATTAAACCAAAATGCATCCAATTCATAATCAAAACAGTGCTGTCCTTGTGATTTACCTGAAGTTTATCATCAGGATGTCTCCTGTTCAGCAGAGCATATAGCTACATTAATAATGTTGCCTGTTTTAAATTAACACTGTCTCTTGGTTCCAGATTATTCATCTTTAAGTTTTGATCAACTGTAAAGCATAGAATATTGCATCCTATTATATTCAGCTATTCCATTTCTCATGTTCCTTGTTTCCTTCTCCTCCCACAAGTTGTGCACATCCATCTAAAAACGGAATTGTTTTATACTAAAAATAAAATTAAAAAGCTCCGAGGGTTTCAGCTTCTGTTGCACCCACAATTGCTCACCCTTTCCACTTTGTGAGCAATCATCATTTAACATAGAAGCGAAGTCAGATTTCCTGGAAAAAAAAAATGCTTGATGACAGAATGTGTTTTCCTGTAAATCACACAGATGGGGTGAGACACAGTGATTGTAATGCAGGGCTGACATTCTTTTACACTGCACAGTCATCTAATATTGGTTGCCATAAACACTATAAATCAGTGCACAGTATTACTGTGCAGTGCAGTTTAAAACACCAGCCTCTGAGCCTGATGCAAGATGCCAGCAATAAAACATTTACCTCTACCTCAGTCACTTGTTTACAGCTTGTTTGTTGGCTTTCTAAACTTTCTCATGGTTCACACTTGACATCAATGGGTATGGCAAAGGGAACATAAATGAGGAGTGAAACAGACTTCCCAGCAGTTGAACCTGGTCAAATAGCTTCTGGCAGGCCATGACTGATGCAGATTTTCACTTCTTAAAACATTTTCAATACAATTTTTCTTTTTTTCTTTGCATCCTACAAATAATTTCAACACAGTTAATGTTTTAATGGCTGACATTAGAAATTCATGTGACCTAAAGCTGAAATCATTGACTACTCATGGCTCCTAATGTTCTTGTGACATTTTTTCTTAGGAGCTGAATGTGTCAGTGTCATCTGCAATACCCAGGAGCAAGTGGATGACTCTAAAACTTTGATGCTTTTACTGGTTTAGATTAGCATTCAGGAGTCCAGACATTCATATAGAAATATCTTACCTGGACCTCTAATTTCTTGTTAGTGATTGGCTTGTGAGAACCGTCTGTTGTGTATGATTCCTCTGTACCTTTACTCCTGTTTGGCTGGGTTTGACGATGCTGCATGCCTGTTCTGGATGTGTTGTGTAGGGAAGTGAATATCAACAAACTCTACTGTGGAGAATGGAAATCTTGGTTACCACTTGTTACTGCTTGATTGTTACCTGTAAATCTCAGTTCTTTTCCTTAGAGAAGGCACGAATAAAAGTACTTTTATCCTACCTTTTGTTGCTCTAGATCATCCTCTTCCTCATTAGGTCTCTATTTTCAGTGTTCTTAATCGAGGTTCTTGCACATCACTGTAAGATAAATGAGAAATTCCCAAACCCTTTTGCTGTTCTAAATTAGAAGTCCAGCTTACAATAACTTCTTTATCAAAAATGCAAGTCAACATTGAGTACTTGTATCATATACTATCAATCTGAATATTCTTTGATTAGCCACATCTTTGATCCCTCTGATGCACAGAGTTTACAGGCATAAGTATTTTAGGATTCCTGCTATATTATCAAAACAAAATTTGTGCCAGTCCCTGGAGATAGCAAGACATTGTTATTGTTGACCTGCTCTGCTGTTTTAATTTGATGTGTGTGTATGTGTGTACACACACACATACCTATACACAGACCTTATTGAAAGTCCTTAAAATGAAGGAAAGTAATGATCAGAAAATATGAATCATCTGGTGAGCTCCTTACAGATCAGCTGGATAGTTACAGCATTGTGTATTTAGGTTTTGAATACAGAAAGATGGTAATAATTTTTCATTGTACATCACAATTCAAACAATCCCCTGGTGGAAATGAAATGAAAAGATACATTAAAAATAAAATAGCTCCTGCTTTTGTCAGTTTAAGTCAGAACCTGGGAAGATTCAAAGACTGGCTCCTACTACTTTTTCACCTCATTGTGAGCATTCATTCCACAATACATTGCAGCGCATAGGATCGTGCTCTGCTCTAAGATCTTTTTCAATAGTTTAATATAATAGGATGAGTTAATAAAGACGGAGTGACAACTTAAATTCAGAAGTTCCTTTTTACTGATGATTTAAAACTGTCACATTTCTAACAACTGATTGTAGAGTTGGATATGTATTTAACTCTTGCATAGTAGTTATTGTCCGCAGCTACTAAAGATCTTTAGAAAGAATAAGTGACATTGGGTTACATTTTTCTGATGTGGTGAGATGAATTGGGAGCCCCAGTAGCACTGACTTTCAGTAAGATGTGGATTCCAAAGTCACAAGATGCTTTTGAAAGATACAGCCTTTTTATTTCTGAGGAAACCAAAGACCCAGTGAAGTGACTTGCAGAAGGTTGTACAAGAGAAATAGAACCACATCCCCGTTGTCTTGACTCTGAGCCCAGGATTCCAGCAAGATGCTAACAGTGCCTCTGTGCTGGTAAATTGAATCATATCATCTGTACCAGTAACTTTGTTTTAGGGAGCTGGGCTCTCTATTTGTAGAACAGTCATGGAAAATAAAATCAGATTTCTTCTGTTACAGCCTGGTTCCATGAGATTCTGAGCACTTTATCTATTCTCTGAAGTCAATGGTAATTCTCTCCTATCTCTCTTATAACTTGGTATTGGGCTAAAGAGAGTCCTGTTGCTGATGGTCATCTTGAATCAGGCCTTATAATAACAAGGACTGTTAAAGAAGTAGAAATTAAAGATTTCTCAAGATAACTATGACAGCTACAGAACTTTTTCCCCAGCATACACATATTATTGAATGTGTATAACAGAAGATACAGTGGAAAGAACTAAGATTAATTAGATTCTGCTGAGCCAAATGGCTTTTGACACACATTATACAATATCTGCATATGTTATTAAAACTATGAATAAGTAAATGCCATTTCACATTTCTATTTGCAGTATGGTCCAATCTGAAGCACAATAATTACATAGACATGACATCTGTGTGTTTTTTCAAAATGTCAAGGGATGCAGATTTTTATTTACTTCTGTTTTTAATCGCTTCTTGTCCACCCTGTTAGTTACATGCCCTTGTGACTGAAGGAACAGTGTTAAGTGAGGCCTGTATGCAAATTCTGTACTGCACAAAATTATCAAATAGGCTTTCTTTCCCATTATCTTTACATTTGTCTGACATATCTGTCAGTTCACAACAGATCCTGAATTGTGACCAGCTACCTTCTTCCTTCTTGCAGTCTTCTAGCCTGTTCTCTCTCCCTTTTTGTTTGTTGGTATATGCCTCAAAAAATAATCTCAGCATATCTTTGAATCCAACATTACTTACATTTGCTAAACTGCCATGTACTTGGAAAAATATGCAAAAGAGCATTCTAAATAATAGAATTTCTATCTTCTTGAGAATGTGTTAACATTTGTAAATTTAGGATTTAGTCTTTCTCTGCTTGACTGGTAGGCATTGTTAAGGTTAACATAATAACACGCATTTGATGAAACTCTTCTGGCCTGAGAAACTACATTTTCTTCCCAGGAAATGCTGGAACATTGTTTGCTGTTCTCATCCACTTGGAGCAGAATCAAGTTATGCTTTTTAAGAACAATCCTGTCTTCTTTGCACAGCATTGTCAGCTTAAAAGCAACACATTACTGTTCTCAATATTGTTAATCATTTCCACATTAAGCGTGGTGCTTACAAGATCTCCCAAAATGGAAAAGCACCCTCACTGTCTGATTTTACCTAAGATATTTCCTAGGTAGCATTTACTCTTCTGCTCCAAATTCTACTTACCCAGAGAATGTAGATGATCCTCAGTGTGGACTGTACCCTAAGAAAAATGGGAAGATCTACCCAAAGGGGGCAGATAATTCTTGTTGTGAACTGTACAGTAAGAAAAAGATAATAATAATGATAATAAACAAGAACAACAAAACAATCCACAATAGGCAGTGTACTGGGTCCTTGTAGCCAAGAGATGAGCTGTGCTTCTAGTGTTATTTCTTAAAATTAGCAAAAGAGGAGACACTGGTAAGGATGAGCATGCACTTTATTGACATTGCAAGATACCTCACAGATCAGGAGAGGACACAGAACAGTGCTGGAAGAGAGGAATGTATATATGATTTCCTTGTGAATTTTCCAGGAGCAAAAAGTGAGCCACAGCAAATAAAGGAGAATATACTTCACATGGTCTTCATCTTTGTCAATGGACAAATGACAGTCTAGACATTTGTCTGGCTAGTGGTCAGCACCAGCTTGATACTACAATATCACATTTGATAAAGTGAAAATAGAGAAAAGCAAGTGCTCATTTTGCACAAACTTAGGATGCTGGGAAAAAAAGTTTGATGTAAAAGATTGAAAATTTGCAGTATTTTAGGACTAGATGATTATAGATAGATTTTATTTATAATGTGCAAAAAGAAGGAAGTCCAAATCTGTCATGGATGTATAGCAGTGCTTTTAAAAGAGCTAATTTCAGAAAGCTTAAAATATTCAAGTCATGTTGACTTAGAGAAAGAATTAAGACAGAATTTTTTGAATATTTGGAGATTGTGTAAGGATATTTTTTCTAGATGCTATGTGGAAATATTTCCACAGATGAGAAATTCTCATATAATGATGAAGTATTTTCTTATAATGGCAATAATTATGGCAGATGTTAAACAGCAGGCACTAAATTGTCATATTTAAATTGGCAAATCAGATTAGGCTGTATCCTGGACTCCTAAAATGTTGGCCCAAAAGGAAAGCAGCAGACTGACTTGATTGTCTGTTCACATGCTCTCCACTCTGAGTTGAACAGGCGCATTATCAGAGCAGTCTCACAACTCCTGACCGGCCATTTTTCTTTTAAAAGATCCAGTTCAGTCTCTTCCTCTTTTCTTTGGAAATAGATGAGTTTGAGCCCAGGACAAAACATTTGCCAGATATCCTGGCCTTTATTCAATGAGATATCTCAATCTCTGATGAGGATACAAAATACCAGGTTCCAAATAATAAGTTTAATTTTGAGTGTTAAGGTGGAGATAGGCAGAGTTAAGCATCTGAATGCAGGGCAGAATTACAACATAAATTAAATCTGTCCCATTTTTTGTCTGAATTATATTTAATATATAGCTGGAACATCAGCTCTATTTAAAGACTGGCTGTAGAAATAAATCTTTCAATGATTTAATTTGTAACATCTGGAAGCAGATCACGACAAAGGTCGTGACTCCAGTTTTGTAGCTCAAATATGAAATACCTTGTTCACAGCTGCTCTTCCCACTCCTCTACCAGCCTTTTCTGAAAAACAGAGAGCCCTTGGAAATGTGGAGACAGTAAATGTTCTTCACAACGATTACTATTAGCAATGTACATGATGCTAGAAACTGATGAATATTTTCTAATGGTGCTTACATCATGTGTTAAATTATTCTGATACTGCCATAGAGTCAGCTTGTAGTCAGAGAGATTTGTTGTTTTGAAAATCATTGTATTGCTGTTTGTTTGGGAACTTGATTCTCCAGCATCAGAATAATTGCAAGAATGACTGCATTGTTATTTATCTGGAAAAAAAATAAAAAATAAAAAATAAAACACAAAAAACTGTTAACTACTGGGAAAACCATCTGGGCAAATTCTGTGCCTTGGACAAGTTCTGATATAACCACTGTGCCATCGTCACCTACGTGTCAGCTACTATGCAGCATTTGTTGAGGAATATACTATTTCAGCACATGCTGATATACATATAGATATCTATAGGACTGTAGAGAGTCTGCCAACTTGTTGCCTCATTCCATCTCAAAGCTGACTCATATTTCTGTTCTCTATAGAGTGCTCTGTGCTCTATTTCTCCAACTAGCTTCATGTGGTTAACTGGAAATCACAGTTAATACAAATATATAACCAGAGATCGTTGTCTGCAGCTCTTGGGGTACACTGATTAGTGATTAAGCAGCAATAGTATTAATAACACTTTCTGGGTATTGCTGACATGCTGTTTTCTCACAGAAAGATGTTTCAGACAAGGGAATTAGTAGCAATAGCGGGAAAAAGGGTTGCCTGGTAATTGATGTAAATAGCGTGGTTAATGACTCTGCTAAACCAAAGTGGCATGTGATTGTAATGGAAATGCTACACTGGTTGGAAAACAAGATATTAATTTAGAACATAAGGACAAGAAGAAATAATGTTTGGGGACTGAGTAAAGGGCATTCAGCTTCTCAAGGCTCATTTCCTTTTTCTGTAGTACTCCATTAACCACAAGATGCTATCATGATTTTTAATGACCCCGATGTTTTTGCCTCAACAACTTTGTCTGGTAGACAATTCCAGATACCTATGATGGTTCACATGATTGATAGCATAGTTTCTTTGTGCCTGCTTGGATTTCCCTCTTTAATTTCACTTGAGAAGCTCATTGGGAATCATCACCACAAAGGAAAACTGAACTCTTTTCTGTCATTCTCATCATAGTAGCAAGTGGCTGGAGTCAAGACACATTTACACTGGTGCTCTACATTTAATGGTATTGTACTTCTTATTTTTTTAATTGAGTGATATTCTAAATCAATTTTCAAAGAGTATATCCATACATTTTAAGGAACTTATTAGGGCTTATTAGTGTTTTCAATGAGAGGAGATGTTTTAATCTGAGGTAATTAAATCTCCTGTGACAATTTAAACCATCTTAGGAATGCAGTTTTCCCAAGAGATGCCAATAGGACTAAGATGTAAGTAGTAATATTCTAGTAAAGAAGTGTTTCATCTTGCTATTACATTTTGTATACTTCTTGTCTGTTTTCTAAACTGTAACACACGGTATTTTTGTATGCTGCCTTATTTTATGCAGATATTAGAAAAGACATCCCTAGAAGTCCCTATTTTGCACCATTATGATGGAAGAATAATGTATTTATATTTACATATTTATGATGCAGCATTGTCCAGAAGTGCCAATCAGGTGTCATAAAAATCCTGTCAAGGAAAACTTTTGCCCTTGCCAAAGACTGCTGCTGCTGCTGCTGCTGTTAATGAGTTGTCTGGAAAAAAATCCACCAACTGGGCATAATGACTGAAATATGTCAACTTCTAAACATTTAGTGATAGCCAGTCACCATAAGTTTGAAACCTGACCTTAATAAATGCATGTGGTATTTCATACATAAGCCGCAAGTTTTAGGCTTCCCCTCACAGAAATAGGGCTTTAATTGACAATCCCTCGTACTAACCTTGTGCACATCCTTGCTTTATTTAGATTTACAAGAATTTTAAAATGTACTTTAATGAATTCTTAGACAAGGAAGACTGTAGAAATTAATTACATTTTGTCAGGAGACTCAGAAACTTTCATTCTTTAGTAGATGATTCTGCCCATACTTAAAAATGTAGTGACCTTTACTAAACATCTGCTGATGAAAGTTTATCCATTCCTCGAGAGAAAGAAGGAGAAAGAGAAAGGTGTGGAAGGAAAACTCAACTTTGTCAACCTGAAAATACATAGTATGAGGTGATTCTGGCTCCTCCGAAGGTCTGGATGCTATTTTGTTGTTACTGTGGGATGGAAGTATATTTAGAAACAGCAAGAAGTGGCTGAGAAATTGAGTTGTTGTTCTCCATACATAGCTATAGAAAACAACAAATGCATACATTTTGAAACATATGCAGTAAACATATAAAGCTGCTTTGTTTCTACTGAATTTTGACATGTATATGAAGACAGAGTTCTAAGGATGAAAATCCAGCATAGGCACAACTTTGACATTAATTCTTTTTAATTAAGAAAACTCTTGTGGTTTTCAGGCACAGACAAACCCTACCATGACCTGAAAAGGACACTGTAATTGCAGGATGCATAGATAAAAAAAGAACCATATTTAAAGAATAAAACAACAACAACAACAACAACACATTTTCTGAACAAGCAACATTTTTTAAAATAAACTGAAGCTGTGCTACAAACAAGCATGGGACAGATTCATGTAACAGATTGCTTTTGGACTAAATGAAGATCAGAAAATGGTGAAGCCAATTTATTATCCTCTGTACACATTATACAAGCCATTTGGGTATTGACCTGACAAGTGAGGGTAGTTATGTCTCTTAAAAAAAGCAAAGGATTATCAAGCATACTGAAAAACACTGATAGTGGAAATTGCTTTTTTATTAATCCATGATTAAATTCCCTGTCTGTAATTCTTGTGACCTAAATAATTGTTCTGTGGGAAAACTGAGTGCTCTATAAACTGTGTGTGACAGACCTTTGTTTACTTTCTTCTTTTGGAAACACTGCACCACCTACTACTTATACACCATTAAAAATGCATATCAAATGTAGAATAAATTGTCCTCAGTTAAGCTGCTGGTGTTTTTAAACTGCTGTCATCAACAGACTTTGCATGCGATGATCCTAGCTGTGGTTCTGTTCTGCTGTTGGCAGCTGTGGGTGCTTAATAATAAGTCCTTTGGGGCAAAGGAGCAACTGCTGGCCAAAAAAATAAAAAATAAAAAAAAAATGAAGTACTACATGATAAAATGGAAAAAGTAAAATTAAAAAGGAGTGTCCCATTTCCAACAGACTTGAAAAAGCAAAACAATACATGGCTCAAAGCCAGTGAAGTCAGTGGAAGCCTTTTGGTTGACTGCGGTTAATTTTGGATAAGGCTGAGTGTGTGAACAGGTGAAAGTTATTATGCCTGGCTATTATTTAGGATCCCATTTTATTAGCAAGAGAATCACTGAGAAAATGTTGGTCACTTGCTATTTCAGCAATGACTTGCTGTTTAATGTTTTTGGTAGGGTTTTAGTTGCTTGTATTTCCATGTCTCTTAGGTTACCTGAAATATTTCAGAAATTATTGTAGAAGAAAAGTGTGGTGGGAATTAGCTGCCTGGAAAAGTCAGTTTTTTGTTTGTTTGTTTTTAATGTTCTGAGTATATGAAACTGGAGATTTGTAATGGTTAAGTGCCTCTGAAAAATGCACAGGTGGATTCCTCTGCATGGGTGGAATAGTATGGTGTGTTGTATTGCTGGAAATACCATTTCTGAGCAAGGGGAAATGAGCATTGTTTTACCTTATAAAATTTAAAAATGGAAATTGAATGTCCTGCAGAGTTGGGGTCTTCCGTAAGTTATGCACCAAAAGCAGTAGAGGTTGGTTCTGAGACTTAAAAACCATGCAGTAGTTCTTGAGAAAGCATGCTTGTTGTGATATCTCGGGAAAGTTTTGATGTACTTGTTACAAGTACATTCCAATCCCACCTGTGGTTTCTGCTGGCTCTGGTATTCTTCACTGCCTGCTTTAAACTGTTATGGAGTGTTTCTGTGCATGCTGCTAAACAGGTGCCATCTATCACTTCAGAGGTGGGTGACGTTATTCCTGTGTAGAGATATATCTTGTAAAGCACTTTAGGATCCTTTGGGATGAAAGGTGCTATTTAAATCTGAGACTTTATTATTGTCTGTCCCCCTCCACAAATAAATCATCTTGCAAAATGACTGTGGAAGAAATTACTCTTGCATAAATGAATTCATCCTGCTCTCCCACGGAGAGATGAGAGAAACTTTATAATAACTATCAAATTGTTTTACAACCAAAATATTGCAATGGTTGAGTAGTTACCTACTTGTGACTTTGATAATGAGTTTTTGAAAAGTAACAGAAAATGTTTCTAGAAATTGGAAAATAAGATTAGCATATCTGTTATGTAGGATTCTTTGTTAAGTCAAGCTATTTCTTGTTTGGGTGATAATAACTGTGCCTTTGTTAATTATTATTTCATATTGTCATTATTAGGCTATTAATAATTTATAGTAAAAGCTGCTTCTTTTTGCTATGTAAATGCTTTCATTCTTATTCATCAGTTCCTTATTCCATTATTAATGTGATTCATAAATACCTTACATTTAGATCCTCTTATAGGAGAAGAGATTTGCTACTATGTTTTCCCTTCTGTTTGGATGTGTGGTAAAACAAGTGTGAAGGTAAGGGAGGATGTCCAGAGAGTTTTTTTTAGGGGATGTAACCACACCTCTAGGAAAAAAAAGCAGAGGTATAATAATAGCTGAATGACTCCTATGTTCTCTTTGGTAAATTGTTATTCGTGTTTCATGATTTCTCAGTCTGTTGTATTTGCCGTATCATTATAATGGCTCACAGCTTTCCAGATGCATGCTGTAGACCGCAGGACTGTAACATGGCTTTGCTATTTTCAGAGGAACTTGCTGAGAGACTCTTTCTCCAGCTTTCCCAGTTTTTCAGTGTGGGGGTTAGTGGTTTTCTTTTTTTTTCTTTTTTTTTTTTTTTTTGAGTTACTGTAACCTGTATTCTGCACAACTGCACTTGAGGAGTTTACAAGAAACCTACTTGAATATCATTTCATTCCACAATTTGAAAGAAAATAAGACTCTTAGAAGAGTTCGGGGGTTACACAGTTAAAATGCAGTGAGCATCTAAGAGAACAGAATTTGTCTGTAGGCTCTTTCTTTACGTTTACCCCAGGTTGTTAATGACCAAAATTCTGTTGCCATCTGGCTTTCCAGTGATGTACAGGAGATGAAAAATGGAAACGTGAGGAGGAAAAGGGGCCCCAGATCTCAGTACCTCTTCTAGTAAGGCAGGCAGGGCTAACACATTGACTTTCTTAAAAATGCTATTCTGAGGTTGTTATCAGTTTCATACTTGTTTAACAAGAACTTGTTAACATACTTGATTAACATACTTGATACACACTTAACATACTTGATTAACGAGAACTGAGAATGTACGTACTGAGTACTAAGTCCAAGCTCTAACCATCAGGCAGCTGCACCGTGTGATCCTTTTTAAGTTTTATTGAAAGCAGTCAGGATTTCTGGAGTCTGCATTCCTTTTGAAGACTATTTCAGAGCTTCACTCCTTCCATTTATGGGTATCTTTTAATATGATCCTTAAAAATATGCATAGCCACTTTAAGTGTTGTTGTGCTTGCACCAAAATTGCCATTACCTTAAGTAGCTCATTTCTGTATATTTATATGGTTTTTATGTTTTATGCTTTACATGATTTTTAGATAGCATTTGTATAGCTGCTCATCTCTTATCCTGTTAACAAAATCCTTTCACCTCCTCTCCTAAAGTAGGTTACTTGTCTCCTGTACCTCCCTACAAGCCTTTCTCTACAGCTATTCCTCTCTGCACAAGTCTTGCTTGGTTGAGGCTGACCAGAGCTGTACACAGCATTGTGCCCACACAGAGCTAATGCTCTACACAGAGCTTCACTGCTTCCCAGATACGGTAGAAACTGCCCCTTACTTTTCACTGAGTATTTAAAACTGCTTCTCAAATGATTTGTTTTGCTCAAAGCATGAAATAATCAAGAATAGTCAGATTTACTACGTTTTTGTTGCAGGCATCAGCAATTCCAACCCTGAGCATCTGAATCAACAACAAATCATATCCATGGCTTAATAATCACATTTTAGGGAAGTATGTTTTCATGTTTTTTTTTTTGTTGTTGTTGTTGTTTTTTTAAACATTTGCTATTTGTATTTGGAAGCAGTGAGCTCCCTGTTCTCAGAGGGTTTTTTATTCCATCTTCCCTTTTCTAAAACCCCTTTCCCCTCTCTTCTTCTCCCTCCCCTTTCCAGATCTTCATGTGGTCATACTGGGTCACCCAGGTAATGGCTAAGCTGGCCTGGAAAAAGGCAAGACTACAGCACTTGAGAGAGAATTTAACAACCTTCCTGAGCTTTCAGTTCTCTTGTCAATACCTGATTACAAAGCAGCCCTACCACCCCCTTCGCTGTTAACTCTTCTGTTCACTTTTCAGTAACTTCTGCTGGAGTGATGCAAAGAAAAATGGAGCTGTATTTGAGTCCCCTTTGGGGGGGAATAATGAGTTCTGTACCCCAGTGCCACCTCTCTCTCATGAAAGAGTTCAGTGGTCCCTTTGGAGGTTTGGTTTCTTTGCCTTCAGTGCAATAGTATTCCCAGGACATGTGCGGGTGTCTGCCACGCTGCAACAGTCTGATGTGAGCAGTGAATGAAACACTACCATAGGCCATGATGTAGGTCCAACTGCGTGAGTTAAAGATTTGGGAGCAGGTGTGTGTGTGTGTGTTCAGTTTCACTATTGTTTTTTTGGTGTGACTCTAAAACACACGGCTGTCAAAGGGAAAGAAACCTAGCAAGCAGCCCAGAGTGGAACACTCAATTTCAAGTACCTTGGAATTTTGGAAATGCTCTGGAACTTGGCTGCCAGCAATAAGGCTTTGACCTGTGTTGGTTTCTATTGCTGGGACTTGAATATATCTGTTATGAGGTTTATCTTAACAGTACTTGAAATGCCAATATGTGAGGGAAAAATCATTGTAATATTATTGTGTTATGGCTTATTACTGACAAAGGTCATTTGTCCTTTCTATATGTAAACATCATGATGCGCTACTTTATTAGTCTTTGTTCATGAAATCTGGCTTAGCACTGTGAAGCAAATGCAATTTCAATAGACCTTATCTTATAATACTATGATAACTACCAGGTTTTAATGCTTTAATACTTATTGGTAAAAGCTGTACAGATTTAATTGCTCTTTTTCACATCCATTCCTGTAGCACAACTAACTAATGCCATCCAGTGGTAATGGTACAGCATAAATTGAACATGCCGTAGGCTTGCTTACCTGGGGCTGAGCAGTGTTGTTCATTGTTCTAGCTACCACAAAACTTAATTAACATGAAAAATACACTAATGGGTGGTAAATTGCTCGTTCTAGTAGATGACAAAGGCAGGGATTATATGTGATAACAAGCAAGTGACTGTAAGACCTCTCATGTAGTTATATAAAACCCACTAGTCAAGGTGGACACAATTACCTAGTTTTGTGGGGAAGGTTTCAATTTTGAAACAAAATTGTCACTCAGGTTTCCATTGTACTGTGCAGAACTTGGATTTTATTGAAATTTTGAGAAGGTGTTTTACTCCAGGTGAAAGCCCATGGTGTGGGGTTTGGGTTTTTTGCATGACAGAACACTCCTAATATGAAACAATTGACTCACATTTGGTTATTTCTGCTTAAAATGTGCTCATATATACAAGAAAATAGGTTTGCTTTCTATTAACAAACTTGTGAGTGTCTCTAAGGGCTTCATTGTCTATAGAAATAACTGATTTGTGTGTGTGTGTGTTTTCTACATGGAAAAATGGTCCCACTCTACATTCCTAATGAATGCAAAGTACTTTGAATTTTGAGTAATTCTGTGTTTTACTGCAGGGTTTTTAGCCATCTCTAACAGGCACTTAATGATGCTGCTGTTCTATTCCTTGCAATTTTGATAACCCTTGTATATGCTGTGAAAATTATCCATTGCTCGCACCAGTGGTACGACTGAACTAAGGATAAACATGTTTTAGCTGCAAAAGCAGCAGCACAAAAAAATAGTTGTGATGCTGAAGCTTGGGTTTCTGAGCTGATGGTAATCATGGCTTGTTCTTGGCCACGCAATATTAAGAAGAATGATATTTCTTAATGGCTCTGTTCAGTTCCTGTTAGCACATGATGTCAGTATTTTTTTTTATTTTCTCCTGTAAATGTTAGTTCTGTTTACTTTACCAAATATTAACTTGGACAAACCAGAGACCCAAGCCAAAATTTATCTCAGCAGTGAGTGCCAAAAATGTAAGTGTATCTAACCACAAAATTGTATATAAAATAAAATTTTACCCTTATTTTCAACTTCATCCACATCTCTAAATAGTAGAATAACCAATGAATATTCACTGCAGTAAATATTTTGGAAATTACACTTCAAATTTGATCAGGAATAACCAAGAATGGCAGCAGAAGCTAGCCATATCCCACTGCCACCTACATTGTCTGTTCTCAGAGTCTGAAGTGAACTGTAGTGTAAAGACTTTGTTTGTGCCCTCGTTATGAGAGTTGCTTATTCAGTTAAGCAGCAAGCCGACTGAACGCTGACATACCAAGTTGTGCAAGTAGCTGCTTAGTCAGTATTTTAGACCCTTACCTGTTTCAGACCTTGTATGTGAACACATACCAAATTGTGGATGTAAAACAACTTTTGGGGGGGCTGGTTGCAAAGATAGAAGAGATGACTGCCTGAAGCATGCGTTTTACTTGCCATGCAGAAGTTTACTCTCTCCATTGACTTTGCAAATGTTTGCAAGGTTTTAGTTGGGTAATTTAAATAGGTGATCTGAGACAGTCTGGTTAATTTTTGCCTGAAGCAAATGAAGTGATTCATAGATTCCAATCCGAACAGATCAGGAGGGTCATTAATGAGCACTTTGTGGAAGAAGTTACTGCCCCCAGCACATCTGGTTTTGAACAGAACATCTGCCCTTTGTCTGTGGCTCACTGGTATTAAAGAGCTTGAGATCTACTGCATTGGAAGCAGAGATTAAACTGTTAACCAGAATCTCTGAGAGTGGCTCCTCTGCTCTTAATCCTTCTCCTAACTTGCTTATATAGAACCTTACAAAATCCAGACAGGCAATTCCACATTGCAGTGTTATGGAACAAAGATGTGTCTGGTAGAGGCATTAGTCAGTATTTCTTCTCACTCCTGTCCATGCCACATGAGTGACAAAGTATTCACAACACAACTGCCGTGTGTTCGAACCTGGCTGTTTATAACATTTTGGCACAAATGCTCAGAATCTAATAAGAGTATCCCAAATATTATGAGTACTTACGGCATACATGCTGCCTAATAATTTGCATTGTCTAATAATGAAATTCTGTTTCTCCTGGACTATAGCCCTAAAAAAAATAAAGAGCACATATTGTGTGTGTTTTGTTATTTTTTTTTTCTGCATGAAAACAACCACCCAGCACTGAATACTAAAACAGTAATATTTCCATTATGTTTTGCTGCTTATTTTGGAAAATGCAGTGTGCAGACTTCTGAAAAAGCCTGATTTATTTCTGTAAGCTAAAAGGTCATGAGTGATTTTTTTTTTTTTTTCCCTGCCAACTAATATCTACTGCCAAAAAAAAAAAAAAAATCTATTCAAAAAACTTTGACAACACAGAAGACCTTTATCTGGGAGGGAACAGTGTTAATTATGCCACATTGATTTAATCTCACAGAGACCTGATGCATAATTTAAAATTCATACTATTATTAATTTGCCAGGTATGTTTTACAGCCATCACATTTAAGGAAAAGCAAGTACTGCCATTGTCAATGAATTGCTTTCCTTAAATATTTTGCAGGGAGTGATTTTTTTTTATTGTTGTTATTTTTAATTTTTACTTTTATTTTTTATCTTTTCCAAGTAGTATTGAAAAGACCTTTGGCACAATAGTGAGCTGGGAATTGCTCAAAGCTGGCTGGAACACAGTGCAGGGCTCCTTGCTGCATGTATTCCCTTAGCCCCTCTGCTGGGTTCCTGAAACTCTGCAAGGGACATAAGCAGGCAGCAACAGCTGTAAGGTAGTTTATTTAGTACTCTGCAATAGCATGTAGGTGACTTAATAGTGGTAAAACTTTGTTCTAGAGAAGCCAGTCACAGTATGATACCAAAGGCTGAATTAAGTTTTTTATGTAAAGCAGAGATGTAATCACTTTATTAAAAAGTATACTTGAAATTATGACACTTGCTTCAGAAGTGTATGATTTCTTTCTGAGAATTTATGAGTAAATGTCGTATTACTTTATGAATTAAAGTAGTGTTTTAATATGAGGAACAGAAATGTCTTCTGGTTTTAACAGTTCAGGCACTTAATCATGGTAGATAAGTAAAATCTGGTTAGCTGATGCAATGTATAGTTAAAACAAAAATTGGCGTTATTAGTGGAAAAAGCTCAGTTTAGACAGTAAAAGATACAAACTGGAGAAAGTTCTCATTCTATATGGAGTGCAAAATACTACCAATAAAAAGCACTAAACTCCCACCGAAGGGAATGTAAATACATGTATTATTAATGTGTAGGTTAAGTTCAGGGTAATGCACTTAAGCAAAAATAATTAGGAACATAAATACAAATATGAAGGAACTGAGTAGGTTGCAGGAATGGTTGTGGGGGGTTATGGGATGACCAGCTGAACAGGAGAAAGTAAGGAGACAGCACACAGTGCTCCAGAAAGGGCAGCACAGCAGCGGAGCACCCACCCGCACACCAGTAAGGCTTGCAAGCTGCAACGAGCAATCGGCTTGGCACTGGTTGAGCTGCCTGGTGCTGGGCTCCACAGCGCTTTGCCTCTTCCACATCCTTATCTGCCATGTGTTGCATGTTGACCTTTCTGTGGAGTTCGTTGTTTTCCTCAGACACACTCAGAGGAGCTGAAGAAAACTCATCATAAGTTCTCCATCCTCAGTTTTTATTACAGGTTGTGGTGTTTTTTTGTTTTGTTTTTGTGTTGTTTTTGCTAACCAGATGATTGAAGAGGTTAATGCAGCAGATTGTGGTCTGCTTTACTGCTATTAGCTCCACAACTTGAAAGACTATTTTCTGAAAATTAAAATATACATATATATATATATGTTTATTGAGAAATGTAATAGTGGGATATGAAGGTTTTAGGTATTAAACGTGAATGTACCTGTATAAATATGAACTAGAAGCTAGGGAATCTTTTTAAGACTGATGATTAATGTTTCTGATTCTCAAGGAAGGGTAACAGATAATGGAACTAGGCCATCAACAGATGTACAAAGCAGTGCAAATTCTCCTTTATTTTTAAATAGAACAGGATAAACTCTCCATACTGTATTGCTGTGAAGATAAGGTTCACCTGGGCAATATCCATGTTCCCAATACCTGTTTTTTCATATTCAAGTTTTATATATTTTAAAATCTATTCATAGGAAAATATTTCCATTATCTGCTATCAGATAATGTGAACACTGACAAACAACTTACTGTGAACAGCTCATCCAGCTGTATTCAGGGCCTGAGCAAAGGACAGCCTGTGCAATGCTCATTCAAATTGCTGAAACAATGAGAGTTTTGAAAAAGCAATGTTTAGGAATTATCCCTGAAATGACTATACTTCCTAGCTTCGTCCTGAGAATAGGACAGCACTATCTATGTCTGCCTGAATCCCCACTCCATCAACACCACAAAGGTTTCATGAGCTCGTAAGGAAGCTGTCCTTTACAGCAGAGGGAAGTACAGTGCACAGAATACAGGTGCTTACTCATGGCAACAAAGAAGGATTCGAATTCATGACGTGAGTCAGAAATAACCACACTGATGCGCTTTATCATTTACTGTCCTACTTATTCATTAGGATGTACAGCCACAAAGTTCTATAATTTGTAACGTAGTAATGAATTAATTGCAGTCATCAGGTGTTTTTTTCCCCATCTATTTTAACAGTATGAAATCGCTTCCTGCTATTTATATTATCATACTTTTTCATTTCTCTATCCTCTAAGTAGTGATAGTGATACAAATATTCCTTTCGCCTGAAATATGTCTCTCAAGCCAAATCACATTAATGCCCCTATTGTACAGCTGTTAAATAAGCAGCACAAAGCCCTACGTTTACTTGATTTACATAAATAAAAATTCAAAACTGCACGAAGGTATGCTTCAAGCTTTTGTCTTATCAGTTCTATTATATACTGGCTTCTGAAAATAAAGATTTAGGTGTCATTATTTTTTTCCTTCTTAAGCCAGCATTTTTTACAGTTGATTTGACATATAAAAACAGTTTTATCTTTTCTTTTTCCTCCTCAAATATTCTCTGCTGAATTGGTAAACATCTATAATTTCTGACAAGGTCACTTAATTATCAGCAGTGCTGGCTGAAAAAGAGCTGCCTTATCTCTGCAGCTTCTGCTTCTTTTGTGGAGCTGAGTATTACTGAAAAGCCTCATGCATGTTCCTTAATTACTATTCAAAAGCCAGACTTTGTGCATGCAAGAATTTTGCCTTCCTTAGGATTTGCTTGTCATTATGAGTGGATTATCTCTGTGTTAAACGTCTACCTCTCTAGTGTGCCAGTTTCCCAAAGACTCCAAGTTTGAAAAAGGAAGATAAACCATTAAAAACAAAACAAAAAAATCAATAAGGGTAGATGGACATAGGCGAATGAAACAATATACAGGAAAACTCAGGGAGGTTGGTTTCACTTAGCTCATTTTTTTCTCTCACTAAGCAATAAGGAAGAACAGTGGTTTGTGTTTAAAGTTCCAGACTGTAACCTGGGAACTTTAGATTCAATTTCCACCTTCATAATGAATGTCTTATGAGACTTTGGGCAAAACATTAATTCTTCCTGTCTCGTTGCCTTGTCTGTACAGCAGGGATAATAATCTTCTTTTTATCCGCACTACTGGTATTACCAGCTTTATGTAGCTGAGACATCCTTGTTAAGCGTACCTTATGCAATTTAAGATGGGGGCTCTGGATGTCATCAAAATAAAATATAGCTTGATCTATTGTTAAGAATCAACTGCTAGTATAATGTGCTATAGAATGGGAGTATTACAGCCATTTACATGTCTTAAAATAAATATCCACATGTGGTCCCTCACTCCTCCCCTATCCATCTTCCATTCCTTGCCAAGCACATCTCAAGCAGAGAAATCAGCCTGGAGATTCTCTCCTAGAGACTTCTGTTTGTGCATGGTGTTGGGATCCAAGTGAATTGGAACCAGGGAACAAAAAGATTTGGGAATTGATTTGGATAGTTGCAGGAAGCCTTCTGCTCAGTGTATAGAAGTGGTTCAAAAAAGGAGAAAAAAATCCTAGCTAATATGTAGAAGAGGACAGAAAATTACATGGTGCCATTATAGATACAGATGGAGAAGAGAATCAAGCCTTAAAAATTTGGAGAAGCTGATTTCAATGGAATTATACTTCTGTAAAATTAAAGCTCTGGTGAATCAAATGATGTATTTCAGATCTGTTTTATTTCCTTCTTCCTCTAAATGGAAAAAAAAAGGTCCTATTTAAACAAACAGCTTCCCTGTGAAAAGAGGTTGAAAAGGATTAAGAATATTATCCTAGTGGAGAACCTCATAAAATGAGAATGTATAAGCGGTATGCAAAATAATACACAGTAAGCAGAAGGAAACTCCTATTTACCCTTTCTTATAATACAAGGACAAGGGAGATAGATCACTTACAAATTCTGAAAAGGCTAAAAGGAATCAGATTTTTTACACAAAGAAAATTTACCCTGTGGGACAGATAAGGACTTAGTAGGATTCAAAAGGGATTATACATTTGTATGGATAATAAGAACATCCACAGCTATGTTAGATAAGATTAGAGGAGGGGAAAAAAGATATAAGCACTCCTGCTTCAGGGCATCAACCAATTACTGATATAGACAGAAATCTTCCAGTGGAATATTCTTCCCCTGGAAAATGCCTTTTTGTAAAGTGCAAGTATTGTGCAGTGATAGATTCATTCCAGTGAATCTTCTAATAGATTCTGCTTCAAAACTTGCTTATCTGGCAACTAACTCAGAACTGGGAATCTGGAAAACTGAATGATGTGTTGCAGAAGAGGCTATTGTCTAATTCGTCTGAGATGGTAAACCTCATTTATACTGCTACATGCAATGACTAGGAAAACTATCTATACATTTTGAGATGCTAAAAATGTCTCTTTTTCTTCCCAACGTGGAATTACATAAATTCCCCATTTTTTAAATTTTGTGTGAAACATAAATTTCATCTTTTGGCCTTAGAATCTGAGTTGGAAACCTCCTCAGGCTGTTGTTCCATATTTTTCTGTTATGTTTTACTGAACTTATTGACATAAGTATCTGGTAGTAAGCAATGAACCTGGAGACATAATTAGTTTAATGAGGTGGTTCTTCCATTAAGAGATGTTCTGTCTGAAGATTGTTTATATGCTAGGCTGGGGATTTTTGTTATAGACAACTGATTGCAGGTAGAGGAGAGAACTTCACCTTGAATTCAGGTGACTGTATTACTGAAGAAAATAAGTAACAATAATTTACAATTATATATTGTATATATATGTATATAGCATATATATTTCAAAGTTTTTCTCAGAATTTCTGAAAATATCACCAAGGAAAGGTTTCTGTTCTGGGATATGGATCTTCTCCATTTGCATGGTCTAACACTGGTAGGGTGGTGATTTTAACCAAATCCGTATGCTTTGTGTTCTTTATGTTCATTTGCTGCTCTCAGTTTCCTTGCCCATTTTCATCTGATCTTGTAACCTCCCATATGATGCTGAGTTGATTCTGTCAAGTCAAACTTTTGTTTTTCAGATCTTTGAAACTCTCAGCACTCAGATAAGTGTATAGCGGTGTAATCTCTCTCCTGGATTAAATGGGAAAACATATGGCTGCAGGGACGTGTCTTAATTTTTAGTATATACTCTATTATAGATTGCAAAATTATTCATTGTAAATAATTAGTGCCTGACCAACATCTGCCCAAAGTCTTTTTTTTTTTTTTTTTTAAATATCAGAACATCAGCTAGGGAAATGGAGGAAGATAATTACTTAAGATAATTGCTTTAAATGCTTTTAGATCTAAGCTGCTAAAAGGCTAGCTGTGTGACAGGAAAGTAACCACGATAAATATTAGAAGGAAACAATAGAGAACTCAGGTGGAAAACGAATCTGGTACAGTTGCACTAGACATTTTTGGCAACAACTCCATGTAAATCTTTCAAATGAATACAGGTACTTAATAGGCAATTAAAAAGACAGCCGATGTAAATGAATTAATAGCTGACTCTTAAAATGCATTAGCTGCTCTGTAATTAATAGAAAATTATAAAGGAAATAAATGCTTGCTTACAGCCTTATTAAGATCTGAATATTACATCCGAGTCTGAATTGATTGGGATGATAAAAAATTCAGGAGAAAAAATGGAAAGCACAGTTAAATACTTGCCAAATCTCAGCCAAATTTCAATAATGTGCAGTCATGCTTATATATTTCAGAATACTTATGCAAGATGACATTCCGAATGTTTGAATATAAGTACTGGAAGAGGACAATCACAGTCCTGTGGGAACTGGGACAGCAATCATAAATGAAGTTCACTAGTCAAAGATGGAAGATCTCATGCATTATTCAATTAGCCCAGCAACAAATTAACTGCTGTATAAGCTCAGAATTGGTCTTTGGTGGCCTAATACTATATAGCTCCATGGCATGTCCATCCATACACCAAATTGAACTTTATTTTTTATTCCCAGGCTTAGTTTTGGATTTACCTGTAACACTGAAATGGACAGTTAGGCTCTCAAAATGGTATTCTGGCTCGAAGTTTTATACATCTTCCTGTACAGTAGTAGCTCAAGCAGAGCAAGAGGTCAGGGCTTTATAATACTTTCTGTAAATATTCTGTCCTCCATCAAATTTTAAGTGTGAACTCTTGGAGCGACAGCTATCCATTACTGAGTGCAGCAGGGTTCTAATAGGAGCTGGCAGCTGGAATACAAATAGCGTCATAACAACAAAGCAACTTCCAGGACGGTCAGTGTATACATATTGTTCATGGCATCTGGGTGGATTGTGTGATGGCTGAACACATGAAACTCATATTACTGCAGCAACAAAAACAAATAAAGAATAATGGAAGGACTGATTTTAGATGGGACTTGTGGGAGAAGTATTTGAAGTCTCGAGGGTGGTACAAGGGCTTAGATCCTGTTTCCCATTTAGTCCTCTTGACAGCAGTAATGCACACTTTGTGTAGAATCATAGTAGGCTGTACAGGAACAGAGCACTTTGCAGGTGCTTCATGACCCAAGACATAGAAAGTGAATGCTAATTGAATAGTGCTTTTAAATGGCATTCTGATCTTAGAGCTTTTCTCTATAGATGTTAGTTGTCCATGTGACCTATGAAAAGTTGTTGATGTTTCCCTGGCAAATGGCTTGATGCAGCTAAACAAAAGGTAACCTAGTCCAAATCCAGCATTCAGATCAGGAATAATATGAAAGAATGCCAGGGAAATATGAAAAATGCTTTTAAAGTTAGAGAGAGAATAAGGAACATTTGTTTCAAGCGAAATACTTATACAACTGCCAAAGTGATCTGCAACGTTTATCTTGTGCATTGCATTGGAGCAGAGGCACCTGTGCGTGTGCTTGAATCCAAGCATAGTTTTAACTGTATCTTCAGAAGTTCCACGAATTTCAGAATGGGACTAAAAACCGACCAAGTGTTTGAGTCTTCATGCGAGAACAAAATTCTTATCTTAAGCGCCGTGATATCATGCTGCAGTACTGCAGTATTGCACCCAATACTTAGGGTGCAGATAGGATAAAGAAGATTTTTTTTCTTTACTGGAACAGATTGTACAATAGTATCAGAGATTTTTGGACATGCAAGGAGTATCAGCTCTGCTTTTCTCCTTACAAGCAGCACTAACGTATCCAACAATTGGATTTTCAAAGACCTTTCTGCTTAGCCTATGAACTTGAACAATTGTAATTAGATTTCTTGGACTTTAAAATCAGACAGACTTCATTCCGTCTTCAAGTGTTTACCCCTCTGCCTGCTCTCAGTGTTCATCAGCTTATAGTTTGAAATCACATTTTGATATTGCAGTTTGAGATTTGCAATCTTTGCTTGAAAGGTATGCGTTATATCTGCAAAGGAAGACCAAACTTATGAGGTCACTTTAGTTGTTTAAACTGACAGTACCCTATTATAGTCAGAGAATGAAATCCGCCTTTGGCAATTTCATTAATATTGCAAATTCACTACTAATATTACAGTAATATCTGATGATAATCTTACCTCTTTCAAATTGTTTCACAAACCCTTCTCTGAAGGGAGAGAATATAGTTGTATACAATATCTGCTAAAACCTCTATATTCTTTTTTTAAAAAAATAACTTGGCACACACAAAATTGATCGGTAAAGGAAGGATTTCTGGTACTGATCACTCAGCATGCTTGGAAGTGAGCCATTGTTTCTAGCATCATTCAAAAATAAAATGCTATGCTAAAGTACCATAATAATCTCTTTTCAGCACTTATTTGCCTACCTCAAGGCTACGCGAATGGTTTTTGAAAGATTTTTTTCCCTCTTTTGAAGAGGGGAAATTGTCCTACTGAAAAAATAACACCTTTTTCATGTTTTTGTTTTCTTCTTTTCCTGACTTATTTTCAGATAATGAGTGAAGAGCAAATGCATATGAATGCACTGTTCTCTGCCTATTTTTGAAACAAACATGTTTGTTTTTTTTTAAAGCAACCTCTTATTTAGTAGAATCAAGATGATGATGTTTTATTCCTTGAGCTACCTTGACAAAATAGTTGAATCTATTTGGGATTGTAAAAGTTTGTAATGGAAAAAAGAAGTTTTTTGTTTGTTTTGTGTTTTTTGTTTATTTATTTTGTCTTTTTTTGTTTGTTTGTTTTGTTTTTTAGCTACTGAAAGTGTTGGAGAACTATACTTGTACATAATCTTTCTTCTTTATCCTTTTTATGCATTTTCAAGTGATAGTTTCTTCAAGGATGACTGACCTTATAAAGGACTTTTTTGAAATAAATCATTTTGTTTAGAAGCTGTGAATGTTTTAATGATCAACAACAGACCAACACAGAGATCTTCCTGTCATCTTCATATGTTCTCTCTTCTAATATTACTTAGTCTTACTGGTGTTCTATTACAGATGTATGATCCTTAGATGTAAAGTTGAACTAAAAGTTGTCAGTCATCACCAGCTGTGAAAGCTCCAGTTTTCTTGGTCCAAAACTTTTTGAAGTTTTGCTGACCTTATCTGGTCAAGTATCTCTTAACTGTAATATAAAATATAAAACTGTACCAAACAATACAGATTCAGTAAAGTCGTCATTTTTCTACCTTTAGTAATTGTTAGTGAATGTTAACTGAAGTCTAACTTTTTCACAGCCTCCATAAATTTATCCAGAGCAAGCTAGGGGTAAACAAATAGCTGAAGTCCTGATGAGCTAGAGTAGGTAACCATAAAAGCTACCCAGGTTGCAAATGAGAGAGAAAAACCTATACCTTGGGGTTGGAAATAGAAAGATTAAAAATAATATAGGTCAACATGGATAATGTGGGAATTGGGAGATTTCCAGACCCACTGTGCGGAAAGGGGTTGGTATGTGTGGTTGGAATATCTTCTGAAAACTTCTGATTGCCTCTCAGGACTTTGCCTTCAGGTAAGGAATGCCAGCATGTGCATGTTATAAGCTCTCTAGGGTCTTATGACTACAGGTTACACACAGACTCTCTAGGTGGAAAAAAATAAAGACAAGAAAAATTGAAAGGATGAGGACAGTGGTAGTAGAGAGAAGATTTGAATAGAAGGAAGTGTTGTGAAGTTAAAAGGATGCAAAGAATTTTAGCTGTGTCTGAACTACCTTCTGCTGTTGAATGTGAGAACCAAGGTCGTGGTGGGTTTGGATGTGGCAAAGTGATCGTTGCCTTAAAATCTGTCCTGTACAAGATGGAGTCTCATTTATCTTGGGTCTCATTTGCCTTAAGCCACATGTCTGGAATTGCTCTAATTCTATGGCCAGCATGATTTCTGTGCCCCACTGTAGCCTTTCATTTTCATATGCTTTCTTTTGTGGATTTACATGAAGCTTTAAAGCAGCAAGGGCTATACACTGATTAATCTATCTACTCAATAGAATGAGTAGAATATTGAGTAGCAATACCAGGACAAACTCTGCTGATTTCTGCTGAACTACTTATGTTTTGAGTTGTTCAAATCAGTCAAAACTATACAGGCAGCAGAACTTTATCAGTGTAGGACTTGACTTGTAATGTGTGCTTACAGCAGTAGTTCAAAAGGAAAATTAATCTCAAATTGAGATGCTGACATGAAAATGTTCAGAGACACCAGTGAACTTTTTTTACTGGGTAGGCTTCCCCTGCCATCTGAAAGTGTGGCTGAATGTGAGCTGTGTTTGTTCTGTGTTCCCTATAACCTTTTGGAAATTTGTATCTACAGTTTACATAACCTCCATCTAACCTGGAGAAGCTGTAAATTAATATTAATAATAGTGTGAGATAGGTGGTAGAGTACACATGGCCTGTTACATAGGTGAACATTCTAGGAGCACTACAAATGGTGTCTAGCTCTTTAGAAGTTACTGGTAGTTTCACATCATTTTTTGCTTTTCAGTAAACATTGTCCCAGATGGTTGTACAAATCTCTGGTGCATAGCTCTGGTACAAATTTCACAGTAATTAGAAACCTGTCTTTAAAAAATATCAAGCCTGGATGACAGGCATTAATCTAAACAGCTCTAGGGACTCCACTTTAAGGCTTGCTCTTTCTTTCCAGTGTTAACCCTTATCTCAACTTCAAAAACTTCAAACAAAACTTCTGCATAGCCAAATCATTAAAGGTTGTGTTATAAAGTGTTTACTGATAACTCTGTGGGAATTTTGCAATTAAACACAAAATAAAACCACGCTCTCTTGGTTTTTGAAGCTTGTTACCAACCTGAATGAGTGACAGTTATTAAAAGAATATTAATGTATTTTTGCCCCCAAATTTCAAATGAAAAGCTGCACTTTATGGAAGGTGTTAACTCATGAGTAATCTTGCATTAAAATCCTGATGCTATATTGTGAAACAAAGCAATAATAATACACTTCTGTCAACAAAACTTTTGAATTTGTGAAAATAATGGGAATGGTCATAATAGTAATAAATATTTTTGTGTTTTTTTCCTTGTCAATCAACTGAAAATATTTGCCTTTTTAACAAAACAAAACAAAGTTACCTGAAATACATTGAATGACTGGACTATGAGACACAACTGTAGTTACTTAACTAGTCACTAAAGTCCAAAGTGATGTACAGCACTAGAGAAAAGACTGCTCTTAGATTTTTCAAAAGCAAAATATAGTTAATAAAGAATGTGTGTCAAGATTATTTTCTTTGTGAAGGAAAGAGTTGATCAGATTTCCTAAATTAAATAAATAAATCATGAGACTTACTGATAATCTTATACCCATACATCTGAGGGCAGGAAAATGATCAGTGTGTGTGGGGAAAAAAAAAAAAAAAAAAACTCAGAAAAAAGACAATTGTTTTCATGCAAGAAAAGCCCATATTCAAAACAAGAAAGATTTAGGCTTCACCCTGCTTGGACCCATACATGTTCTTACCTGCACCCTAACATTGAAGCTATGTGAGTTCATAGATAAGCTGCAGAGAGCAGGCCACCAGTGGAGAGAAAACGTATTTTGTATCTTAGAATTAAAAGATCCAATGATGTTTTTCTGTATCTCTACTTAATCACGGACACTGAGTCATTTCAAAGTAACAGAATGACCACAGTACAATTTTGCAGTCTGGAATGCTGATTAAAAGGAGCCCTGAGCCCCCACAATAAATAGCTCAGAGTGTGCAGAGAAAGAAACTGCTTCCAATTACCAGAAAAACAAGCTAATTTTAATATTTTCTTTTTACCAAACACTATAAATATTATCCAGTGATAACTGTTTACATGACATAAATGAAGAATGAAGCTATTTGAAGAAATAGTCAAATATTTCTCAAAGCTTCTTAGACTGTCATCAAGGCAGCAGCAAAAGTGTTTTTTCTAGAAAGTCAAATTTAAGGTGCTTACCTACAGAATATGTTTACCCTGAAATTTGTACCCTGACCTTTGCCTTTTAATTTTTTCTTAATTCTAATATCCTCCTACAGAAACACTTGTCCTTTCTCCATGTTCTCCTTGCCAGTCTGCTTCAGTTCCACAGCTTCCCAAACACTCTTAGAAGCTGTGAGCATCCGCATTTATAAGAGCAGATACAGTTTCAAAGGAAGCTTTGTTAAGGATCTTTGAAAGCAACAGAGAGAAAACAGCCACAAAGTTGCCAGCTCCTACAAGGCAATGACACTGAGTAATGAAATACGCCAAGCCAATTTTTGTGCTGAAGTACCTGTTTCTCAGTCTACAGTCTCAGATTAGATTATATTTAGCAGGAAAAAAAAAAAAAAGGCACAGTTTTGCTAGTGTCAGTGCAGCTATGCTGATTTACAATAGCTACTTTCATAAAGCATGAATGTAGAAAAACAAGTTTATCCACTCATAATTTAAGCAACACAGATTTCTACTACCTTTCACTGTCTGTCTGCTTTTGAGTCTGAACACCCCTGACACCAGCTGAGACTACTGGTCTGCTTGTCTCTTCCAAGTTATTTTACATTTCTGTTGTAATTTGAGATTGAGCTTATTATTTATTTATTTATTCTTTTTGTTTCCTCATAGAGCTGATTTCCAGCTGAAGTTAATATTTGCTCAGCATTCTGTTCTCTACTCATATACTCCACTCAGATGTTGGGATGCGTATGGCAGCTAATTTAGTCTGAAGTTCTGTACTGATGTGTTTACATGTTATAAAACTTGAAAAAGACGTCATTCTTTTTCTTTATTTTCCCACAGAAGTGTTTTTCATTGTTACACGACTGGCATCAGGATTTTCAAAATTAGGTGTCAGTGTGGTAGGGTCTAAATACATGCTCTAGAGACTGGCTGGGTTCAGGTCAGATAGAAGGGTGGGTGTGGGCTGATCACGAGGCATAGGGGTGTGTGTGTTGCATCAGGCTCAGTGGGTATAGGGAGAAGGGCCATCTCCTTGTCTACACCTGCACACAAACTATACAAGCCAAACAAATCACAATTTTTGTATTTCTCTAGCTTGCCACCTTCCCTTTTTGAGCTCTAACTATTATACAGTCATCCTACTGCAGTGCTGTCCCTGCTAGAATTCTGCCAGTGGCAGTGCACTTGTTCACTTGTATAAACAAGACAATATCTTTCCTTTGTTGCATAAAGGTGTTAATAAATGCCTGGATTTGAATTAAAAGGTGATAATGGAAAACAGAGACCCTGATGCGTCAGTCCTTCTGATGCCTACAAAACAATATCTGATATATCTAACATCTTAAAACAGCCTTATGTGAGCTAACCAAAAACTCATTTATAAGAACAAATTCTTGAAAAGCTAACTGGGGAGGAGGAGTCCATGGCAAGTGGATATGGAGGAAATAACCAAAAAAGAAAGAAAAAAAAAAGCACGAAATAAACGTGGGAAACAATTTTTAAAGGCTGCATTAAATGGCTGTACAAAAAGACTAAACTGGGATTATAAGTGAAGCCTGACTATTAGACAGAAAATAAAGCTAAAAGGTTTATTTTTCATTGCTTTTTTGCATTTAATCACAGAACGTTGCACATTGTGAGTGGAAGTTCCTTTCCTTCCTCTTAGAATGATCTTACATGTAGTTTCCTCAGTACAAAAGACTTTTCAGTGGTTCTTAATTCAGATTTTACAGCACTGGAAAGGACTGAATATGGAAAATGTTCCAAAATTCTTGCATTTAAAAAGTATTGTTCATGAATCTTTGCTTGCTGACACTAGTAGGAGCCTGTTAATATAACCGGAGTACCTTTTGTTTGGCAGTGCTGATTGGAAAATCCACCCCAAGGTGCATCTGACTCAATAACTATTCAGTATGTCATTAACTGTCCCAGGCATTCTGGCTTCATGAAGATCTCCAAAGCTTGTTTTCAGCTGAAAGCAATACTGTAGCCCCTAACACATCCTGTGTCTGGTGTGGTGGCCACCAGCTCAGCTCCTTGTATCTGGAGCTCGCTGACTGGGAGGCTCTAACCCAACACATAGGACAGGCCCCAGGCTGCTGCCGCAGTCCTCTTTCCTTCCTACCGTGCTGATGGACAGCCTTCCCACTCCCATTTCTCACTGGGGTGAAAATAATTTGCACAGGTGAGATGATTTACTTTCTTGCAAGCTTCTACCTTATTTTTCTTTTAGCAACCAGGAGTCTTGGTGGTGAAAAACCTTGCAGAGCAAGGTGAGTCTTTAACCCACAGTGATTCCAGGCAAGATGCTAATTCTTCCATTAAATTCTGGCCAGTTTTTCTTTTAATTAACTGAAGAAAGGCTGAAGAGTTGGGGGATGAAAAATCCTATTAATCCTAAAAATCCTATGATGAACTTAGATTCTAACCTTCAGATATTATTTTTACTTTTATACATTGAGAAATTGAATCATGAGCACAGTGTCAGCTGTAATTACCCATACCCATTAGAGGGCTCCAAGAGAGTTGCCACTTAAGGAGATTGCTGTGGTGCTGCCGTTGGTCAATGAGAGCACTTGTCTTTGCTGTTGCTGTAGCTCTTTGTGAAGCTCATTGCTCAGTAGGTCATACACAGCAGATCCTCCTCAAGCCAGAGTTTTGAAGAAAACCATGTGTAAGTGAGAGGTGAGTGAATGTCACTATTACAAATTGAAGGATTCTTCTTATTCTCAATCCTAGATCTACGGGGCTACCAGTAGGGTTCCTGCTGTCTCCTGCCAGATTTGCATCTTTTGTTGTCTCACTGATTTCCCTCTGTTTACAAATTTCTCATTGCAAATTCAGTCATTTTGATTTCTGATTGCATTTGTTTCCTTTTTCCTGTGCCCAGGTTATCATTAAGCTGTGCTGCTCATCTCCGGAGCTGGAATAGTTGAAGTTGTTGTTACTTTTTCCTTTGATTGCTTCCTTGTGGTTTGTCTGTTTCTGAAAACTCATCCTTCCTACTGTGCTTGAGCTAACCATATGGTTATGTATCACACCATTACACGCAGAAGTGTGATGGGATTAAGTCTGTGTTCTCCATCTCCGCACAAGCAGCGTTCAGTCTCTGAACTGCTCCTTCAAGCTCCCTCGGTGACTTTAAGGATTTCATTATGCTGCAGTTGAGCATTTATGAGATAGGATTAATAATCCCAGCAGGTTAGAAATTATATGATGGAGCATTTTTTCCATCAGAAATCTTACATTTAGAGGAAAAGAAGATTGTAGCCTCGGACTGACTACATCTATGTCAGATACTTCATTTTGTTTTACAGTGAAGCTATTTTATTCTATTTTAAACTTTTTCTGAAAGGAATATTTTAATGGTTGATGAAATTTTGCTTTTCATTTTTAGATTATTTTAACTAAACTTCAGTGTTACAAATAACAATAGAAATATATGCCTGAGGTTAATTCATTTTTTTTACATTTGCTTTTCCAAGGAATGTTAAAAATATATATATATATCAGATTGAAATAGGAAAACAACATTGTAGCTGATTTTCTCAGTATTGTTTTCTACCAGAATTTTGGCTGTTATCCAACTTCTGTGACACTACTCTTATCTCCCATATTTTGTATCCTTCTTGTTCATTCGCGTGGTAAGGCCTTCCAGGCAAGGATGACATGGACAGTAATTGTGATAGTCTAATAGTATTTGGGAACTGTAGATGTTATCATAAATACAATGATTTAAATGCCTCCACCAAAATAATTAGAATCTTAACATTAGCAAGAGGTTATAAATCTAATTAGTAAGTGTTGCTAACATTACATTTATAGCATTCAGGCATTCGTTTGCTTTGTTTTAGTATTTTGTAGGTCAAAAATTTTAATCTGAATTGATTTCATGTAATGACAAATCACCAGTGTCACAGCTGACTTCCCTGTGACGTGTTCAATTCTCTTTCAAGATTAAGATGTGCCTGCATGCCAAAATAGTACACCGTGTACCTGTGTGAATAATAGAATATATTCCATATATTGGTGTGCTTACGATTTCACATTACTGTGTTAGCCCTATTGATCCCTACACTTTTTATTACAGGTTTGTGTACAATTTTACCTTAGTTATGTAAAATTTATCCACCCGTTGTCATCACATATTCCGAGTCAAATCGGAAGCCAGACAAACCTAAACTCTAATTCTTAACTTCCGTATACGTACATACATATATAAGTACCAAAACCTGCTGATGCATGAATTTAATTAAATGACATAGAACTAACAGGCTTTGTTTAAAAGGAAGGATGTTTTCTCTGAGACTCACTCAATACCAGGGTTGTTCGGTAAGTTGAATAGACCTTGCTGCTTTTCAGCTTTCTGCAATCATATTAAATATAAAGTGACTTCAGAATTTGTTCTTTCAAATTTTTATTTGGGAAAACTTGTCCATGGAGAAAAATAGAATAGACAGGGATAACAGCAGTAACTGTTATACAGTTTGCAAAAAGCTTCCAATTGTGAGACCCCTTTTTTTTTTTTTTTAAGTTTCTTTTTAAGTGAATTTCAACCAATTGGACAGAAAGTTTATGAGCTTGTTTTTCATCTGGGAAGGTTTTCTATGGAAAGTTACTGTAGCAATATAAAGACTTTCACAGGCTTTACAGTGCTCTGCTAGCAGGGCTTTGGAGAAGGACAGCAGAATGTCAGGTGATTTCTTGTTGTTACTATTTTGTATAATATTTTCATAGAGAGTGTATTGGCTGTATTGCACTTGTTTGAAGCCACATCATGCATTTGGTCAAAATGTCTATTAGTTATAATAAGCCATTATACACTAGTTATCGTCAGCATTCATCCTATCACTGAGAAGATGCAATATCATTCATTTTCATTCTTAGTACAAAATGGTAGTGCTTGGTTCTAGTCTTTTGTACGTAGCTGTATAGCAGAAGTCACACCCATGTCTTAAAATCAAGAAAATTGATTAGCTTAAATACATTGTGACCAACATCATGCTTACATGAAGCCAAAAGTCAGAATAGTTTAATCAGCACAGCTTTCACTTGTTCATGCTTAACAGTAAGGAGACAGTTCTGCAATAAAAGCACCTCATCCCACAAGGCTGGGAAATACTTTCCGAACAGGATTTTCATAAATGTTTTTATCATCTTACTTGCTCATTTAATAATCTGAATTTTTATGTTGTTAAGACAGAATTCCTTTGAAGAAAGATGTGCCCATAAAAAGTGAAACAGTTCCTAAAAATATCATGGCTGTTTTTATTTCAAGACTGTGAACTTTCAGGTCCTGAACACCTTCTTTCTGTGACTGTGATTCTGCTAGCTTTTTTCTCAACAAATAAAGTATTGTGAAGTTAAAACTACTGGTAGAAGTCTGAGCAATACATTGAAAGACCTCAGCCACTGTAACTACTCCCATATACTTCAGAGATAGCAAGGGATGGATGGATGGATGGATGTAAGATTCAACTGACTGACCACAGCCTTGTAACATAGGTGTCTGATATTGTGCTCAGGAAATGCAGAAACTTCTCCTGACTTCACCAACCACTTCATTAGCAGGAGAGATAAAATTTTATACGGACCCTGTAGCTTAACACTTGCAGTTTTCATTTTCAAAAGCAAGCTGGAGTATTTAGGACTCAATATTCCAAGGACTTATCCCCTAGGCTTCTAAGGCATTCTCAAAACCATCCCTTGCTGTCCATGCTGCCTATGTGTTGCTTCTGGCTGCAGTCCAAAAATCCTCTTAGCAGAGCAGCTTGGGCAGAGGTGGAGGAACTGGTTCACACTTCAATCTGTTCCTCCAGACTGTGCGGTTTCAGCTAGTTGCAGTTACTTTATATAAGATGCAAGGGCAGTGAAACAGACTAACATGTAAGAAAATACAGACCCTTCGTGTTAGGATCACCCAGGCTGAGCACTCTTTAGCACTGAAAATGGGCCTCTTTTAATATCCATGTGTGGGAGGGAGCACCAGCAACTAGTTCCCGGTAAGCCTAGCCCTGCCGAACAGAGTCTGACTAATAAAGCACCCAAAGTTGTGACCTGTGAAAGAAGCAAATTAATGTAGCCATCACAACTGCAGGCATCTGTCTGTAATTTCATGTCTGCATCATTGCTTCAAGCTCCAGAAGGTACCCTGGCAACCTGTTGTAGCATGAAACCTGTAATTACTTCATGTACTACACTGAAGAAAAGACAGGCCACTACGAGGTTAACAAATCAAGCTCTGCTAGACAAATAGGAATGGTGAGTTGTAAGCCCCTGGGCCCTTGTGACAAACATGCCACTACAGAGTGCTTTCATTTATTACCCAGGGAGTTCCAGCACCTGTTAGCATACAGGCGCCTTCGGGCTGTTGCCAATTCCATGCCTTGCCTTTAAATCAGTTGTGCTTAACATTCAGCTCCAGACTGAAAGGGTCTGTGAGATGCTGCTTTGCGTATTTCATAGGTCTTCTGAGTACTTGCAGACCTGTTTTCTAAAATATCGTGCAGTTTGACACAGTATAACAGTAAATCTTTCTATCTCCTTTTTCATAATCATAGCTGCTAGATAATTTTCAAATTGTGTAAATCATTTATGCACTTTTTATTTACATCATTACTAGATACAGTCTGTTTCTCTTCTTGCTTATATGAGCACTACAGTGGCAAACTTTACTGAGTTAATTTAAGTTGTTCCTTGTCTATATCAGTACAGTTGAGAAACAAACTGGAACCTCCATGAACTAAAAAATCCCAGGGTAAGTAGCTTCTGCTTCAGTCACTGTTGTTGCTGTTAACATATTTTCCATTATCCAAGCAACAGAATGACACCTTTTCATTTAAAACTGTGGTCCTGACAGAAACTTATATCATGTGCTTTAAGAGATGTTTTAAAACTTGCAAAACTATTATTCATATTTATTTTACTATCATAAACTTTCAGTTCTCTTAAGAAATCAGTACTTCCTTGTTTCATGGAGTTTTGTACTTGGCTCTCAGAATAACTGTTGTAAGATAAAGAAAGTGTTAAAACAAAAAAATATTACTTTTTTTTCTCACTGTAGCTTCAATTCTCATACAGCAACTTCATCAACCTCTCCCTTATAATCAGTTAAAGTATTTACTGACTATATAATCAGTACTACTTATTGCTGTCTTCAAGGGTCACAACAGAACTAGTGTTTCCCTCATCAATTAAAAACAGATAGTAGACTTACTATTTTTCAGAGCCTTTTTTAAAAAAATATGTTTAAGTTCTGAGAATTTGAGGAGTGAGGATTTAATAGAGGGAAAATGGGCCTGGACTTTTTTTTTCCAGCCTTCAAAAATCTCTGCATCTGCAAGAGCAAGCCCATGTCAGATATCTATCCAAGGCTGAGGTTCAGTTATAGGTTGGGGCTCAAAACCTCTGCAGGTCTGGGTGTCCTCCAGTATCCTGATGCCTGGCAAACAGTATGTACTCCCATAGCCATCTGTCAGCGTGAGTTTAGACATCCACATTTTCATTTACATCACCAACCTGCTTTGAATCATGTTAAGGTTGTGACAATGTTAATCTCCTATGGCAAGGATCTCTACTGATTATTATCTACTGAACAATATTCGGCTCTAAGTCCTAAGAGCTGTGTGACAGTGAATTGCATAGGCTACTGACAGACATTTTAACTCTGTTTACTTAATTGCATCTGTTGCCCCATTCTTGAAGAACATTAATAGGAACTCTTGGTACATTTTATGAGACTCATTCAGTTCCTTTAAAAAAAAAAAAAGTCTTGTATTTTCCTGCAGAAATCTTCTTGTATTTTTTACAGTTGTTTTTGTTGTTTTCCCTTGGACTCTTTCAACTCTACACTCTCCGACAAGAAGTATGATAACTGTAATGGCTGAGGTTTTTAATAGTGATTGTTATCAGCTATCTTACAGCTACATACTCAGAATAATTTGTCTGAAACTGAGAAAAAAATTGAAGCTGGAAAGAGCAACAAGAAATGTGTCATCATGTCCCTTGGGCAGTAGGAAGGGTTAATGCTCTGAAGATAAAACTACTATAATAGTAGGAAAGCCTCTTCTTTTGTCATTTAATAATTAACTTCCAGTCACATGCCAAATGCTTGTCTTGTTTTCATACTGGTGAAAAGGAGATGTGACATCTTAGAAGTTTCCCCAAATATTTGAAAACCTACATCTTTGTGATCATGACGAACTGCTTGAGAAACTGACAACTCCAGGCAAATGTGAAAAGAAAGAAATTACAAAGCAGCTTGGCAAAAAAATGGAACTGTGAACAATTATTTGTCTGTCTGATAGAGAGATTGAAACACACAGTTTTCCAGTGAATTATGCTGTCTTCTAATCATTCTAATAATATAAAAGTAAGATCCTGATGTATCAGTAGGCCGTTCCTACTGTGGACAGAACGGGACAATTAATCAGGTGGTTTTAATTTCCATTCTGCTGATGTGCTGCATCATCCTAGGCAGCTCCTTTTGTTATTTCCATGTCTCAGTTTCCTGGTATATAAATTGGTGTAGTAATGCCTTAATCTCTCAAGCCCTTTTAGTCATTAAATGAAAAATATATGATATACACTGATTTTCAACAAAACAAGCAAACAAAAAAAAAAAAAAAAAACCCTCAAAGTCATCAGGATTTTGTGAAACTCAGGGAAAAAAAAAAGAGCAAAAATGCAGGTGATACCATTTTTATTGCTGATTAAGAAATAACCTCATTTTTTTGTCCTTTAGAATTTGCACAGAACATCCAACATTGTTATCACTGTGGTATTTAATGTGGACCTGGATTAATGAACAATAATTGGAAATTCCATCTTTTCCTTTAAAAAGCTTAACCCACCTTTCATCTTGTCTTGAAATAGCTACCAAAAAAAAAAAAAAAAACCAACTTTGGAGCTAGTTTGTTGACTAGTACCTCTTCTCTAAGATAAATAAGTTTCTTTTAATTGTCTTGATATTTAAATTGGGGGATGTGAAAAGCTGTCTAAGAGATGATTACAAGATGGATGAGGGTATGGAAAACTGTTCACATTTCTGGCTGTGCCATGGACCTCTTTCAATGCTGTGGAAGTTGCTTTGGTCTTCAAGCTAGTGACTGTGCTCCAGTACACCAGCTGAGCAATAATAATTCACTAGATGTGTACATAGGCTTAGCCTCTTGCAAACATAAAATAAAACATTAGTCCGCATCATTTACTTTGAGATATAAGCTAGCATGTTAGCCTCTGTGAAATCTGTTGAAGTTGGGGCTGGCAGCCTCGGGGACCTCCAGCCACAGGGAGGCAACACTACGAGTCTAGCACTGCGTCTTCATTTTGAAGAATGCAATTTTCAGCTCAAATAGAGGCTGGCAATCACTGATTGATATTCAGAAGGAGAAGTGTAACCTGGGATTTCAACTCAAACAAAACCTTCAGTACTTTACAGCATGATCCAGTAGTCTTGTTACGTGGCCACACATAACGTAGTAATGAAAATCTGTATTTTTAAAACTGTACTTTCAAGGTTCATTTCAAAGCTATAGTGAAGTATGTTGAAATGTAGCTGGATGAACAGTGCATTTTTCAGTTTGTCTGAACAGAAAAATTGTATTAAAATAGGCTTCTGTTTATCCAAACTACAAAATATTTTGGTTTATTGGTAAAATATAAATCCCACATATTTAATTTTGGTTCAACCTGAAATTAATTTTATATGATTAGCGTTTTTTAAGTATTGTTCTATATTAACCTTTTCTTAGCCTCTTCCTATAATCCTTTCATCTTCTATCATATAGTCTCAGTTTGAAAATGCATTTTTGAAACCTAATGCTGAAAAATTTTATTCTAATAGTGCTGAAATATTTTAACATTTCCTAAATAAAATATTTAATTTCAAAAATGTCAGAATAGTTTCTTCTCTTCTCAATTTTTCACTAAGAAAATGCACAAATAAATTCTGTTGCCCTGTTACTAAATTGTTTTGTAAAAAAAAAAAAAAAAAAAAAGCTTTTTCTTAGGTGCTGCTTACTATAACTCTACAAATTAACTATAAGTTAAAGCAGAAGTGAACCATAAGAATGCCGTGTTGCTTTGCTTATGGCATTAGCCCCAGAAGGGCCCGATTATTTTGACTGCTGGATTAGTCTCTAATGTCAAATCAATAAAGTAAAAGGAAATGCCTTTTCATGTATAAAATAATTAACTTTCGGACTAGTTACTACTTTCATACTAAACCAAAATCTTTCACTACAGGGAAACAACTAGTTCTGCAAATAATAAGAACATGCAAAGTTCTTTGGAAGGGAAAAATAGTAACAAATCCAAAATTTTAAAAGGGAAATATATCATCTCCTAATACAGCTAGTGAGGACCTTTCCTTATGTACAGATCACTTCTTATTTTTCCTCTTCAGGATTATTTTCAATACTCCTCTCTAAACTCTGCTACCTTTACTGAGTGGTAGCTGGAAGAATGTTACAAGATTACATTACAAGAACTGGTTGGCACAGGTGTAAATTCCATACAGGATTTGAAAAATCAGAGTTGCATCCTCTATTTTCATTCTTTACCTGAGAAGGTCTGACCAAGAGCTCAGGAAGTCAATGCGAGTTAACTCATAACTAGACTTACAAAGGTCAGTCATCACAGAACTCAAAATAGCCTACTGCAATTGCTTACAAAAACTTCTCTGTATTATATGTGTGAATATATATATGTGTCTATAATGTATTATAGAAAAGGAATGTACATAATCTAGTTTGCATCTGGGGACAAGAGTTCAAAGAGGTATTGCCATTGAAAATGTCCCTTCCTCATCAAGAAACTTTCAATTAATTTCCCCTGCAAGAAAAATACAATTATAAAGTATTAAAAATCATTCCTATGTCAATCATCATATTGTGTAAGACCTAAAAGACAGTGATATTCACTTGTACGTGTGGACTAGCAGAAGACATCAGAGAAGTTATTTAATAAGAAACCCATGATTTCTTGTTTTACAAAGAGAAGTCATGAAGTTTGGCCCTTTTAGACTTCTCTGGAGGATAATAAGCTACTTCATTAGAACAACTTATTCCTTCAAACTGTTTTGCACTTTTTTCTATAGCTGTTTGCCTTTTTGTGTAATGCACCTTTAAACTGCAGAGATGCATGGGTGTTCAGTTCAGTGGAGACTGAGACAGACACACCTACCTGCGGGCAATGCTTTCAGGAAAATCTCATTTTTGTTCTGTCTTTTTTTTCTCTTGTTCACATCAAATTCATTCAAATTGAAAATAGCTGTTGATCATTGGTTGTGGAGAAATCTAGCACAGAGAAATCAGCAGAGATTTTTTCACATTACTGAATTGTTTCCTTCCAACATAGCAATATTCAGGAGTAGTATTCTCTACATAATAAATTTGATGTCGTTAGCTAAATTTATCCCACCATAATGAAATTCATTATTAAGCCATTGTGTTTTCCTTTTGATAGTTAGTGGTGATTAGTGCCTGGATTTTCTTCTGCATTCTACCTAAGAATCAATTGTAACATTGGTTTAATGAATTAGCATGTATTTATCAGACACATGCCAATAAAGCAATCAGTTTGCTACCAAGTGCTATCAATCTCTGCTGTAATTGCCAAGCCCAGTAAGTAGCTGCAGTGGTGATAACAGCATTGTGAACTAATTCCTTTTCATGTCACAATCCATTCAGCAGAAACTGCCTCTTCATTATTCCTTCTCTAGGTGTTGAGCCTGTTGACTGTTAATCTAGATTAACAATGCTGTGAGTGATGGCAGTAAATGCTAATAATTTTGCTTTTTAGTGCTCCATTAGATGATGTAGGCCATTGTCTGAGTACCTTCCCCCTTCACAATACAATGTTGAAGTTACTATTGTTCAGGTACTTTTAGAAATGACATTTTCTACAAATACATTTTTTCCCCTATACAGGTAGCTTGTGCTACTAGAGATTTAAGGAATGATGAAGTCATAGAAGAGAGCCTATATTTTAAAGAGCATGGTTGCTGGGTTTTGTTTCTAATTAGAATGTCCCATATATAAGCATCTCTTCTAAGAAACTGGAAGGATGAGGAGAGGAATGGGAATGCCATACAAAACCAAAGTATATATAAATCCAAATGTATGTATTTGGAATACCAGAACAGTACAAAGGGAAGTAGTAAGTAATTCAAAGACATTTAGGGGAGGAACTTTCAATTTTGTAAGCCCAGACCTGGAGAACAAAATAAAACAAAGAACAAGAAGGAGGAAAACCAGCCTTCTGAACATGGGGCCATGTTTAGAAATGATGGAACTTCTTCATACATGTCAGTAAATAAAGACAGTATCTTTTGATTATGTTCACTTAGCAAGCCTAGATGAAAAGTTCAAGTGCTGACTAAGGAGAGAGTATAAAAATGTATTTTTACAAATTAGAAATGCAGATAGTATATATATATATATAATTCATAACTCCATGGTGGTTTTATTGTTTTCAAATTGCACACCAGTGTTTGTGCAACAGAATTCTCAGTTTAATATGTAATGAGTATGCTATTGAGCAGCATATTTTATTAGGCATTAGAAAGACTTATGGAGCCATCCATATGATATGCATTGCAGAATGTGTCAAGAAATATAGGATGATTTACGTTTCTCTACTAAACAAAATATACTCTAAATAAAGTAATTACTATTAACAGTGCTTACTAGGAGGTCTATTTTTCTAAAACAGAAAAAATGGGAGAAAAAAAAACAATGAAAAAAGTAAACAAATTTCATAGAAAAAGGATTATTTCTTTATACTTTGACTAACATGTAGTCTTAAATTTGATCTCTTGCAAATAAATCAAAAGATGGAGCTGTAATGTTAGTTAATGCTTAGTTTTCGCAAGAGAAAACTTAATGTCCTCTAAATATTTTTTGATTGCTTCTATGGTTCTAAGAATTTTTGCCATTTAAAGTAATAAATTTGGACAGAACAACAACAAAAAAGTAATAGATTGGTAAAATCTTGTTTGTGTTTTGAGAGGTTGTTTAAGGATTGAGATAATAGGACTACAGAGCTCTGAATGTAAGTGCTTGATCCAGGTGAAGACTTTCTGAATGTTCTTGGATAAATCAGCTGATAAATCATAAAGATTGTGTGTGTGTGTGTGTGTGTGTGTGTTATGATTTCCTTGTTTAGGTACTTTTATTAGTAGAGGACACTTACTTCCTCTTTCTGCAGCACCCAGCACAGTAAGAGTTGCTTTAAATTTTGGTGGATGAAAATCAAAGCCTATATGCCCTGCTATACTAATAAGAACTATTTGTAAAATTTTGCAAATATTCGGCCTAACCCTCATTCAGTGTAAATTGGAGAATTCTCTGAAGCCTCTGTGTGTTACAGCTTAGTCGTTTGTTGTTTTTTCATTATATTTGACCTCTGTATGCCGGAAACTACTCAATTCTCTAACACAGTTTTAATGTCAGTCTTCTTATCCTAGAAAGAAAAAACATCTTCAAAATGAAAATGAGTTACAATAAGAAAGGAAAATAAGAGAATTCTTAAACCTTTTTCTAATAGTTTCTCAGCTTATCCTGTACCAATTTACAGTACTTCAGCCAAAACACATCTTTGCCATGGTTCTTGCTGGCATATGGGAAGGGGAGCTATATTTGTATGTATTGTTTGACCATTATATTCAGTGATGTTATGTCTTTTGCCATACCCACAATTTCAGGAAATGCTATCTTTTCATATATGGTGCAACCAACCATTTTCAGAAAGCATTTTAAAAGGTGCTTACTGACATTTCCATGGGGCATTAACTTTCTAGAAACAGAACATTTCTAGCCAAGTATTATCTTTGTGATAATGATTAAATCCGAATTTCCATTCTGCAGGTTTTGAAGTTTTTGAAGTCTCTTGCAAAGGCATACGTACATCTGAACTCTAAGGACAGAGTTCAAATGAAAGGTTCAGATTTAAAATATAGCTGAGAAACAATATATTTAGCTTTTTTATTTAAAACAAAGCCGTGTCTTCAGAATGTTTCTTAAAAAAATCAATCTCATCCTGCAAGACTTCCATTGACAGAATAGATATTAGGAAGGGGGATTGGTATTTCAAACAGAAATTGAACTTCAACACATTATTTTTATTCTAGAAAAAAAAAAAAGCCTTCTACATCGTAGTCTTATCCATGTAGCATAAATTAGTGAGCAGATTCCTTAACTACCGAAGTGCTTTATTTTTATCACTTCTATTGTATCCACAAAGAGAGTCATAATTAACCTACAAGTTCTTTAAAGCCATACACACCAATTCTTTTAATTGGTTAAATGTTAGAAACTTACATTATGTAAATGCAAGGAGGGTTTACTGAAAATTGTTCTAGTGATAATCCATCTGTCTTGGATAAAGGCCAAAGTACAAGTAATTGTGTCACTTGCAAAAAAAAAAAAAAAAAAAGAAGAAAGATTTCTTCTTGTTCCACATGACTCAGAATGATCTGTGTATACTTTTATATTCCTAGCAACAGTCACAATAGCTTTTCTGAATAGGATGCCAGATAGTCTTTAGCATGAACAGCTTACATTCATATCGCTATAGTATACTTGCTAGTGTGTTTATCACTGCTTGGAAATTACACTATAAAAATGAATATGTTTTATTCTGCGTGATATCAACTCTTTGTAGCAGCTAACAATTCTCAAGCAGAGAAAGCTCTACCCAGTTACTTTAAAACAGCAGCATGGCAGAAATATGTGTGTTCCACTACCATTCAAGTGTTAAAATAGCCAAGATAGAAAAATGAATCCCTTACTGCTGCCCTGCAGCAAGAGAATAGACCATTAAATTTTTTTAGCTGCTCTGCTTGCTGCTTACACCTAATGTGTTTTAAAATGGCATAATAATATCTTAAATTGGATGGGTACACGCACACTTTCATTTCACTGGAAACATACTTGCTATACACTTCCTTGGTCCTTTATAAACATTCCTTTAACACACTTTAAGTATTAGGAAGCTACAATGATCATTTCATTTATCCTGCTTTTGAAGACAAATAAATGTTGCTGTGTGTGGAGCCTGGCTTTTGCATGGCATTTGTATTGAATTTGATGTGAGCTGTATCCTCAGAGATGCTCTAAACTCCCTGACAGTTGTACAGAACAGGCAGCCGTGCTGGCAGCACAGGGATTCTCAACACTTACTCTTTCAGAGTTAGCTCAGACCTCCAAATCTGCAAACCTGATTTGTGTAAAAACATCTTGAGTTTTGTGAACGACTTCTTACAGTTCCAAGCAGCACATGAAGTAAGTTTAATCATGTAAGGGCTGAAGAATAAAATGTTTACATGTAGAAAGAAGCACTTTAACCCAAAGCACGGTTAACTTTGAGAGCAAGAGGAGCAGTGCAGTGGTTTGCACAGTCACATCATATATGTGTTTCGATTCCAGGTGGCAGTGAATGATTGAGAATGAGTAAAATCACACATTGGAGTGTCCCAGTTTGCTATTAGAAACACTGAAAGTGCAGAAGATAGTTTTCTAAATTGTTTCTGAGATGTTATTACCTTTCTCCTTTTGAGTGAATCTTGCAGCAGCCAAATGCTCTGTGCTGTTAAAATGCTTCAGATGCTGCCTGAAGTTTATTGTTCCCTAGAAGCAATTTATTTCATTATAATGTACTCATGAAAGAACATTAGCGTTTAATTATCAGGAGAACTCTTCTTAGCAAGGCTCAGACTGAAGCATGAAGTCCTTGACTGTTAGTTGCTGCTTATCTACAAACCGATGGTTGACAGAACAAATGTCATACAGGTTGGTTCAATGATCTCATGCAAATAACATCGGTTGTGAATTTTATTGTTTTTTCCATTAAAAATCTTTTTGAGAATAAATGATGCCAATTCAACATACTCTGACTGATGGAGTGAACACTTATGTGGAAGTAGCTTCACTCCACTGCAAGGGAAAGCGTGATATGGTAATATCTCTGTGCACCGAGGTGATACCAATAGTGTGTGAAGGGAGGGACAGAAGTGATCACAGATCTGCATTTGCCTTCTGCACTGGGAGGGGAATTTCACCCTCTTCATCCTAGTTCACAGTGTCTGCTGCTAATGCTGATTCCGGAGGTATAAGCAACAGATTCAGAGTAACAGATGTAATGACAGACCTGATTTAGTAGAAGGAAATGTGATGGGAACCCTCATCTTTCTGTTGTAATGCAGTAGTTTAATATCACTTCAGCTCAGGAATTACTTTATTTACCCTTAATCATTCAAAGGCAGCATCACCATTTTCACAGGGTCCACACATTATGGCTCCAAGTTTTGACCTGGGTACCAAGAATTCCTCTGCAAATACTGTACTCAGGAGTGTAAATCACACAAAGAGTAACACGTTGGTATTTGGTTATACAGCACTTTGGATGCAAAGGGTTGGCAAAAGAGAATGACTCAGCAGTGAGGGAAATTATCAAAAGCATGGCAGAAAATATCAGGCTTGCTCAAAGAGGCAAGACAGCAAATCGTATGGGGAGAAGCACTAGGCAAGGAAAATTTTAGAAAGTGAATGAATATGAGGGAGAGTCAGAAAATGGAGAGGAAGAAAGAAGCAGAAAAATCATTGCACTTATAAATACCAGCAGAAAGCTGAGTTGCAGGCAGACTGAGCAAAAGCGATGGCAACAAACACAGCAGGAACTATAAAATGAGAGAAAGGTAGTGGGTTTTCTTGATCATTAAAATGAATGAGAATTGTAACAATAAGGGCATGAGTAACGGCATAGGTGTTGGAAGTTTAAGTACACAGGGAATGCTGGTGGAGATAGCACGGTAGATTAGGAGATGGTTATACTCTCAGCACTGCAAGTGATGTTGTGCATAACTTAAGGAGAGCTGATCGCCAGTAAACTCTTCACAGCCAAGGCTCTCTTTTCTTATGTGTTTGCATATGCGTCTGCTGCCTGTGCAGGGGACTCCTGTTGTAACACGATAACAAATGCCGCACAACTGGAACCAGCTCAAGGAGGGGATCATGGCAGGTCCCTGCAGCTCACAATGTGGCGGCACAGCCCAGGGGCTGGCTGCACACCGTGCCGTGTGGGTGACTGCCCACCCGCAGCAGCTGGGCTGCCTCCAAAGCCCAGCAAGGTCCCTGGAGTCTTTCTGGAGTCATGTCTGTAAATCAGTATAAACAGTTTCTTCAATAATCAGAGAGCTATGATAATAAAAACATGATAAATGTCATTAGAAGCAAGTGCTGAGTAGTGTGAGATGGCTTTTATTCATTGCTTCCATGTGTAGTACCGAAATATGCATGGAAAATTCGGGATAATCTGGAATCAATACACAATGCACAATCTTCTTAAACTTGAAATAGCAAACCACTTTGTTTTCCTGTCTCTATGATTTCTGCATTTCCATTTTAATCTTGTCCTGTGTTCTCCCTCTTCGCTCCTGTGTTAATAAAATACCGTGCCCCATATGCAGCAGTTTGAAGGAAGAGACAAATCTTCACTGAATTGAAGAAGCTCCTGGATTTTGTAATCTCTGGGGGAAAAAAAAAAAAAAGCACCTCATTTCTTTTTCCTCCCCCACAAAATTTAATTCAGTAAAAAACCTGACGTTATCAGCAGCATCAAAGCTGAAGTTTATTCTTTGGGACCTTAGAACTTGGCCTTTAATCATAGATTTGGCTAAATACTAGACATAGTTCTAAACAAAATGAACCTCGAGTGTCAGCATGTCATTTGCAATCCCAGCTGATTAATCATTTCATTGTTGTTTTAAGTGAATGTTAATTGCCATGTGCATATCTACATGCCAAATGTATTAAGACGTTAGGTGGGAATTTTTCATCTTCACTGGCTGAACGTACCCCGAGGGCAGGACACTGTCGCTTAGCAACTCTGAGCTGTCACAGCCTCATGGGGTGGCACATCCGCCAGCGTGCCAGCGGTGTGCCCTGCGTGCCAGCCTGCCCCGTGTGTGAGCAGAGCAACCCACGTGCAAGCGCTGCACTGCACATTTGAGCAAGCCCCACATGCAAGCATGCCCTGTGTGTGAGCGGTGCAGCCCACGGGCGAGTGTACCCCACATGCAAACACTGCACCCTACGTGTCAGCGAGCCTCACCTGCAAGCATGCCCCATGTGAGTGCACCCCATGCACAAGTGTGCCCCAAGTGTGTTCAGTGCACCCCACATGTGAGTGTGCCCCACGTGTGAGCAGTGCACCCCATGTATGAAAGCAGCTGCATGGGACTGACTCAGCTGTGGGGCATCACAGGCAGTGCAGCCTTGCCCATGTGGAGCTAATGAGGGGCTCGTTATTGGCCCCACAAGCCCTGGCGAGGGATACTGGAACGTGCTGGAACATATCCTCATCAGTCCCAGCAGTAGGAGGTTTCCTGGTCTTGCTCATGCCATGCTGGGTCCCTGCTGTTGTGCCCTGAAAGGTAAGGGAAGGCTTAAACAACAAAAATTTTGGTAGATCCCTCAAAACTTGCGTTGTTGATAGAAATGATTCTTCTCTTTGCTCTCATCTCGCTTTGTTCTTGCCTTTGGTTTCCTCAATGGGGCTCTTTGTGCCATGCTGAGTTAATGAGAATGCTCTGCCTTGCACAGCTCACCCTGGCATGCTCCTTTGCACCGTACAGTGCTTTTGGAAGATTTCATAAGGATTGTTTCTCTTCACATGTATGTACAGACTTGCATAGTTACAGTGCTGGTTGTTCTTGGTGGCAAGAAGTAACAATATTTTCCCATGGCAGCTCAGCTGAGCAGCAGATTTTGTGAAGAAAGCTGTTGTTGTGTTTCAGGCAGGTTTTGTGCCTTTGAGAGTGAGTGGGGGAAAGAAGCTTAGCACATTTTATGGTCTCTGCAACCGTAACTATAGTGTTCGTTATACCATGAATGCTATAATATGTATTGATTTTGTTTGCTTTCCACTGTGAAGTGTTTAATGTTGCTGCTTGAAAGATGATTTTTTAAAAGTATGGTGTTATACTGAGTTGGCTCTGACATCAAAAAATCAAGAGAAAATGAGCAAGAGAGAGAGCAAGGATATCAAAATGATTAATTGCCACATTAGCATTCAGGCACTGAATGTATTTTGCTTTACGGATTGCTTGTTTCTAAGGGTATGATCATGGCTTCTGGATTGTATTAAAAATTGTGTATCTTAGGTATTGATGCTTAATTTCAGAGGGATTACATTCCTGTGGAAAGAAGGGAAGGAGGGGGAGGAAGAAGGAGAAAAAAGTTCTGCAGTTAAATGCCAGCCTCTGACAATGCAGAGTATGCAGCCTAACCTTGATCAGCCAGCATTTGTGAGACCAAACTACTACCTTAAAAAAAAAAAAAAAAAAAAAAAAAAACACTTT